>JAOPHQ010004845.1:210000-345716 GCA_030340625.1 Merluccius polli
AATTCCTTTTCCCCATGGCCGAGATAAACCCGACTAGGAGTCTTTACTTGTTGTGTACCAGAGAGTCGGAGAACCCGACGCAGTCTGTAAGATTCATATATCAGAGAATGCCGCCGTCAGTTCGGCCGCGCAATGAATGAATAAAGATCGTAGTTATTTTACAACCTCGTTGATGAGCAACATTTAGAAAAACATGGACTTTAAATTCAGCCTTGGGTTAAATCGAAGCGTAGTGTGTACTGAATGCACGTTGATGAAGATACACTCCTATAGGCACGGCACCGGCTTCCTCCATCTTCTGCGCCAGCTTTTTAAATAAATCGCCGACCCAAAGTTAGTTGACAGCTGTCTACTGAAAACATATTTCTCCCACCAGAACAGCCCTGAATGAATGAATAAAGGTCGTAAACACGTCGGGAGAAAAAAACATTTATTTTGACAGATGTGCCCGAAGTCACTACTTTACAACCTCGTTGATGACCCACATTTAGAAAAACATGTACTTTTAATTCAGCCTTAGGTGAAATGGAAGCGTAGTGTCCGCGTGCTTCCACCTTTAATGAATGCCATGCGCGCTCCCGCGGCCGGGACACAATTCTTATAGCGCCACCTTTTTAAATAAATCGCCGTTTCTCGTTATCCCTTATCCGACGGCGACAACAACAACAACAACAAGACTATCGTCTCCTTCTACTTCCGGTTCACGGCCCCGGGAAAAGATCTCGAGCATGCGCAGAACGCAATTCAACGGATAATCCAATCCGACTGGTTACATGCACGGCTTAGTCGGCTATGGATCGCATAATCTAGGGGTCTTAACCTGATAATGAGAGGGTCGACTCGAACCGATTTTAACCTGATTAAGGTGTATACATGCATCTTAGTAATCCAATCATTGTTGGGTTAAGCCAAAAAGTCGACTTTCTTGAGTGTCATGTAAACGCACATCATGGCTTTCAATGGCCTCGTTTGGATGACAATGAATAAAAACCGTATTGGCACAACATGAATAAAATCAAGTATTTTTCAGTTCAAGAATTATGTCATGCTTGTTCTGTTGTGATCGCTCAACGGCCCTTAAAATGTGATAAAATACACAGAACACGTACATTCCAATGAAAACAGTTTATTAGTTTATCCCAAGTATATTACTGAACAAAGAGACAGGTTGGAAAGTTCCTGATAAAGTAAACAAATCACAAAAAATGGTTAGGCACAAAAAGAATCAACATGTATAAGTGTGGTCAACATGTAAGTGTGGTCTTACCCGAGGGTCAGCTCTCTCTCTCACACATGCATGCATACATACATGCAGTGATATCAAAAGCACATAGAGCAAGACCAAAGACAAAAGCACACACAGAGGTCCTTTTCGGGTTATCATTCCTTACTCCCTTTCCTACTAATACTACAAGGAATTATGGGGAAAAGTGTCAAATGGAGATGTAAAGGGAGCATTTTTGCAACATTTCCTTGATTGTAATCTTGTGCGAAAATCAGAATCCGAAAAGGACCTGTAGACAAGGCACTACCAGGTACAATGATTGGTAAGCTATGTTGAATTGTATAAAAGACATTTCATGCAAACAAAAGAAATAAAACCACAGCACACACAATGAGCAGCAGGCAGACATGCAGCATGCAGAACCCCTTGCAAAACCACATGGGGTACAGTGACTAAAGACAGGCACAAGAGCAGCGAGGTCCCACCACCAACAACTAAGTAAAAAAAACAAAGCAATAAACAGCACACAAAGAGAAAACATAACATGCAGCATGCAGAAAACCACCACCAAGCCGTTGCTAGCTAACTGCTGGTTCTGCATTAGCCAGTTTTATGCTTTAAAATATTTCTAGGGAGACTATGTATCGCAATAACAATTAATGTCTGTTTGAATCTGTACAATGCCTAAACTTGAATTCTAAATTCTGTTTATATAACAGCTTTGGACTTGGATGTAGATCATATCCATACTGTCAAGTACAATCTGTCTTGTATCTAGTTAAACTTTCAACTTTGTGGGCATTTATCACACCCATAATTAATTGGTATTTTGCATAAATGTAACTCTATGAATGATAAATGATAAATGTATTGGTTGGGATATGTGAGCATTGGAGCACATTGTGGGATCCGAAATACGAGACACCATGTTCCTGTGGAGCATTGGCTGGTTTTGCCAGAAACGTTGGTAGCCACATGATGCACAGACCTAGATATGTAAAAAAAAAAAAAGAAAGAAAAAAAAAAGAGTAATCAACAGTATATCAGGTTTCAATATAGAGTAAGTACGGTACATTACTGGTCAAATGTTTTCAATGAAACACACATGATGTTTATGATGGCATCATAAACCCACAGCCTAAAGCCTGGTACATACATTGTAAATTAACTGGCAAGACAAATTTGAATGTGGGCAGACAGTCAGGGCTATCACATTTTAATTAGATATTCTGATTTTCTAATCAGATATGGCCTGCTGTGTATACAAAACCTACTATCCGACTTCTCACAACAGGCCGGACAGAGGGCAAACAGGCTCATGAGCACCTCTTGGCAAACAATGAATTTGTCAATGCCACTACAACAAAAAAGAGAGCGGGGGGGAATTCAATTCTACCAGATACACAAAAAGGAAAATGCAAAGTTGGTCTCTGTTGGCTTTAAATTATCTCACTTTTGGTGGGGGTCACAGGTGTGAGATGGCTCCTCCTCACACAATTCCTCCTCATCCTCAGACATATGTCCTCCAGGCACCCACGATGAATCGCTGATGACAGACGGATCATCTTCATCATCGGTCTGTTCAGGACTAGTGAGGGGGGGGGGGGGAAGTTTGGGTCTGTGTCCCCACGCTGACCATCTTGGGCTTCAGGTTCACCTGCACAGCTGTGGCAGAGGTAGTAAACATACCCAAACATATGACAATCATGGCAAATCTACGTGGTTATGTTTTGACATAGGCTATGTATTAATTTAATCTGTGTATGGAAATGTCCTGTATGCATAGATTTTGGAAACGTATGTTTTAGACAGCATATCGACCACCCAAAATACCCAACATTTACCGTGAGACCTTCCACGGGGCTTCACATTGCACTGTGTCCCAGTGTCACAAGTGGAGGGCAAGGGGTCATTCACGTCGACACAGTGCGTTTACATGACACTCAAGAAAGTCGACTTTTTGGCTTAACCCAACAATGATTGGATTACTAAGATGCATGTATACACCTTAATCAGGTTAAAATCGGTTCGAGTCGACCCTCTCATTATCAGGTTAAGACCCCTAGATTATGCGATCCATAGCCGACTAAGCCGTGCATGTAACCAGTCGGATTGGATTATCCGTTGAATTGCGTTCTGCGCATGCTCGAGATCTTTTCCCGGGGCCGTGAACCGGAAGTAGAAGGAGACGATAGTCTTGTTGTTGTTGTTGTTGTTGTTGTCGCCGTCGGATAAGGGATAACGAGAAACGGCGATTTATTTAAAAAGGTGGCGCTATAAGAATTGTGTCCCGGCCGCGGGAGCGCGCATGGCATTCATTAAAGGTGGAAGCACGCGGACACTACGCTTCCATTTCACCTAAGGCTGAATTAAAAGTACATGTTTTTCTAAATGTGGGTCATCAACGAGGTTGTAAAGTAGTGACTTCGGGCACATCTGTCAAAATAAATGTTTTTTTCTCCCGACGTGTTTACGACCTTTATTCATTCATCCAGGGCTGTTCTGGTGGGAGAAATATGTTTTCAGTAGACAGCTGTCAACTAACTTTGGGTCGGCGGTGTATTTAAGAAGCTGGCGCAGAAGATGGAGGAAGCCGGTGCCGTGCCTATAGGAGTGTATCTTCATCAACGTGCATTCAGTACACACTACGCTTCGATTTAACCCAAGGCTGAATTTAAAGTCCATGTTTTTCTAAATGTTGCTCATCAACGAGGTTGTAAAATAACTACGATCTTTATTCATTCATTGCGCCGCGGCCGAACTGACGGCGGCATTCTCTGATATATGAATCTTACAGACTGCGTCGGGTTCTCCGACTCTCTGGTACACAACAAGTAAAGACTCCTAGTCGGGTTTATCTCGGCCATGGGGAAAAGGAATTGGGGGAAATTAACTTTGGCTTTGACTCTCTGAAGTCCAGACTGAAACGCGACATGGAGGAGAAAGCGGTCGTATGCGGACCGCTCCGCGGACGACCGAGAGGAACAGTGGAGCGGCGGAGAAATGATTACCACCCGAAGTGAACTGACAGCTGTCTGCTGAAACATCGCTTTCTCGAATGAGTTTGTTGTTGCTGGTGACGTAAAGGGGTCAACCGGTGGCTCTACTACCACTAGTTGAAATGGGCACAGCGCCACCTATCGTACCGGGGTATGACATGCTCCGGCCAATGAATCGGATTACTCGCCGCCATGTATACGCGGACAATTGCAGTTGACCAGTTGCGGAGCATAGACGAGCAATGGCTTTAATCGGGTTTCTTTCTGTGCATGTAAACTGTCCGCGGTCTCCTGCTGTGCAGCATCGATCAACATCTTGCGCAAACAAATTCAAAAGGGTCAGCGACACAGTCACGTTTAATACATAAGAGAACCGTAATAGTCAAACACACGCGCTGTTGTGAAAGCCGCTTGACGATCACCAGTGATCCAAACAAACACTAGCCATGGTGCTTTCTAGTTAGATACGACAAGCTTTTGGACATTTACTTCAGGACAATTTAGTTTCATGAATCACGAAATGTGCTTTTCTAATCTCAGACTGATCATGACTGTAGTGGAGGCGGTGTCAAATGGAACACAGTATGTAGTATGCACAGGGTTAGCTAACGCGCAGATAAACAGTACATGCATTATCATGAGGCTTACCGTAGCATCTCTGCTTTCTTGGTGCCTCTCGGTGTGGTAGCGGCAGGCAGAGAGGTGCTGTGCAGACGGCTCGGTGGTCGGAATCAGCTTTGCCAGCCTCTCGGTCTTCAACCCGAGTGATACCATTCTGGCGTCCTCTTCGTCGTAGTCCTCCTCCTTGAAATGCGCGCTGCAAATCTTGGTATTGGCGGTGACGGAGGTCATTGAAACATGTGCCCGCCTAACTCGGACAAAGTGGACCCACTGTCGAAGGGTTGCCTTGTCCTTCGGGAAGCCATGGAGCCTGTGTCCAGTTTACAACCGGCACAAGCACAGTAGCCCGGCATTATACCGGTTCGAGGGTGTATCTATCTAGCTATCTACGCTATCTGTCTATGCTACGCTATGCTATCTGGCTATCTCTCTCCATGTATCTATTTATCTATCGTTCTATGCTGTCTAGCTAACTGTCTATCTATCTATCTCTCTATCTAGGCTATATATATGTATTTATCTGTATAATCTGCTGAACAATCTCTTACTAGTAGTGATGTGACATCTGAAGCGAGGCTCCGGAGCATGTGTCGAGCAAAAAGAGGCGTTCCAGATGAAACCTCGATTCGAGGCTTGTATCGTTTCCGTAAAAATCACGTGACTGATGACAAACGAGGCCTCGGATTCAGTGTACACGTCACTGATTCATTTTGAGTGTCGCTACTGCATAAAAGGGTTTGAACCTCGCGGCACTTTGTGGGTTTTGAGTTGGCGTTTGGTATTGGTGAACAGATAGAGTGTGCGTTGGATAAGTGTCAGAGTTAGTGGTTAAGTTCAGTCGTAGAAGTAAGTTTTTCTGATAACCAAATGTCAATACTGATCATTTATCTAGCAGTCTGGCAAGTAGCTCTTGGTGATTCTAAATTGTCAAGAGAATGTTACGGTTCTGTTAATTGATTTTTCGGGACTTAGTAAGCCCCAAAGGGGGAATATATGGGAGAGATGTACTATATGTTTAAAAGAAAGTATAATCATTATCTTGCCTATAAGTAGTATATAAGATAGACATTTTTTGACGCGCACGCGCGTTGGGGGCGTGTCCGCGCGCACACGCGTGATCATGCATATGGGCGGGGTGTTACGCGCGTGGGGTCATAAACGCATTGTTGGTTTTTTTGTTTTTTTTTCCCCCATGAACATCAAAGCGCAATGCAAATTGCGACCGGCGCATGTGTTCGGCGCGCACGTGTGTGTGTGGTGATGACGCTAAACATAATATTGTTTGGCGTATCCTGTATCCTCAAGAACTTAAAGGGTTATAAATGAGACGGTATCTTATGATACCGTTTGTCCGGAGTGCATGGGTACGAGTGTGACGCGCATGTGTTGTTGCACACAGTTGTACGTGTGTGTGTGTGTGTGTGTGTGTGTCAGGGCCGGATCAGTAACCCCAGGGGCCCCTGGGCACTGTCAGTCCAGATGCCCGACCGGGGGGGCGCGCGATCGTAATCCACCCCGGACCTACGACCGACAGCGGGGGTGCGCGCGATCGTGACACACCCCGGACCTACGACCGGCGGGGGGTGGTGCACGCGCAATCGTAATCCACCCCGGACCTACGACCGACGGGGTGCAGCGCGCGATCATAATCCACCCTGGACCGACAACCGACGGCGGGGTGCGCGCGATCATGACACACCCTGGACCTGCGACCGACGGGGGGGGGGTAAGATGTCGTGGGCCCCTGGGCAATTGCCCAGGCCCGGTTCTACGGGGGTGCATAAGCATGCATTGCACCCCCCAAAAAATTGTTTGCACCCTCAATTGAAAAAAGGAGGGAGTGAATTTTTTTTAGAAATATGATTAAAAAAAAAAAATACTTGCTCACAAAACAAATTGTAATTAAACTTGTGACAATTTCCATTAAATACCGTTGTTTGCTGCATTTATTTTGTTCACTAAACTGATAAGAACGTTATTATTATTATGACAGGTGCACGTGAACTGTGCCCCGTCCGGCGGCGCGCACGGCAGTGACATTGAACTTCTTCGGCAGCAACAATTAGGCATTTACAATGGATATCCGAAAATGGCTAAAAAAGAACACCGCAGAAGAATCCAATACATCAGACAGTATAACCGTTGTGAAGGCTAGCACTAGCAACGCTAGCTCAATCCTGCCCGACTCGCTGCCTTTGCCGGCGCCGCTCTCACTCCCGGACAAGCAGCCTTTGCCGGTGCCGCTCTCACTCCCGGACAAGCAGCCTTTGCCGGCGCCGCCCTCACTCCCGGACAAGCAGCCTTTGCCGGCGCCGCCCTCACTCCCGGACAAGCAGCCTTTGCCGGCGCCGTCCTCACTCCCGGACAAGCAGCCTTTGCCGGCGCCGCCCTCACTCCCAGGACAAGCAGCCTTCGGCTTCGACACTGCGACCCATTGGCGGCCCGCAAGTGCCAGGGGATCTCAGATCTCAGCTGGTTTTGGCACAGTTGAGAGACATTGGGCTAAATACAGCGAAGGTGCTCAGTCAGTGTTACGATGGGGCAAGTGTCATGTCTGGAGTACACGGAGGGATGCAGAAAATCGTGCAGGAAGAATTGCAGAGAGAGGTGCCATACGTACACTGCTTTAATCATCAGTTGCATTTGGTAGTGGTGCACGCCATGTCTTCTGATTTCACACTGGAAAACTTTTTCAGTGTATGCAACTCACTCTACAAGTATTTCAAGAAACCTACAGTGGCTGCAGTGTACACAGGAGAGAAGTTGAAGAGGTTGCTCGAGCAACGGTGGACAGGCCACCTGGCCACAGTGACAGTGATCCTGAAATCCTTTGACAACATTGTCCACTTGCTTCGTGGGATCGATAGCACCCAAACCAGTGCAGCAGAGGTGCGAATGGAGGCCACAGGGCTTTTGAAGGCCATTACCCAGCCCAGCTTCCTGTTCATTGCCTGCATGATGCATCAAATATTGAGTTTGCTGGATCCTCCCAACACTGCACTCCAAGCCAAATCCACAGACCTCTACACTGGTGTCAGACTGGTCCAAAGTGCCTTGGCGTGTGTTGAGAAGCTGAGATGTGACACTCAGTTTGACACATTTTGGGAGAAATTCTCTAAAGACAGACAGACCACAGAACCTGCTGCAGCAGCACCCCCACAGAAACGACCAAGAAATATGAGCCAATTGAGTGACTATGTGGTGGACACCACAGTTGGTCACCGTCAAAAAGAAGTGGAAGAGAGGACTGGGTGTAAAAGACTGTATTTCAGTACTCTGGATGCTGTAGTGGGAGAGATGAAAGCTAGATTCAGCGTAAGAAACAGCCAACTGGTGGAGGCCCTGTGCACCTTACACCCAGGGACTGAAGATTTCCTGGATGCAAACAGAGTGAGACCACTGCTTGACCTCACAGGCACAGAGATGAAGGAAGCTGAGTTTGCTGTAGCACAGCAGTTTCTGCAGGACGAAATGGCCCAATCGAATAAAAACTGGACTACACAGGACATTTTGACAAGATACTGTGAGCCTCTAGCAGCCATGCCTACTGTGCTAAAACACTCAAGCTGAGCCTTACCTTCGGTGCATCAACTGCAACGTGCGAAAATTCATTTTCAACTCTAAAAAATGCGTTCAGTGAACACAGAAGGAGCATGCTCCACAAAAGAAAAGCCTGTCTCATCCAGATTGCTGTGGAGAAGGACCTCACCAAAAAGTTCACTGGAGAGTGGAAAGAGACGCTGCTTAGAAGATTCAGCACAGCTTCAAGGAGGCTACAGCTCTTCTGAGGGTAAGTAATCACATTTCAGATTTTATTGTATCAAGTATTATGTTTAATTTTAACATGATTATGTATCCTACACTGCTATAGTTGTTGGGTAATGTTAGTCATTTTATTCTACTGAGGGGGGAATACCTAGTTTGTATTGAAAATATAATAATGTACAATTTGTTATGTACATAGTTTAACCTTTGACTTTTGACTGTCCAACAAGGATCCTGTGCCCACTGGTGGATCAAATGTGCCTCTGTCTTGGAACCTCCTTCAGTCTCCACTCTCCAGCTTGTTGTTCATGAATACTGGACAACATGGGACAGTTTGAGAAAATGGCTGCTGACAGCCTGTTGTCTACATACTGGTAGGCTGCACAAGTTACAATTTGAATGACATTGTAAAATCATTTGTTCTCACAAAGCTATGTCAACAACAGCTTATTTCATTAATGTATTAAATGTATTCAATTAAATGTTCATATGAACCCATATTTGCCAATTGTGTTTTGATTGTATTTATTTACAATCTTGTGAACTTTAATAATAATAATAATAATAATAATAATAATAATGAATTTTATTTAAAAAAGCGCCTTTCAGGTCACTTAAGGACACTGTACAAACAGAACACATTAAAATCACACAGTTAAAATATACAAACACAGGATAAAATAGACATAATAAAGAAGGATCAACATAATAAGATAAAATAAATAGGGCAAGTTAGGCAGTATGACAGTATGGAGTTTTTTTAACAGAGAATCAGAGGGAGTATGCAGTCCGGAACAGGTGGGTTTTGAGTCTTGATTTGAAAAGGGGGAGAGAGTCACAGTTCCGGAGGTCGGGAGTTAGAGTGTTCCAGAGCTGGGGAGCAGAGCGACTGAAGGCTCTGCCCCCCATAGTGCTGAGGTGGGCAGGGGGCACAGAGAGGTGGATGGAGGAGGATCGAAGGGAACGGGTGGGGATGTTGATGTGCAGGAGGTCAGACAGGTAGGGAGGGGCGAGGTTGTGGATGGCCATGTATGTAAACAGGAGGAGTTTGTAGTTGATGCGGTGAGTTACGGGGAGCCAGTGGAGCTGCTGGAGGACAGTGGTGATGTGGTGGTATGAAGGGGTCTTAGTGATGATGCGGGCGGCAGAGTTTTGGACCAGTTGTAGTTTACGGAGGGACTTGTGGGGGAGGCCGAAGAGGAGAGAATTGCAGTAGTCCAGACGGGAGGTGACGAGGCTGTGGACAAGGATGGCGGTGGTGTGGGGGGTGAGGGAGGGGCAGAGTCTGTTGATGTTGCGGAGATGGAAGTATGCAGTGCGGGTAATGGTGTTGATGTGAGAGTGGAAGGAAAGTGTGCTATCGAGGATGACACCCAAGCTCTTGACCTGGGGGGAGGGGGAAACTGAGGAGCTGTCGATGATGAGAGAGAAGGAATTGACTTTAGCTAGTGAGGATTTAGTGCCGAGGAGGAGGATTTCAGTTTTATTGCAGTTTAATTGAAGGAAGTTTGAGGTGAACCAGGTTTTTAATTCGGAGAGACAATCGGTGAGGGAGGGGGGTGGGAGTGAGGAATTGGGTTTGCAGGAAAGGTAGAGCTGGGTGTCATCCGCGAAGCAGTGGAACTGGATATAGAATTTGCGGAGGATGTGGCCGAGGGGTAGGAGATAGATGATGAATAGAAGAGGCCCCAGGACAGATCCCTGGGGCACACCGGTAGTGACAGGGGAGGGATTTGAAGTGAAAGATTTGAGCTGTATGAACTGGGTGCGGCCTGTGAGGTAGGAGTGGAACCAACTGAGGGGAGTGTGGGAGAGGCCAATGGAGGAGAGTCTGCTGAGAAGGATGGGGTGTGAGATGGTGTCGAAGGCCGCACTCAGATCGAGGAGGATGAGGATGGAGAGAACCAGAGTCAGCTGCAATGAGGAGATCGTTGGTGATTTTGATGAGGGCGGTCTCTGTGCTGTGACGGGGGCGGAAACCAGACTGGAAAGGCTCGTAGAGTGAGTGGAGGGATAAATGGGAGTGAAGTTGGGAGGCGACTGTCTTTTCAAGGATTTTGGAAATGAAAGGTAGGTTAGAGATGGGGCGGAGGTTACTGTAGTTGTTGGGGTCTGAACCGGGTTTCTTTAATATGGGGGTGACAGCGGCAGTTTTGAAAAGTGAAGGGACTATTCCAGATGAATGTGAGGAGTGAATGATGGTGGTAATGAGGGGGAGGAGGGAGGAGAGGCAGGATTTGACTAGGGTTGTGGGGAGGGGATCAAGCTGACAGGTGGTGGGCTTAGATTTGTGGATGAGAACGGAGAGTTCGGAGGCAGTGGGGAGGAGAAAACTGGAGAAGAGATGACAAGTAGGGGTAAGTGCAGGTGGGGAGAGAGGGGGGGCGTTGAGATGTAGGTGCTGATGAATGGAATGGATTTTCAGATTGAAATAGTCCAAAATGGAATTGCAGGATTCAGTGGAGTACAAGTGGGGGGGCAGAGAATTGGGTGGGTGGAGGATTTTTTTGAGGACAGAGAAAAGGGTTTTTGAGTTTCCTTCATTAGAAAGGATGAGGCCGGAGTAGTAAGTGGATTTAGTCTGGGAGATTAGGTCCTTATATTGTGTGATGTGGGAGGTGTACATGTCGTTGTGGATGGTGGTTTAAGAAAGGCACTATGTATTACTGATTACTTTTTGTGAAAATAACATTCCTAATTGGGTTTTATCTGTCAGCATTAAAAGTTTTGGGCAGCAGAATAAGCACTTATTGACATTAAGTGGTTCACATAAAGGTGCATCTCATAATATTAGAATATCAGGGAAAAGCTATTTTTTTGTAATTTAATTCAAAAGGTTCCATATAATCTAGATGTATTAGACATAAAGTGATATATTTCAAGCATTATCTTGCGAATGATAATGTAAAATTATTTTGTGACATTTAGTGGTTCACTTATATAAATACAGAGCATGTTTTATTTTTAAGTTACAATGTGGATGACAATGTTAAATTATTTGGTCTCACAAGGCTACAGTGCTGCTTGAAAGTATGTGAACCTCTTGAGCCTTTTCAAATTTGATTTAATTTAACCATTATTAATTCATTTTTATCAATACCAGTATTTTTTTAATATGAAATAACAGATGTGTGTTTATAAATTCCACATTTTTATTTTCCGAAAATCAATTGTTAAAGCAAATTATTTGCCAACTTTTGTATGTGCAAAAGTAAGTGAACCCTGAGCTGCATTGCTTAAATCGAGCAGGTAAACACAATCAGGTGGGACAAATGTAGTGATGAAATGGACCAATGTAATGAGAGACACACATATCAAAAACTTATCTCATATCCAAAGCTTGGATATCAATAAGCTAATGTTGCAGCTGAAATGTTCTCCACATCACAAGACATGATGTGATACCATCTTTTAAGCACAGTAAATGTTTTTGTCCCAACATGTCAGTAGAACTACCCAGAAGTGCTTGTCTATCTACTGGTAGAAAGGCCTGTGTAAAAAGCGAAGTCTGAACTGAAGCTGGGTAGCTGGTTTTACTATAGTACTGGTGCACCCCCTGTAATCTCAGATGCACCCCAAGGCATTCTGTTCTGGAACCGGGCCTGCAATTGCCCAGTTGCCCATATGGTTAATCCGGCCTTGGTGTGTGTGTGTGTGTGTGTGTGTTGTGTGTGGGATGTGTATGCGGGAACAGGATGCAAGGAGTGCGGGAACAGGATGCAAGGACAGCAAAAGGTGTTAACATTCTTTAATCCGACCAAAAAATTAATTAATTTTCTCATTGATTGTGAGCTATTTCTCAGCCTCACGGAACTCTTTTTCTCCGTGACACCACATGGTTTTGAATGTGGGTGCTTTTTCTTTCTTTTTTTCTTTAGTTTTTGTATGTTTGATGAGTGGTGTGAATATATTGGTTGTTTATATGCTCCAAATGTTTCTAAAGGTGAAATCTACTCAGCATATTGTTTTTCTTTTCCTTTTCATTGTGTGTTTTTTTCCAGCTCTTCACGACTGAATTATTGTATCCAAACTTAACTAAAAGTGAATATTTAAAGCCCAACTACGTGTATAATCTCTATGAAAGATATGACTGATTTGAATATTATTTCTCAAAAACGTAAATGGCCTTAATAATTATATAAAGAGGAAGAAGATCCTACAACAACTGAAAAAAGAAAAAGAAGATATATTGTTTCTCCAAGAAACTCATTTAACGCAAGAGGAACATAAGACACTGGGCAGAATTACAAATGCACAAATTTATTCATCCTCATATATGTCATCAAGGAGAGGTGTAGCAACAATTATAAAAAATCATGTACCATTTCAGAAAACAAAAAGCATAGTGGATAAAGAAGAATGATTTGTTTTGGTGTTGGTCAAGATAGAAAACGTTGAAATAACTCTTATAAACATTTATTACCCACCAGATGAGAAAACTCAATTTATGAATGAAATTATTGATTTAATAGTAACCCAAGGCAAAGGAATGGTTATTATTGGAGGTGACTTGAATCTTGTGTTAAATCCTAACGTGGACTCAACAGCAGGAATTAAACATAAATCTGAAAAAACCGCAAATATTTTGAGAAGAGCTTGTACTGAGTTGGGAATGATAGATGTGTGGCGAACTCTTCATCCAAGAACAAAGGATTGTACGTACTATTCTAATAGACACTCTACATACAACAGACTGGACTACTTTCTCATGTTTAAGAAAGATATGACAAATATCAAAATGCACTATTGGAACAATTATACTATCACACGTGCGCGCCGAACACATGCGCCGGTCGCAATTTGCATTGCGCTTTGATGTTCACGGGAAAAAAAAACACAAAAAAACCCCAATGCGTTTATGACCCCACACGCGTAACACCCCGCCCACATGCACGATCACGCGCGTGCGCGCGGACACGCCCCCCACGCGCGTGCGCGTCAAAAAATGTGTATCTTATATACTACTCCTATATGCTCTATGAATGAAAATAAATGTGGAGAAATACAGAGAATCGCAGATGGTTTGACTCTTGCATAAATAAACCTTAGATGTTTAATTCCCCCAATATAGTTAGATTCTCAGGGTTACCCTGAGGAGAAAAGTACAGATGGTACATTCCACAGAAGCATTTGAGAGCACAAGTGATGCCAATCAAGCTGGAACATTAGAACATTAGAATATTAGTTCCTGGGGTGGCCATAAACATCTGACAGGGAAGGCATTATTCTTGCCTCATTGACCATGTGGTTCTTCAAAGCTGTTAATGAAACAGCAAGATATACTCAAGACATTTCTCATATACTCAAGACATTTTAAACACCTGATGAGTATACATACAAATGCAGTCGTCCTTACGAGAATGATTAACATTAACTTCAACTGGGGAACTTACTTATGTATTTGTTATATGTGTAAACTACCTCTCATGTCAATTCTCTATTATCTGTATAGTGTAATGGTATGTCCAACTGGTGGGGAGCTGTGGAAAGGGCCACAGGGCAGGTGCCTAATATTTTGGTCCAATTACCGGTAAGTAAACAATTCATAGGTTGTTGTGATTGGTTAGTGCATGTAGGAGGAACCCACAAAGGGAGCAAATATAACATGAAGTCTGAGCCAAGAATATCATTTTTTTGCAAACCAACTCGGCCTTTGGCATTGCATATGCCTCGGGCCACTTGGTGAAATAATCCATGGAGACCCTGTTGTTGCCACAGCTCCTGATTTGACAATGGCAGCCACCCCTCGTCGCTGCAGGTCTGGATGGCCATCACCATCGGCATCACCCGCTCCCGCTTCTCCTGACGCTGACTAACGGCACTTCATCATCGTTAGGGGTGATGGAGCACCGGGAGAGGGGCGTTACCATTCCAATGTCTCAGCCGGTGCTGCACCTCAAAGTCATATATCCTGGCCTTTAGTGTTACGGAAGTTCAGGAGCCAGGTGAGGCAGTCATGGTCGGTAGGAGGAACCGACTTGCGCGCAGGTAGGGTCGGAAGTGCAAGGTCTGGACCACTCCCAACAGCTACCGCCAGGTAATGCATAATTCCATTCGGCCCAGCTCAGTGACCGGCTGTAGTAGGCTACTGCCTGCTCCCCAGCCGCTTTCCTTTGGGACAGGACGGCACCAACGTTGCCAGCGTCAGTGTCCACAATGAAGGGCTACTGGGCATCAGGGTAGGCCAGCACAGAGGCATCGATCAGGGTGCCCCAAAGTTGGGTAAAAGCCGTGTTGCAGGTATGCAAAAGGCAGCATTGCAGGTGTCATCCCAGCAGAATGCGGTGAGGTGGTGGCGAAGTCCCTCATGAACCGGCAGTAATAGGAGGCCAGGCCCAGGAAGCTCCGCAGCTCGCTGACAGTGGTGGGTGACGGCCAATCTCGGACTGCAGCCATTTCTGCCAGATCGGTGGCAAACCCCTGCATGCTGATGACATGCCCCAGAGACGTTGTCTCTCTCCAGAGCAGGTGGCACTTCTTTGGGTTGAGCCTCACCCAGCCTGTTGAATGGTGGTGAAGACCTCCCACATGTTAGCCAAGGCCCCCTCGAAGCTGTTGGCGTGTACCAGCAGGTAATCCAGGTACACCACACAGTGGCCGCGGAGACGGCTGCCAGCACCCTCTCCATCAGCCTCTTGAACTTGGCTGGCGCATTACAGAGCCCAAATGGCATGTCTCTGAACTGCCACAGCCCTTGCCCGATGGTGAACGCTGTCTTTGGCCGGGCCTCCACCGCCACCTTGACCTGCCAGTAGCCATGTGCAAGTCCAGGGAGCTGATCCAGCTGGAACCCATGATGTAGTCCAGGGCGTCATCGATGCGGGTTAGCGGATAGGTGTCCTTGGTGTTGACTGCATTCACGGCTACGTTCCCACATCTCCTGGATGGTCGCACAGTTCTCAGTGGAGAGAAAAGAGGTAGACTGTGTAGTAGAGGACCCCCTGGCAGCGATGTACAGGATCTTCCGGCTTCTGGCAGCAACGTGGAGAACCCCCTGGCGGCTGGTGGTGATGTGGAGGGCCCCCTGGTGGTTGGCGGTGATGTGGAGGACCCCATGGATAACAACCCCCATAATCCTTTGTGCTACACACAAATATAATACTGTGGCCCACCCCTTTGGGTCACTACAATGTCACTACATGTTTTCATGCAAATCATGTATGCTACTTATGCAAATGAGAACATGTTTATTGGGTTCACCTATCTAAAAGTGTGTTGCACCTTATGTGGCCAGCTTGGATGTCTGTGAATGGATACAACAAAAAGCTGGATGCGTCGACCTATGCAGACATGTTTGAATTTACCATTTGCATCGACTTCAAATTGCAGAGCATTGTCATACTGTGAACAGCCTTTTCCTACTCATCCCAAAGATACCCAATAGGGTTAAGATCAAGGGACTACTATGCAGAGATCCAATGATATTTGAAGCCATGAAAACTCCTCTACTCATATGTTCCTGCAAGTATTTTGTGATGCAAGGCCCTAATGCCGGCCGAGAAAACATTCCCCATACCTCACACTACCACCAGCAGCATGTACTGTTGTCGACTCCAAACAAGATGGCCCCATGCACTCATGTTGCTTGTGCCAAATTTGGATCCTTCCATCAGCCAACCATTTTCCTCTACTCAGCAGTTGGTCTTTCATGCTCCGGTGCCCATTGGAGACACTTGAGCAGACACAATGCTCCAACTCTACCTGTGTATTCAGCCTGGCTCCTAGATCATGCATCTACCATCTCATCACTCAATCCACGGTTAAACCTCAGCAGATGAATCAAAATGATGCTGTTGTCTAAACCAAGCATACATTTAGTTCCACTTTCTCCCTGTAGCACCCGCGGCGCCACACATTTTGAGCTATCACTATAGTGAGTAGTGAGTGATTTTCATTCTAGCTGTTCATCCAATAAGCAGCCTGAGGAAAGCTTTGAGTGAAAGCTTCTCAGCTAATCAGCGGCTTCTACCCCACCCCTCTCCCCATCACGTCCTCCCATAGCCAAACCTCACAGGTAGGCTACTGAGTCGCTGTCCTCAGTGCCGCAGAAAAAGCGCTGAAACAGAGATAAAGGGGTTCCTACGGAAGCCGAGAACGACCGTGATTGCTTATCATTTTTTAGGCCCGTTATTTTTTAGGCCCGTGTCATTCCTTGATTAAAGTAAAATCGTGGTCTCTCCTTCTGTCATTGTCAATTCTTACTGTAAGAACATCAATGGGGAAGTCAAGTTGCGATCTTGGCAAAACCATGAATTTGCTATCTCGAGATAGTGAGATAATTAAGTCGTTATCACAAGAAAACAGGCCTAAAAAATTATGAGCAACCACGGCCCATCCAGTTCTATTTCATCCTTACTGACCGCCAGAGGCGGTGCTTTAAGCACTGGATGTATCCGTCTCGTGCATGCGCAGTTCGAGTACCTATACCAACAAAGTCACCTGTGACCCCTCGTGACACCGGAAGGCTATATAGCCCGGTGTCGACAGAGGATCTGTTCCCTTCATCTTCTCGCAAAGACGCAGGTACCGACATATTCGTTTTTTGAAGGGATCACGCTCCAGTTTATTGTGCAGCCTTGCGACCAAAAGGTCGGAGTCACGGGCGAGTCGCTCGTCCTCCAGGGGCTGTTTAACTGTACAGCACTGAGCTAATTGCCGCTTCTTTCCAGTGTTGTAGCAACTTTTCCTTAAAAAAAAAAAAAAAAGGGTTTGTAGCCGCTAATTGCAGCTTCCTTGTTTTTGAATAGAAGCAGCTCGGCTGTGTTCTAGATTGCCACATTTGTCTGGTAACTTTTTCTTTTGTTAAAAGAAGTGGCTTGTTGGTGAAGGCAGCGTGCTCGCGTCCTCTCCCAGTAAAACTGATGTGTATTTCTGTTCAGTTCCTTAACGGTGAAGGCAGCGCTCTCGTGTCCTCTCCTGGTAATACTGCCGTGTACTTTTTGGGGTAAGTAGCTTGTTGGTGAAGGCAGCGTGCTCGCGTCCTCTCCCAGTAAAACTGCTGTGTATTTCTGTTCAGTCACGTACCGGTGAAGGCAGCGCTCTCGCGTCCTCTCCTGGTAATACTGCCGTGTACTTTTTGGGGTAAGTAGCTTGTTGGTGAAGGCAGCGTGCTCGCGTCCTCTCCCAGTAAAACTGCTGTGTATTTCTGTTCAGTCACTTACCGGTGAAGGCAGCGCTCTCGCGTCCTCTCCTGGTAATACGGCTGTGTATTTGAGATCAGTCTCTTACCGGTGAAGGCAGCACTCTCGCATCCTCTCCCGGTAATACTGCTGTGTATTTCTGTTCAGTCCCTGACCGGTGTAATACTGCTGTTTGTTTTCTGGCTTAGTAGCTTACTGGTGAAGGCAGTGCTCTCACTCCCTCTCCCAGTGTTCTGCTGATGGCTCATGTGTGTAGCGCCTGCGTGGCCTCCCTTGAGCCTGACGATGGCCATGACCGCCCCTCTTGCCTTGAGCATTTGAGGGAGGGCCTTACTGAGAGTGCCTGTATGAACTGCGGCTCCATGCCCTGGGCACTTAGGGTGACTAGACTCGCAGCGGTGGAGCGTCCGGCGGCCGCCGACCTTCCCTCAATGGCACCACTTCCTTCGGCCCAGCCCGACCGGCCTCGGCGCCGGGGTAGAGCAGTGGCTATGGGTGCCCCCCCCAGGAAAAGGGCTAAGGGTGAACTAGCGTCAAAGGTGGATTGCTTGTCGTCTGATATGGTGAGGATACAGGAGCTCCTCCTGACCCTGCAACCTGGGGCGGGTGGGGGGGTGGCTGAGGTCCAGCCTGACCCTTCCTTGGGGGATGTGCCTAACATGGACGATGCCCTGTCACTGGCGGCTTCGGCTAACCTCTTCAATGAGAGGGTCACGGAGGATGGAACCTCGAACACTGTTGGGGAGACCTCCTACTCCTCTGCTCGGAGTTCTGGGCACAGCACAGAGTGTACCCCCATGGGGGCCGTCATCCGTACGGCCCTGGCTCGCCTAGGGCTCGATGCTCCTCAGGCAGACTTGGCTCAGCCTAGTGCCGTCTTCAGGGGCAGCCCTGCCCCGACCTCTTTCTCTGTCCCTCCTTCAGAGGAGTACTTAAAGGAGCTACACTCTTGCTGGAAGGATGTCAAGGTCCTCTCCCGTCCTCCCAGTGCTCGGGCCTTGGCGGCCATGCAGGATCCAGCGCAGTATGGGCTGGGTCCGTTGAGCCCGCCATTGCCTCCCTCATTTTGGCCCCCGATCAGGCTTTGAGGCCAGATGCCAGGTGTCCCCGGCCCCAGTGCAGGGTCACAGATGACCTGCTTTCAAAGGCCTACGATGCAGCGGCACGTATGGGTCGGATAGGCAACTCCCTCTCCCACCTAATGCTGGCACTCTCAACCTCTGCAATAAGCTGCAGTTGAGCCATCCATGCAGGACCTTAGTGATGCGTCCTTACAGGCCTTTGCCCTCATGTCCAGAGAATTGGGGTGCGTTATGTCCACCCTGGTCCAGACTCGCCACCAGGTTTGGCTGACTCAGTCGCCCCTGACAGAGGGGTGCAGGAGGGCCCTCAGAGCTGTGCCAGTGACACCGGGGGAGCTGTTCGGATCAGCTACCCAGGAGACACTGGAGCAAGCTGCCCAAGCTAGGCAGACCAGCCTGCAGCTGTCGGGTCTTCGCAGGAGTGTGTCCGCTCCTGGCAGGCCTAGGGACTCCTCGGCTGCCCCCCAAAGCCGCTCCCAGCCACGCTCATATCCAGCGAGAGGCGATGGCCTACGTAGATCTCGGCGGCCCACCCAGCCACCTGATGGTAACTTTCGCGCCCCTACCCGTCCATTGCCCGGGCAGCCTCGGGCCGCAGAGCCTCACCGGTACCCCCACGAGCCCACAGAGGCCGGGGGGCCAGGCGCTAGGACCACGGGCCGGCCGTCGGCTGTTTTTCCCAGCCGCAGCTCAGTCACTGGGCTGCCTGTACTATAGACCCCTGGGTGGTTTCCACCTTAACCCGGGGGTACGAATTACAGTTCCAGCGCCGGCCCCAAGCCTTCGGCCGGGTCAAAATGACAGTCGTCCGCGATCCGCCGAAGGCCTCAGCTCTGGCCCAGGAGCTATCTGCCCTCCTGGCTAAGGGTGCGATCGAGCCAGTGGACCCTCAGTTACAACCCGGGGGGTTCTACTCGGCGTACTTTCTTGTAACCAAGAAAGACGGCAGATTCCGGCCCATTCTAGACCTAAGGGGCCTCAACATGTTTTGCCATTTCACATGCTCACCTCGGCAGACACCCTGAGGGTAGTTGCCAGAGGGGAGTGGTTCACAACCATAGATCTGAAGGACGCCTATTTTCATGTGCCGGTTGCATCACACGACAGGCGGTTCCTGAGGTTTGCCTATCGGGGCCGGCATTTCCAGTTCACGGTACTTCCTTTTGGGCTCTCCCTCTCCCCGAGGGTTTTCACCAAGGTTGTGGTGGCAGCCCTTGCACCCCTGCAGACACAGGGCATGAAGTTCCTGCCGTATTTGGACGACTGGCTGGTCTGTGCCCCATCCAGGTCCCAGGTGGCCCAGGATACGGCCCGCCTACTGTCGCACGTGGCCCAGCTGGGCTTGACGGTGAACCGGGGAAAGAGTTGCCTGGACCCTTCCCAAAGGGTTACCTATCTGGGGATGGTTCTGGACTCCGTCGCCATGAGGGCCTGCCTTTCACCTCGGCGCGTGGACGACATCCTCTGCCTCCTTCCCCTCTTCAGGGCCGGCAGGAGGCTGTTTTCGTTCAGTTTTTACAGCTTTTGGGCAAACTGACAACTGCCTCAGCTGTGGTACCTCTGGTCTTACTGTCCCTGCGCCCACTGCAAATATGGATGAACAGCCTGCACCTAGATGCCAAGTGGCACAGGCAGAGGAGGGTCAGGGTGACTCTGCAGTGTCTCGTCTCTCTCTCTCCATGGAGGGAGAGGCACCAGGTCAGCACGGCTTCTCTGGGTATCCCGGAGCCTGTTGACTTGGGCGTCTCCCCGTCTGGCCAGCCTGCGGGCAGTCTATTTACCGGGGGACAGGAATCGCGGACTTCCTCTCCCGATGGAAGCCCCCCACCAGGAGAATGGCACCCCGAGGTGGTGGAGTCGATGTGGGGCCTCTTCGGCAGGGCGGAGGTAGACCTCTTTGCCTCGGAGGAGTCGACGCATTGCCCCCTCTGGTTCTCCTGGACAGAAGCGACAGAAGCGTTGGGGCAGGACGCGTTGGCGCACAATTGGCCGGACAGGCCTCTGTATGCCTTTCCACCATTGCCTCTGATCCTACCGACACTCCAGAGGGTCCTTTTGCAGGGCCACCGGCTTCTGCTGGTGGCTCCCTTTTGGCCAGGGAGGCTCTGGTATCCACTGCTGCTCAGACTCTGTTGCAGTGCGCCATGGCGCCTCCCCGACAGGAGGGACCTCCTGTCACAGCTGAGGGGTCAGATCTGGCATCCCGACCCCTGTCGCCTCCAGCTCTGGGCTTGGCCACTGCAGGGCCCGACCCACTGCTGAGGGATTGCACTGCGGCCGTCAGGGGTACTGTCCTGAGTGCCAGGGCACCGTCGACCAGGCTGCAGTACGAAAACAGGTGGAAGCTGTTCTCTAACTGGTGTGTGGCTAGAGCCGTGGATCCAGTACACTGCACTGTGGCCACCGTTCTGGAATTTTTTGCAGTTCCTCCTGGATAGTGGCTGTTCCCACTCCACCTTGAGGGTCTATGTCGCTGCTATCTCCTCCCTACACGATAGGGTGGACAGCGCCACGGTAGGACGCCACAGGCTAGTGTCCCTCTTCCTTAGAGGGGCTTTGAGACTGCGTCCCCCCACAGCCATGAGGGCTCCGGCATGGGACCTGCCGCTGGTGCTGGAAGCCCTGTCATCGCCTCCCTTTGAGCCCTTGGGCCAAGTGAAGCTGAAGTGGCTGTCCATGAAGGCTGCCTTTTTACTCGCCATAACCTCTGCAAAGCGGGTCGGGGAGTTGCATGCCCTATCTGTGAGTGATACATGCTTGAGGTGGAACTCCGATGGCTCGGGTGTCACTCTATGGCCGAATGTTGCGTTCCTGCCAAAGGTGCTTCCACGCAATCACCTTAACCAACCCATCCAGTTAGCACGCTTTGACCCCCCATCTGAGGAGGGTGGGTATGAGCTGCTGTGCCCGGTGCGGGCTCTAAGGGCTTATATTTCTGCTACCGCCGATATTCGTCAGTCAGAGCAGCTTTTTGTTTGCCATGGTGGCCCTAACAGGGGTCGTGCTTTAACAAAGCAGAGGCTGTCCCACTGGGTTGTGGATACCATAACACATGCCTACGCGGCCAGTGGTCGCCCCCCGCCATCCGGGGTTAGGTGTCACTCAACCAGGAGTGTCTCAGCATCATGGGCTGCCCTGAGAGGGGTGCCCCTGGGGACCATCTGTGCCGCGGCGTCATGGGCGTCGCCTAGCACATTCTCCAGGTTCTACCGGGTCAACGTCGCCACTCCCCATCCGATGGGTGTGGTCCTAATGACAAGTTCTGCTGTCTCCAGTCAGTGAGGCGAGTGCTTGGGTTCTTCGTGACGTTGTTGGTATAGGTCATCCAGTGCTTAAAGCACCGCCTCTGGTGGTCAGTAAGGATGAAATAGAACGCAGTTACGTATGTAACTCCGGTTCTATGAATCCTGGATGACCGCCAGAGTTACAGGTCACTCAGAAGTCTTGTGGTTTGCAAGAAGATTCTGGGAACAGATCCTCTGTCGACAACGGGCTATATAGCCTTCCGGTGTCACGAGGGGTCACAGGTGACTTTGTTGGTATAGGTCAGGGGTGGCCAACCCGCGGCTCCCGAGCCGCATGCGGCTCTTTGCCTGGTTCATGCGACTCTTACGTTCATATATAATGTTGTGTTGTGTATAGCCCCTTTCACACTGCTCAAAAAAACCCTATGTAAACCCGCTAACACTCGATATTAATCGGCTTCACCTCCGATCGGCATTGATGTGATGTCACACCCACGTGAACTGGCTAATTAGCGCCATGACGGAGGCTACGAAGGCTCGACATAAAACTAAAGTCCAAAACACACCGCCGCCGAACGCCGCGCGTCAAAACAGCCGCCCCTGTTATTTTCTATGTACACCCCCACACCGGTGGCGGCAGGCGGGCGCTGCCCAACTACACTTCACGCCACTGTCCTATTTCACAGCGTCGCCGCGCGTCAAGTGCCGCCGAAAAGGCGCTTTTTTCTTTTCTTTTGTTTTTCTTCTGCTCCGGAGACGACTATATTCCTGTTGACGCGCCGCAGCGCGACGCTTCCTATGTGTGCTAGGGGCGGCACTTGTGTCATAGACGTGCCGCGGCACGTCTATGGCACGTCTAAAACTTCAGTGCCACTTCGCTGGCTGAACAGAGGTGTGTGTGTGTGTGTGTGTGTGAGTGAGGAAGTGATAGGGGGGATGTTCATGTGTGCCTGTGTGTATGATGTGGCTCTTTGCAGTAACACAGTAAAACATTTGGCTCTTAGTCTCTAACTGGTTGGCCACCCTTGTTATAGGTACTCGAACTGCGCATGCGCGAGACAGATACATCCAGTGCTTAAAGCACCGCCTCTGGCGGTCATCCAGGATTCATAGAACCGGAACTCTACGTTTTCTGGAGGCCCACCCACAATCAAATTCCTGGCGCCGCTAGTGCCCTGTAGTAGCCCACATTTAGTTCAAATTCGTTATTATGCATGCTTCCAGGTCAGTTAGCTAGCATACAGTCTGTATGTTTTATAATATTGACACCATTTGTTTTATTGCTTTTAGTTGCCTTAGTTTTATTAATATTACTGACTTATGACACATTTGACAATACAAAAAACAAAACAAAAATGACTTTGTTTCTTACAGGCATTCTGCATTTACATCGAATTTCTGTAATTTTTTTATTGCAGCACTTGAATTGATAGTATTAAAGATCAAGTGCAATTAGTCTCTTGCATCTGTGATAACACATTTCTATGTAAACATGATCTAGAGAGAGATGTGTATTTATTCTTCAGGATTACAATAGCAGGAATACTTGGATGCCCCAATGGTGTTAGAACTAATACTGAATAATTATATAGGAAATTAGCTGACAGGGTAACACTTTATAATAAGGTGCCATCTG
Source organism: Merluccius polli (assembly GCA_030340625.1). Taxonomy (NCBI): domain Eukaryota; kingdom Metazoa; phylum Chordata; class Actinopteri; order Gadiformes; family Merlucciidae; genus Merluccius; species Merluccius polli. The sequence goes on from JAOPHQ010004845.1 coordinate 233,714, forward strand.
TATGTTAATGTTTTAACAAATAGAAAACAATCTATTAACTAATATTGTATTAATATTTGTTAATAGCTAATAGTTATATATTACTAATATATTAATTAAGCTTAACCAACTTCATTATAAGGGTCCCCCATACTAATAGTTATATATTACTAATATATTAATTAAGCTTAACCAACTTTATTATAAGGGGCCCCACGCTGATAGCTATATATTACTAACATATTAATTAGGCTTAACCAACTTTATTGTAAGGGTCCTATGAGGAGTGGTTCATATTGGGATAGGCAGAAGCAGTTTAATTAATTTAACAATTAGTTAAATAATGTCATTAACTTTTATATTAACATATAGTTTGTAAATAAACATTTAAATGATGTAAGAAATATGTTAATTAGTGCCAAAAATACATTTAGTTATCTATTAACAAATATTAATACAATATTAGTTAAGATTGTTTTCTATTTGTTAAAACATTAACATACAGATTTTATGCAAATAACTAATATTTAATTAATGATGAAAAAACTATTAACTTGTGCCAAATAGACATTTTAGTAACAATTAACAAATATTAACAAAGGGTTAGGTAATGACTAGTTTGCTATTTATTATGGCACCTTATAAAGTGTTACCATATCATATTTTCTTTAACAGTTAGTCCTTTAATTGTGTTCAGCCTCACTTAGTTGTAAGTCACTTTGGACAAAGGCATCTGCTAACTTAACATAATAATTAAAAAAAATAATCAGATGGTCACAGCATTTGCACATTCTCCAACTATCCTAAACTCTATCCTAAACGTCTTTGGAGGTGCATGGGAAAAATGTAAACTGTACTGGACGAGTGATGCAAAGTCTGACATGAAGACAAAAACTTGTGTAGGCCTCCATTAATATACAAAATGTGTAGCTTCGTACCAAGCAGCTGAGAGATTCAAAAAATATTGTAAATATATTATGAAATATTACATTTTGTCAAGCAACAATAAGACGATACAAACTCCAAATGACAAGCGAGTACAGTGTTTGAGTTTAATGGCTTTATAAACAACTATATAAGTGAATTATCTTAAAAATTCATGCATTTTCAGTGTAAATTCATTTGAAATATAGAGCAAATTTATTTACAACAGTGTGAACTGTAACAGCAACTTTACTTAATTAGGCTGTTTACCAGAAATACACTTGGCTGCATAGAAGATTGATGACTACATAGAAGAAAAGAAATGTAAAGGAAAAAAAAACAGATTTAGCATGGTCTTCTTTTTAAAAGACAAGTTTCTTCAGACTGATTTAGTAAAAAGTCAGTTCTTTCCATTTTATTGATGTAGACACACAACATGACAAGAACCGGACACTAGTAAATCAAAAGGACTAAAGCTAAAGAAATATACCAATGGAATCATTTCCCATTCCCAGAAAGGTACATTCTGAATATCATTACAGTAACTACAAAAACTCACTGATATACTGACAACAAAGCCTGAGTCGATGGATAAAGGTTGAATTACAATAACAAATCCAAAAGCCTGAGAGGAAAAAGACCATTTGATTCATTATAAACAATAATTTACAAGTGGATTATTCATGGAAGTCACATGATCAAAAATCCATACTAGTAATTAAATACTTCACGTAAGATAGGAAATAGAGAAATAAAAATGAATGAAAACTACAGTAAATGAGGTACAGGACAGCTTGAGCCCAAGCTACTTCAGACAAAAAAAAAACCTTTTAGTCAACTCCACACATGATCTGTAATCACTTTGATAAACATAATCATTTACTTTTTATAGTCATTTGTTGTTTGATTAAAATGAAACTAAAAACCACAAAGGGGGTAAAAGGAAATAACAGTCAAATGCAGAATCCAGTGTCAAGGGCCATAGAATGTGAGGCAGCACCCAAGGTCATTGCGTCCATTTTCAGGGTAAAAAAAAGTCCAACTTTATAAAAATAACAAAAACAAAAAAAATTGGCTGCCTGCTGTAACACCTCCATTACAGTTCAGCTTTTAAAGTCTTTTAAATACAAAAATATGCATCTTTATCTGCTGCCTTCTCCACTCCCCCACAAGTTTCTGTAATAAAGGTAGCACAGCATTGAGAAGTGGAGAGCGCCACACACACACACCGAGCAGACGGATACACAGTGCTCAGTACGTTGTCTTCCACCGTCCCCATAAGGCATTTCATGGGTTTGTGAGTCAATGGAGGCTACGGCTGCTGCTTCTGCTGCTAGACAAGCCCAGTGTGATGAGAGCTGTAAACTCGGCTGGGCTCGGGGGAAGCTTCTATTATGTCTTCCGGCTGCTCCACACCTGCTCCGGCGTGCTTTTGTGGTCCGACGAGTAGTCGAAGGGGGAGCGGTGGCCCAGTGGCGAGCGAGAGTCATAAGGGGAGCGCTGGTCGCGTGGCGAGCGAGGACCGCTGGCCGACGGCCGGTGCTCCGTCTGCCAGTCGGGGTGGTATCGGTACGAGTCCCAAGACGACGACGACTTGTGGTAGTCGGAGCCCGAGCGGTGGTCGGAGTGAGAGTGCTCTCTACTGGAGCGCTGCTCCTCCATCTTCCTGTGCTTAGTGTCACTGTAGTATCTGTTGGGAGGAGGGGAAACATTTTGAGCAAAACTTTCTCTTTTCACAGACAAACAGGTGTCACTCATAAAAACTAACTATAGGTCTGCTCCTTTAATGTACCAGGGCATGGGTAGTAGACTTATCTTCACTAGTCTGGTCTATTATACAACATATTCAATCCAGCTACTCTTGCCCCAGAACCACTTAATTCTTATAAATAGGACACTGGATGTTAACCTCACGTAGCAGAATATTTATGAAAACCAATAGGAATGCTGGACAGGGTCCTAGAAAGCTTCATTCATGTTCAATGCTCAACGCCATAGAGGACAGTGATCACTGTTGACATTAAACGTTGCAACAGTTTACAGTTTTGTTTAACCTATTAAACAATGGAAATGTGACATTAGACAACCCCAATCTTAACATTTGGCAACATATGTAGATAGATTTAAACCCCGTGTGGAGTCAATTTAGGAAACAGGGCCCTCATTTATCAAAGTTGCGTACGAAGAAATCTGTGCGTAAACCATGCGTACACAGTTTTTCGCCAAAACGTGGGATTCATCAATTTGTTCTTGGCTTGAAAATAGAGCCCGACCGATATATCGGCGGCCGATTAGGCATTAGGCATTTTCCAAACTATTGGTATCGGCATTTATAATGGCGATGCCAGCGTCCAGAGCGACGAGGAGTTGAGATTAGTTTAACTTTATGCAAATGAGCGGCGTCGGCGCTGAAGCAGCAACCAATTTGAGATCAGGATTTGATTTGATCTTCCCGCTAGGTGAAGTTTGAGATTGAGAATGGAGGCGAAGCTCATTGTTGCAGTCTCCGGTTTATGACCAGTCTGTCTTTCTTTACTGGGACACTTACGCTTTATCTCCATTTCTGTTTGTTGTATTGTGTCCTGACAGAGCAAAGAACCAGGTTCCTTGTGTGTGGAAACTAGGCCAACAATGCGATTCTGATTCCAACTATGCTACCATGCACAAAATAGACAGCATTTTTTGTACATATTGTTTGAAAATATTATTTTGATTACTAAATAATAAACAGGGGAAACATGGAAATTGTTATTTGAGCATGCTTGTCACGCTGGCCTGCCGAATAGCTCCACTACAAACTTGATATTGCAATGGGCGCAACCGAACTTGATGTCTGCAGTGCTGCTTGAAGCCCCGCCCCGCTGGCGACGGCAGCCAGCGAGCAGCCAGTGGCCACAGCGCCCCCTGCTGCTCATGTCGCTCGCTGTGTGACCCATCGGTGAAGTGTGTTCACTGCATTATCCTATTATTTTAGCGAGGACTCATAAATAACTACATATAACTAATGTTAGGGAAATCTGTTTATGTTTTGTTACGCGTTTCTGGAATTTATTTTTTAAATATATATATATATCGGCTGATATATCGGAATATCAGATTTTTAAATCACCAAATATTTGTATCGGTATCGGCCTTAAAAATCCCATATCGGTCGGGCTCTACTTGAAAATGTGCGTACTTTAGGAGAAAATGTACACCATGACCATGCGTATGCACAGAAAGCGGTAGAGTGAATAGGAAAATCACCAGAAAGAAATTGCAAACATGACCAGTTAATGCTTTTGATCAACTTCTAAAAATACAATTTCCCCCCGGAAATTAACGTGATTTTTAATGATACAATTGATGTAATCCTACGTCTAATGTAGGCCTATACAATAATTGTATAGGCCTACATTAGACGAATCTTACTTATACCTTGTATAGGTATAAGTAAGATTCGATATGAGATAATTCGACTATGCTGCATATTACTAACTGAAGTCATGTCATGAAACTCTATAAAATTAGGGAAGGTGTAGGAGGTGTGCGCATTAAATGGCTGATCTAGCGTTGTTAGAGGATGTGCTGGGGGCTGCGTAAGAAGTGACCGTGTTTTCAGACAACGCTTCAGCTTATTGGCGGTGTCCAATCCTCTCCACCCTCAGGTTTTTGGCTACTGGCTCATCTCAGAGAAAGTTAGGAGATATAGCAGGAGTTTCCCAGCCCCCGCTAAGCTGTTTAATGCCTGGCTCCAGTCCTTGCCGTTATCATCACTTTACAAACACAGTACATTCAATTTGTTTCCAAATTTGCTGCCTCCATCAGCTCTGCAGCAGCGGCTAGCGGCTAGCCTCCCAGGCTCTGCCTCCACCAGCCCGGTAGCAGCTAACTATTGGGCTATGGACCTCCTCTCGCCCTGATCTTCCTCCACCCTGACTGTACTGCTCCTTCGGTCTCGGCGCGGATCGATTCGTGGCTTGGACTTCGTGGCCTGGCCTAATGTCTAGCGGTGTCCTGCAGCTCACCTCCTTCAGCGCTGGGAGCGCTCGGCTACAGCCCAGCTGATTGAGGACCCACAACAGAATTCAGGACCCCGACGGCTCGCTACAGCCGAAGTGGCCACGGCGCCGGCTCAAAAAGGTGGACACCTTTTTCCTCAGCGTCGTCGTGCCTTTGGTTCGTATCAACATGTATCAGTACATAAGATCTCCCACAGCCCTCTGGTTCACACTTTCCATCATCTGTCTTCTTGCTGTGGCCCAGTCCCCTGGTGATGCAAGTAGACATTTGCGCAGGCCAGCAACAGCCTTCAATGGTGGTGGCACGCTGGGCATTAGACTGTTGCCTAGAGACGCTTCCACTTTCTGGATCACTGTAAATACAGGACTTCCTAGTTTGTCTGTGTCATATTCTCCACTGTATTCTTTTACACTATTGCAACAATTTACTGTCTCTTGCTTCCCACTTCCTGCCAAACTCTCTATGAAACAAAACAGCACTACGCAAAAAGCATACTTTGGCTTTGCTTTTAGGCGCATTATAATCATTCTCATGCTATTTATCTCAGGGAACATACACCCCAACCCAGGCCCAGTTAGTGCTATTCATGCTGTCCCTAAACTGGCATTTAATGACTTCTGTGATCGCACGTGTATGGGTTTCTTGCATATTAACATTTGCAGCCTGTTACCCAAACTTGACCTGTTGAAATCTTGGGTTCACACTGTTACACCTGATGTTCTTGCTATTTCTGAATCATGGCTTAAGAAAAGCATTGCCAATCCTGACAGTTTCATACCAGGTTATAATATATTTCGTCAGGACAGAGTAACTAAAGGAGGTGGTGTCGCTCTGTATGTTAAAGATCACCTGCAATGCACTGTTTCTCTGTCAAAATCTGTTCCTAAGCTACTTGAACTGCTAGTGTTAAAAATCAAACTGTCCATTAATTCCTCTCTCTCTGTTGCTGTCTGCTACAGACCACCCTCTGCCCCACTTTCTTCTTTAACTGTACTCAGTGAACTTCTGGCCCCACACATCTCCTCCGAATTCATTCTGCTGGGGGACCTGAACTGGGACATGTCTAACCCCCCAGATCTGGTTGTTCAGCAATTTGACGCCCTAAACCTCTACCAAATCATTTCAGAGTCCACCAGACTCGATCTAAAATCTCCTTCATCTGCTACGCTGATAGACTTCATCCTCACGAACGCCCCCTCTAATTATAAATCTGGTGTCTTCAGTCAAGATCTGAGTGATCATTGTGCTATTGCCTGCACGCGCTACGGCTCCTCAGTTAAGCGCCCACCCGTGATCGTCTCCAAACGTTCCAAACGAAGAACTTCTCCACGACACTGCTGCAGTGAGCTGGGACAAAATTAATACTTTCCCTACTATGGAGGCGGCCTGGTCCTTTTTCAAGTCGACCTTCAGCCAAATAATCAATAAACACGCTCCACTCATAAAATTACGGATCAAGGATCGCTTCAGCCCCTGGTTTTCCCGTGATTTGGCTGTTTTAATCCGCCAGAAGAACACCTTATGGCGGAAAGCCCGTTCTTCCCAGTCTCCTGCTGATTGGCTTGCCTTTCGGCAATGTAGAAATAAATGCACTCAGGCCGTCAGAAATGCCAAAGTGACTCATTTTCTGGACAAATTTGCATCCTGCGGCTCTGACGTCAAGAAGTTTTGGAAAACGGTTAAAACCATGGAAAACAAGCTCACCTCACCCCACCTCCCCAGTGCTATGACCTTTGGTGACACTGTTATTACTGACAAGTCTCATATGGCCTTGCTTTTCAATCAGCACTTTAACTCAGCTCATGTTTTCTCTGCTAAGCCCTCCACTGCTGCTCCTTCACTTTCACTTTCACCTACAACCTCCAGCTCTGGCACCTTCTCCTTCAGACCCATCACAACCACGGAAGTCTTAGAGAATCTCACCAAACTGGACTCCAACAAGTCAGCTGGCTCTGACGGGCTCGACCCCATGTATTTAAAAGCTGCTGCTCCTGTCATTGCTGTCCCCATCGCATGGCTTTTCAATATGTCTCTGGAACTGTCCATCTTTCCTTTAGACTGGAAATCCGTACTTGTCTTCCCCCTCTTCAAAGGGGGCTCTAGCTCTGATCCCAACTGTTATAGGCCTATTTCCATCCTTCCATGCCTGGCTAAGTTCTTAGAGAAACTGGTTCATAAACAGCTCAGCCACTTTTTAACCACCAACAACATCCTGTCCAACCTGCAGTCAGGGTTCCGGCCAGGCCATGGGTGCACCACAGCTACGCTGAAGGTCCTGGATGATATCGTCTCCTCTCTGGACTCCAAGCAGACCTGCATCGCTGCTTTCATTGATCTCTCTAAGGCCTTTGACTCCGTTATCCACCCCGTTCTCCTACAGAGGCTTTCTAGCATCGGTCTATCGCCAAACTCCTGCAATTAATTCGCCAGCTACTTAAACCACCGAGTCCAGCAAGTTAAATCTGAAAACATCAAATCAGCCCCTCTCACCATCTCCAAAGGGGTACCACAGGGTTCCATTCTAGGCCCAACACTATTCCTCCATCTACATTAACGATATAACCAGGTATGCCGGCAACTCCAAGATCCACCTATATGCTGATGACACTCCACTCTGCGGCGGCCACACTACAACACAGTCTCACTTCTGTTTAACAGCATTTCCATAGCCTTCATCTTCTTCTCAACACCAAAAAAACCAAATGCGTTATCTTTAACCGGAAACACGCTCCCACCTCTGTCCCAAAAATCGTCTGTGCTGATGGCTCTGAACTACAGTTTGTGTCCAGTTATAAATACCTTGGCCTTTGGTTGGATTCATCCCTTTCATTTACCACTCACATCAAGCACCTACAGTCCAAAATCAAAGCTCGTCTGAGCTTCCTTTATCGTAATAGGGCCTCCTTCACCCGTGCAGCCAAACATACGCTCGTCAAAATGACCATCCTTCCCATATTCTACTATGGCGACACCATCTACAGAATGGCATCTCACTCCACTCTCAGTAAATTGGACCCACTCCACCATTCCGCCATTCGTTTTGCCACTGGGGCTCCTTTCACCACCCACCACTGCGACCTATATAACCTGGTAGACTGGACTTCCCTTCACACCAGGCGGCTCCATCACTGGTTTCTGCTAATCTACAAAACCATTCTTGGCATTACACCTCTCTACCTCTCTTCCCTTCTGCACCTCTCCCACCATGCCCGCAGTCTAAGGTCCAGTGCATTCATCAACCTCTTCATCCCCAAAGTCTACACCGTCTTTGGTCGCAGTGCCTTCCGGTTCGCTGCAGCCTATGACTGGAACACCATACAAAACACCCTTAAACTTTCTGTCCTCACCTCTCTCTCTGTCTTCAAACAAAATCTGCAACAAATCATAGTTGACTCCTGCACTTGCTAAATAGGCCTTCTTGTTATGCCCTACTGTTTAACTGTTTTATTATATTGTATTGTCCTACTGATTAACTGTTTTATTGTATTATATTGTATTGTATTATATTGTATTTTTTTTCTAAGTAAAATTTTATATAACCTTGTTTTCACTTTTAGCACTCCCCTCCCCCTTCCCCTTAAAGAGCTTCTAGCTCTTTTCAGGCTGCACTTGAAAATAAGAATTTTGTTCTTAATTTGCTTGCCTGGGTAAATAAAGGTTAAATAAAAAATAAATAAATACACTGCTGCACAACAGTCTGTTGTCTGTTGTGTCTCATATCGATCTGAACCGATATGAAGAGGGACTTCCAAACCAACATTTCCAAACATCATAGGAGTGATAGACAAAAAAAATCACAATCCAACAATTAATTTAATTAAGTAAACAGAAATGCACTCGCAAAAGATGCTGGCGATGCACATCTCTAGAGGACTCAGTCAGCCTCAGCCTCAGCCCCACCCGTTCGGCATTCACACTCTTTTATAGAACTTAATTTTAGATCAAAATACTTAACCTCTGATAGGCTACTGTGGGGTAGAGGGACACTCCGTTTACAGCAAAACACACTCGCTCCCATGCCACATTATTAGTTTTAGAAGAGAGTGAGGGTAAAAGTGTACCAAGAAGTGTCCTCTACTTTGATTAAACTTCTGTCACAAGAACTCATATTGCACTATGTGATTCATTTATTTTCTTTATTTATTTTTGGGATTTTCCCGTTCACTCTTCCAATCCATTCAACGATTTAATTGTCTATTTCCAGTTTGTCATTTGTATTCACACATTTCCTGTGGCGTTAAAGGGGATGTTTTGTGACCATATATGGTTATTTATGGGCGTAAATGTATGGTAATGAGCTAAGTGGGCAAGAGCATAAGGATTTAGAACGACCAGTATTAAGCAGGGCTCCAGAGTGCGACCATTTTGGTCGCGCATGCGACCAAAAATCTGTCGAGTGCGACGAAACATTTTCATTGGTCGCACCGGTGCGCCTGACATTAAGCAGGTCCGTCTGTGTGGAGTGTTATTTTGTTTCCCCACCCGCGTTCTGTGAAGACGTGCCCCTACTCTGCCTCTGATTGGCTCTGACCCTGATATTGTTTTTCGGTGAATGCGGTCCCGATCTGATCTCAAAGACTCGGACTCGGGCCGTTCAAGGCATTTTTTTACTGATCGGTAACGGCTATATTGAGCATGAACCTAAGCCTGATCCTTCGTTTTGTCAGCTCTCACACGTGTCGTAAACAGAGAGCACACTTTGCGGCAGGACGCGATGTCTGCAATGTAACTAACTATAAGGCAGGACTCTCTGTGTGTCTGCCGTCTGCGATAATCTCGTCCATTATCTAGACGGCCGTTCGTCGCACTCTGCAGATGTATCGGGACCCAGAAAAGTGCAGTGTTGAATTTGGACACACGACACGTTCAATATATTAAAAATACACTTTGAATAGAAAACTAGCGAACACCGGCAGTTGACGTCACACCGTGTGGACTGTGGGTAATGTAGTCTTCTACGTACGCAACAGCCAGCAGAGCAGCGGCACACAGAAGCAGTGGGAGGAGTCAGAAAGGATAATAAAATGTAACACTGCTTAATATATATATATATATATATATATATTAAGAGCTACCTTTTACTAAGTTTTTAATTTAAGTCCCAGATCATCCTTATGAAAAAGAACGGGTTAAATGTAAATCCGCTTTGAAAAAAAGATGTCTGTTCAAGGCAGTGCACACTTTTGTTAAGTTATTTGAGTTTGATTTATTTATTTGAGTTTGTCAAGCACTTTAAACATCACAATTGAGGTTATTGTGATTTCTTGTTTGTACAGTGATTTAAAAAAAAAAAAACATTTATCTACACCTTTATTCCTGCTTACAATAATTTACTGTGGAGGGTTTATGTGGAGTGTGTGTTGTTGGTGGCTGGTTTACAGCCTCACCTGGCCTGAGTCGGACTAATTGGACTCTGGCTGGGTGGGGCTGCACACCTGTGGTGCATGAGCAATCATGGCACCCAGGATAAACCAGCCATCAACACACACACTCGAGGAGGAGCACTGTCATGACAAGAAGTACCATCAGCTCGGCGAATAACATCTTGCCTGTAAAACTCCAATAAACACCTTGAACTACATCTACCCGTGTCCTGTGTCGGAGGGCCCCAAAGGAAAGCCACTTCGGTGGCATGTGGCCGGACTAACCCTGCCACACTGGCGCCCAATGTGGGGCTCCTCCGACCAGGACGGGACACGGAAGGGCTGTCCAAGCTACACTGGAGCCACCAGCCGCGGCAGAGGACAGCCACCCCAGCACCAGCTCCCCCTGAACGGCAGCGACGGCCAGCGGAGGAGCGCAGCGACCGCCACTGGCAACCGTCTGCAGCTAGCCTCCCCCGGATCCAGCCTGGAGCAGCCCAGGCCAGCCGCCCCTCTGCCAGGGGACCAGGAGCCCAAGGCCCCATGCTCCAGGAGGAGATGGGAGGGGGATCATGCCTCGTCGCCCTGGTGGAGGGGGGTGACTACGAACTGTTCCAGGCCCTCCGAGAGCTACCTCCGCGGCCCAGCTGTCGGGCCTCCTCCAGAACCCATCCAGCCAGCCCCTGCAACCAGCTAGCCCCGAGACACCTCCGCCAGCTGGAGCAGCAGCCCCAGGCCTCCGGTCTCCGGGACGGAGGGGGAGGGTGGGGTGGGCGTGTGACCCTGGGGAGGTGTGGAGGTAGTGGGGTTTGGGGGGCTGTGTTTATTTTTTGTTTAGGTATGGCAACCCTGAAAAGAGTCCAGGTTTTTTGTAGGTATGGTAACCCTGTTCAGAGTCCGGTATGTGTTGTTTTTTTTTTTTTTGTTTGCTTGGATGGGGGATGGGGGGGGGGGGGGGGGGGGGGAGTAGGCGAGGCTGGGGATTCTCCCCGGCCTCAATCTGGTGTTGGGGATATGTGGAGGGTTTATGTGGAGTGTGTGTTGTTGGTGGCTGGTTTACAGCCTCACCTGGCCTGAGTCGGACTAATTGGACTCTGGCTGGGTGGGGCTGCACACCTGTGGTGCATGAGCAATCATGGCACCCAGGATAAACCAGCCATCAACACACACACTCGAGGAGGAGCACTGTCATGACAAGAAGTACCATCAGCTCGGCGAATAACATCTTGCCTGTAAAACTCCAATAAACACCTTGAACTACATCTACCCGTGTCCTGTGTCGGAGGGCCCCAAAGGAAAGCCACTTCGGTGGCGTGTGGCCGGACTAACCCTGCCACACTTACATAATGTGTTAAGAAATTACCAATGTGTATGGAACTGACAAAACGCTTCAAATGTATTATTGCGGAGGCAAAAGGCGTGGTGAACATTTTTGGGTGCACCTAAATTATGTGCTGGTGCTCAAGGGAAATTGCGCACTGGTGTGTGTGTACGACAAGCATAAGACCGCTTGATTAATCCCAACATTTTCATGCGTACGAACTATCTAAATGTCATGTGTACGATAGGATTTCAAACTTCTTATAGGATCTCTTGATAAATGAGGGCCCAGGCAACAGATTTCTGGCCCTGCTAACATTTTATATTGCTGTACATTACATTACAATCTCAACACCCTCCCGCTACCTGCCGAGAGCGAGCGTCTGCGTCAAATAACATGGGACCTCTGTTTGTTTACCCACATCAGATGTACACCGGCATGTACCAGCACCGGCAACAGTTTAAGTAACATAAGTCTATAGGTTAACTATTGTATATGATTTTATTTTTGTACATTTATTTGAATACTGGTATTATCGGTTTCTTAGAGCAGCTCTTGGTTAAATGGGTCACCAAAACAATAGTGTCATGAATAAAACCCTTACATCTTCTATTGTAGGCTACAATAAAAATGAGTTGGCTTGATTGACAAGCACTGCCAGAGAAGTCGTGCTGTGCTTTCTGAACACCAATGAAATGTTAGTGAAGGCAGGACTGGCGCCAGGAGGTCTAAAGCAGTACGTCTCAAATAGAAACAGGCCGAGCAGCCACGCAGACAGCCACAAAACACAGACACTTGCTCGGGGCTGGTGTGGGGAGACTTAAGTTTCACAACTGATCTGAACAGGCACGTCAAACACGGACCATTGCAGACCCTCAATCATGGGGAGGGTGTAAGCCTACTATAGTGTTTTGACATAGAATGTTGGCATATGCCCTACTCCAATTAATACAGTGTTAGGCTCATTAAAACCACTTTAAACTCGCATTTACTGTCTTTTAGAATCACACATCAACTTATCGAGTGACAGCCCTTCTGCATATAATAAGCTCTGCCATATCTTCAATGGCATTGAAAATAAATGTTTTTGGTCCGAAGAAAGATACAAAATTGTAACGTATGAGGATTGATGCCAATAGCATTTTTATTCCTACTTAGCAGGAGTTAGAAACATTTCATTCAATTACCTTTGCCCTCCTTCATATTCTAAGATTGATACATACGTTTGCAAATATGTCAGTTTTGGTAATCGGTTTGTAGTTCCTGCAACTCAACACTAAACATCAACCAATGGCAAATAGATTTGACCAGCAAACAAATCCGGGATTACATATTAAAACAATTGCTTGTTTGGTACATTTTTCCACTCTGGTGGATCAAGACGAATAGATGTTCATTTGGACCCAATTGCCTTGTATTCCCTCACCTGTCTTGTCGGTCTCTGTCCCGGTCTCTGTCTCGGTCCCGATCTCTATCTCGGTCCCTGTCCCATTCCCGGTCCCTGCTGTCCGGCCTGTAGGGGTCTCTGTCTCTGTGGTCTTTGCCGTTGCTGAAGGAGGAGTAGGGCCTCTTCCTGGACTCCCCGGTGCCTACGGAGCTCTTCCTGTGGGAGTCAGAGGCGTGCCGCTCCCTACTGCTGCTGCGTTCGTACCTGCTGGCTGGCTGGTGCCTCTCTGAGCTGTAGCTGTCCCGGCTGCTGTCGTCTTGCTGGGTGCCGTCCTTCAGCCGTTCAACATCTGTGGCCGAGGACACCCAAGCATTACTCCATCGACATTGACAGAACAATGCACACGTCCTGTACAATATGTTGTACGGGGGAGTATGAGAGTAGTAATAGTAGTAATGATTGAGTACCTGAATGTTTAAAGCCATACGTATTGCCAGTGCTAGTGTTCTGGTCCGCAGCCTATCAGGAACAAAGGAGGGTTGTGTGAAAAGAGTTTAACTGAGGACTTAATTATTGTATCGTATAGCATGGCATGGTTTTAAACTAAATATATCCACTCTGTGATATCATACCGTATTATTATACCTTTGGATAAACCGTTTGGTGTCCATCAAATGGCATATATTACATTTAATATTGTATTATATCATGCAACATGTTCCACATACCTGGGCATTTTCTTGCCTTTTCTTGATTGCATGTTTGTATAGTTTATGCAACTTCCTTGCATCAAATTCAGTGAACTTTGAGACAAATATCCACAAGTTTCTGTTGAAGCAACAAATGGAATTGGTTAAAACATTGCAACATGTTTTCAGACTACAAATGCCAGTCACTGCCACTTCCGCAAGTTTACATGATGTCAATTTGTAGGTGGCAATAGGCTGGCCACGATTTGCACAACAAATTCATGAAAACAACATGATTATGCAAGTTCTTGCCAGGATTACAAAAATAAAGAGAATTTATGATATGGTTGTTGTAAACTGTTGATTATCGTTGTGCTCACCAACACCCAATTATTCAGCTCTCTGAACACAACAATTTCAAAGAAAAATTAAAACCAAATCTCTTCATTCATCATACTATAATTGCCATTTGAGTGTGGCTACATGGCATTGTTGCCAGTTGAGGTATTTGTGCTGTTGTAACACTCATGTAACTGTTGCATGACCACTACATTACATACTGTAGGTTTAAGGACTAGTGTTAGGCAAACTGTAACCTTGTGAAAGCCAAAGTTTAAAGGTATTGCCATCAGTGTTGTTTTTATTACATTAGACATAGATTTAAAAGCTATTATTCAAGTGTAATTTGTTAGAAATGACAGCCACCTGTCAGCGATTATTGAGTGAAATGCTCTGTGAGAGTATCTGTTTAGAGTTGACTGCGCTTTAGGGTTGTGCCAGTCAACGATACATCTTCTGATCACGATTGTCATGAGGAATCAGCGATCTCCTATTCCAGAGGCAATTTCATTTTTTTATGTTATTCTGTATGGCATGCTTTTTATTTCTGAAAAAGCACATTCGCATTGATTAGTGCTCTCTGGTAGGCCTATACTGCTCCCCACAAGAATTCTAAATAGCCTACCAACCTATTCAAACCTATTTTCACTGTAAAAAGGATGTGGCATGGGCTGGCAGAGAAAAATATTTCTGCCGAGAAATCAATTGCACGCCAGTCGCCAGCATGCACTATGTCCTTGATATAAGCCTAGGCCTATAAGAATTTGATTAGTACACCTATATTAAAGTTAATACAGTCCCAAAGCATCTTATAATTCATCTCCAATTGTTTAATTTAATCATGTTCACAAAGCCAGGGGCAAGTCGCATATTCTCAACAGTGATCTCCTTAGTAACAGCGGTCAAGTGCGCACTAATAAAAACTACGGATATACTCACTTTCTCCACTGTTTGACCAGTTCAGGATTGGAATACTCTTTCAGACACTCTGTGATATGGTCTCCGATCTTGATGAGACATTGTCTCGTGTGCTCCAGCTGCTCTCGCTCAGACAAGCCCTTCTCTGGTCTGTCCAGCTGCTTTAGAGCCGCCTTCACCGGCCGCATTCTCTCCTTACACTGGACATGGACAAAGGAAAACCGATAATAGGTATCTGGCTGGAATTATGTAAATATCCATCTTTTCTCCATATTGTTAATGTACAAACACACAAATGTATTGCCATGAATATGTGAAACCTACCACACTGAACGTTTTTTGGTCCAGTTCCTCTGACTCCTCAGAGATGGGCACAGTCTCCCCACTTGCTGTTATGTGAACCGGCGTGTCCGAGAGCTTCTTGGCTTTCTCTCGGATCTCCAACTTCACGTCGTTCTGCTAGAAAGGTAAGGACAATAAAAAATAAATAATCAGTGTTCCTACTCTTAAAAAGGACTAATTTTCCAGGATAAATATAAACTAGAAAATGCATTTCCTGCAGAAAATGCATTGAGTGCTGTAGTGTAACATACGCTTAAACATATCTTAATGAGGATACATAGTTTAAGACGTATAGAAACGTTGAATAGCTGAACTCAAGTGAAAATATTAGTTATAAAAGTATAACTAATAATAGTTTAAAGTCTGAATGAAGTAAGCGTAACATAGTATAAACATACAAACCATCTGAATAATGTCAATCAGTTGAAAAAAGTTTAAGAGTTAAATGAATGGCTAAATTAAAGTGATAAAGTTTTAACCTAGGCCTAGTAGTATGACAAGTTATTAGTATACTCCAGGAATATAAGTAGTAGACGTAGTATAAGCATGATGAGTTGTAGAAGTAGTATAAGTATGATAAGTACCAGTAGTAGAAGTAGAATGATAAGTAGTAGAAGTAGTATGATAGGCCTATTAGTATGATAAGTAGGCCTATGATAAGTAGCATTAGTATGAAACAGTATTAGTACGATACATAGTAGTATTGGTATGATAAGTAGTAGTAGTATTAGTATGATAATAAAGGTAAGACAGTTTGTGGTTGTAACTTGTAAAAAGTAAAGTGTGTTGATTTTATTCTTTCACGGGTAGTTTGTCGAGTTTAGGTCATAGAAGATATGGCTGATTCTATTGGAATTGGTGGATTCTCAGCTTTTATACCATGGTCTGGGTGAATACTCGATTCTGATTGGCTGGAGGGTGTAGGTTAAAAAGTGTTAATGTACACCTAGGAAAGACGTTGACGCTATGAAGACGCTATGGCCACGTTGCTTGGCAACGCCTGCATACGGGAGATACGGGAGATATGCATACGGGAGATATTAAATAGTCCGCTCGAAAATAAAAGAAACCTCACGATTTTAACTCTAAAACACATTAAAGTATTATTAATTGATCAAATATTTCTTTCTTTCGTAAGTGACCATGGTATAAGCGGGATAATGCCCTTCGAGGTGTCCATTAACAGAAATTAATGGACTTCGCGGAAGCAACCGTCCTCCGTTTCGCGTCGGACGGTTCACGCCTCCGCGTCGTCCATTAATTTCTGTTAATGGACACCTCGTCGGGCATTATCCCTTACTTATATGCCATATCGCTTGTATAGATAGCATGACGTGAAAAAGATCACTTTTAGAAACCTAGCTCACCTCATTGTGTGCGGAAACAGACATGCAATGCATTGTATGAAGAACCTAGCCTCACACCATAGCCTCGCTCTCAAAAACTGACTTCTATAAATTGGACATGGTCATGCCTAGTAGAAGTAGACGAACATGTGGATGTCCAACATGTGTCCCTTCAAGTATGCAAGTTTAAAAATGGTGTAAATGACCAGACTGTTGTGTCAAGGACGGGGAGAGTCTTTATTGGGGCCCATTGTAAATTAGAGAGTCGATACACATGCTGATGCTCAAAAAGTATAATTCCAAATCGATTAATTATTTTAACACAAGTGAAACAAGAACCACCATAACAGTTTAAGCTTACATTGTGTTTCTAGGTGAAATATTGAAGTTTTTAGGCTTCTGAAAACTTTTTCTTTAAAGCTAGCTTGGGCAAGAGCATGGTGATGTCACAGGCTCTACCAGGGCTCAATGGAAGTCTATGAGACAAATATATACGAAGCGGGTATCTTGTTGAATCTCAACAAGTTATCAATAAGCTGTTTCGATCAGTATAAAAGGTAAAAATGTGATGACTTGCTCAATGTTTAAACAAAGTTTAAAGTAAGCTTCAGCTCAAATTCCACACAGATAAAAAAAAGCTTTTTGAGCCAAGAGTTTAAAAAGGAGGGGAAAGTGTTATCCCCATGGTTATGGCCCACTCCAAATTTGTGATACTTTTTTTTAAAGCTAGTACCTTTGTTGTGTATGAGCGCTATAATGAGCGATGTTGTATATGAAATGCACCACAAACCGTGGTGTTATATACTATGTTATACCAAGTGTCTGAGAAGCTTAACCCTCTCTCAGAAGGTTCAACATCAACCGCTGCCCAGACGGAGCTCCACCCATCCACACACATACACCTCGCCGCCAGTGTCCCTTTGTCGTGACGTTGAAGTGTATCCGAAAGGGCACTTCGATGTCACGAAAAGAACGCCACTTATGTTCGGACTAGAGTGGAATATTCACAAACCGGTTGGCAGAGACTGGCAAAACCATAGTAATTTAGAAAAAACAGGAGTAATATCTGGTATTATTTTAGTGACAAAATGGCATAGATTACTATGTTGACGATCATATAAGACATTACCACGTTTAAAACAAAAAACACAATTTTCGATAAAGGTTAAACATTGACCGAAGTTTGAAATAGTTGTTTCACAGAAATTGACTAAATGACTTCCATTATAAAATATAATATTTTAAAAGTTATAAAAATATTATACTAAACTATAATAGTTTAAAAGTTAAAAGTATATAATATTTCCATTAGAAAAGTAATAGCGCGCGATTCCTAGCCAAGGTAAACATTTAAAAATTTGAATAGAGTTTCTAAGTAAAAAAATATTGTGAGGATAGGTGCCAAAGTTTGTAGAGAATAATAAATGCTAAAGTTTAAAGAGAATAATAAAGAAAGAATAAAGCCTATAAAAAATGTTTTACAATTGTTGACATGCACCCATGCACCCAGCCCTCGCGCAAACACAGTAGCCTTGTCCATCATGTCTAAATATAATTGTATTAACACAAGGGTTTTTAAGGACGTGAGGGAACCCTGCTAATGATAAATTATTTAAACACCTTCATCCGCATCATTATCATCGTCGTACCTTTTCCAAGACCTCCTCTTGCTTACACACCGCCTCCAGCGGTTTGACATCTTTTTTCTCCTTTGGTTCCTTTTTCTCCTTGACGTCTCTGCTTTCCTCCTTCTTTTCCTTCTTGCACTCCTTCCTGACCTCCGGTTCCCTGACCTCCCTCTCCTCCGATGGGGAGGAGGGCGAGTCCTGGTCGGGCTCCTCCTTTACGATCACCCTCTCCATCCGGGCCCTACGGGGAGGCGGCTTCACTGCTGCTACTTCCTGAAAGGACCACAACTAAATCAACAAAACAAAAATGTGGATACTATAAAAACAGCACAGGGTATTCTCTGCACTGCAAAAGATTGGCTATTGAAAGGAAATGTCCTTTCCTTACACGGCCAACAAGAGTTGGAAGTAAATAATAGGGCTGGACCCGAATATTCGACTATTCGGATATTCGTTCGTTGGGTAGGTATTCGGTTTTCAATTTTGGGATTCGGATATTCGTTTTTTTTTTTTTTTTTCTAAATGTAGGCTATCACTAAAGGCGAACCGCAAAATACATTTTGTCAGCACATTCTTGTACTATATTTATACTTGACTGTTAAGATGTGGAAATATATACCATCTCAGCTTGGGCGCGTGACATCACTCACAGCAGTGAACGCAGGCTTCAGTTTGTAGCGTTTGTAGCGCACCGCGGACCTACGACCGTATTATGACAGTCCTGGACCGGCCCAATAATCTGGACCGGTGTTATGCCGAGTTCTGCCTGCCCGCCGAGAACTGCATGCACCTCGCTCTAGCCTGGAAAAACAGGGGGATGCACTTCTCGGCAGCTTATATACAGCACTGCCGAATAATGCATCCACCCTGTAACTTTAATGCTGGAGATCTTTGAATCACATGGTTTGACCAGCTCATATTTTGGGCTGTTTTGGCTTAACAGTGTGAATATCATACATGTGAGTTCTGCCGAATAAAGCATGTACCCCTTAACAGTGAGACTTCAAATCAAAGAATGATAGGAATCAAATGGTCTTCTCAGCACCAGCTTACTTTATTTGATCGACCTAGACAGTGTGGATGACACCCCACATTCATTTTCCACATTAAAAAATATTAAAATATTGTTTTCGAGGTGCATGCAGTTCCGCGAGGTGCATGCAGTTCTCGGCGGGCAGGCAGAACTCGGCATAACACCGGCCCAAAAATAATAATACACAAAATAAAAAAATACAAAATAATCGGCCTGAAATCGTCCGGCCGAACCTCCCTATGGCAGCCCGTCCCTGGTTATAGGCCTATGCGGCGCTCGTAAAAGCCGAACAATGCGCTCTTAAAGGTTTGGAGATTCAACAAGACTAAGTCTGTATTCCAATTACAATAAGTAGCCTACTTATCGGCCAACAATAATCCAACAAGGCAGTAAAAGTGGGCATTAAACTGTATAACTGTTTTGAAAAAAGGGGAAAAGGCCGACATGCCCATACAATAGGCCTATGCAGCCGGCGCTCGGAAAAGGCTCGCGACAAAAAGATGAGCCACACATTTAGAAACAATTGCATGAACTATCTAAAATAAATACCTTAGTCAGAAAACATATATGAGGCTGAACGTTTTGTTAAAATGTCAGTTATGGAAGTATTTAAAATGTTGGAGCGGCTGGTCACGCGAAACCGAGAGACGGCTGTCTTGACCGCAGTACGCGATCGGTCATTAATCAATAATCGTATTTAACCGTATAACTGCACACAACTTTATTTAACAGCAATCAAATGTAAAACATGTGTGTTTGTATTGTGGTGTCCGGTGCGTGTGGATGTGGGCTCCTCCTGCGGAGCGGTTAATAGCGGAGTCCGGGAGGGTTCACCTTCACGGCGTAGTTACGAGGGATGTGCGACTATCGTCTTAAAAATACTAAAGTGTTTTTTAAAGTTAGAAAGATATTAGATATTCAACCGATATTCACGCTCCGAATTACAGCGATCAGACACGGGGAACTAAAGCCGCGATCACCGCACCGCTTCAAGACTCACAGTATGCAACACAACGTCCTTTTGATCGATAACAATATAAATTGATCGACACATTTCTTAACGATCAATGATCGATCATCGATTAATTATGCCCATCCCTAATAAGGAGTAGCCTAATGTGGGAACATCTGGGGCTAAGGCAATTGGCATAAAAAACTTTTTTTTTTTTCTTTTTTTTTTTGCCCCCCCCCCCCCCCCCCCCCCCCCCGAATATTCGCTGTCGATTACCACCGAAGCTCCGGAGCCCAAAATATGGTATTCGGGACAGCCCTAGTAAATAATGTTCAGCAACTGGCTGAAATCTTTTGTTAGGATAGTGACAGCCCCAGGCAAGTGTCAAGTGAAGATAAGCAACTTACTAGATTTTCACTGTCACAAGTAAAAAAGTTGAATAGTCATTTTAAATGCACTAGTGTGTGAATTTTAAGCAGAACTAAAATTAACATTTAAAAAGCTCTAACTTAAACATACTATCATTAAAAATAGACATTGTAAAATGTTCTAAATGTAGGAAATTAAAGCTTGGAGCCAACAGTGGCAGGAAGTGCATTCAGATGGAGTCAAATAACCTGGTGACGGGATATATCACCCAATTGATGAATTTAGATTTGTATTAAATTGATACTGTTTATGCAACATACATTTCTGTTGGTTGCCCATAAGTCGACTTTTTAAAATTGTATTTGTGATTATCATGATTATAATTATATGATTATAATTAGGGCCGGGACTTTAACGCGTTAATTAAGATTAATTAATTACACAATAATTAACGCGTTAAAATCGCACTTATTTTTGCACCGTGGAACGTTTCTCACTGGATGAGTTTCAGGCGGACCGATTATACTGGAGCACCAACTAGCGTTCATGAGTTCAGACAACAACAAACCACAGTGAACATGAACGAAGTAGCTGATGAGACCGCTTTGCTTGGCCCCGTGGATGGGAAATTTTGTTACAAAAAACGAACGGATGGAAGCGTCGATAAGAGCATGGTTGTGTGCAAGCTATGCAACAAGGCATTAGCATATCACCGCAGCACATCGAGCCTCAAGTATCACCTCAATGCAAAACATATAGGGTGGCCATTCGTCCGGCTTTAGGCCGGACTGTCCGGTTTTTCAATGCCCTGTCCGGCGTCCGGCGCAGCATCAAGCTGGACGCGTATTTGTCCTCATTTTTGAGACACCCCCGCCGGTCATAGGTCCGTGGTGTGTTACGATCGCGCGCGCACCACCCCGCCGGTCGTAGGTCCGGGGTGTGTTACTATCACACGCACCAGCCCCCCCCCCGCCGCCCCGTCGGCCGTAGGTCCGGGGTGTGCTACTATCTCGTGCCCCCCCCCGCTCCGTCGGCCGTAGGTTCGAGGCGCGCACCCCCTACCGCGCGATTGTAACGCGCAATAGTAACACACCGCGGACCTACGACCGGCGGGGGGGGGGGGGGGGGGGGGGGGTGGCGCGGTGTGTTACTATTGCGCTCTCAAAAAGGAGGACGCGCCCGGCTTGATGCTGCGCCGGACGCCGGACAGGGCTGAAAAACCGGACAGTCCGGCGCAAATACGCGCCTCCTTTTTGAACCCGCGCCCCGCCCCACCGGTTGAGAACCACTGCTACAGGATGCACTGCAGGAAAAATAAACATTTAATCATGAAGGCTCATTATGTATTTGTAGTTAACTTAGTCATTTCTATAGTAGGCTAATATAGCTACTATAGATACATACAGCATGTGTTGCCTTCAATATAAGGCTTCTATAAGGCTTTTATTTTTTTGCGGCTCCAGACATATTTGTTTTTTGTTTTTTTGGTCCAATATGGCTCTTTCAACATTTTGGGTTGCCGACCCCTGCCCTAGGTCTACCTACCTATAGGCTACCTGAATTTCTGAAATGTACTATATTTCTAAATATGCTATTCAGGGTTCCCAAGTTGCAAAAACTCATTTCAGGGAGCTTCCGACCGCGCCCCCCCCCCCCCCCCCCCCCCCCCTAGCCAACCCAACCCAAACCTACTCCCGCCTCGCCCCACACCAACACACACACACACACACACACACACACACACACAGAAAGAACTGCTAATTGTTGTATACAGGGGTTGAGGGGATCTGGGGGTCCCCCCCCAGAAAATTTTGAATTTGGTTGATGTGATTTCCTGTTTTCTGGTGCATTTTGGGGATGGCCAATACCTAAATTCAATCAGATTCATAGCCTACATCCTGATTTGCTGATATTGAGGGGGTGACTTCATGCAAAGGCTTGGGATTCAGGGCCCCCTGACGCCTTGGGCCCCTGGGCCTGGTAGGCCCGTGCAGTAATCCATCCTTGCACACACGCGCGCACTTTTTTTTTTAATCGAAAAAACGATCGGCTCAACTTTTCCCTATCACAAAAAAACGCTAGGTGTGAACACGGCCTTATACTCTTACTCTGTTATAGGCCTAGTCAGTACAGGTTACAAAAAAATTACAACACTAATACACGTTTTTAAACTCACCTCAAAATGCCTTTTGCAATCATTTAAACCACCATAGGAAATGTTGAAGTCACTGTTGCAAACAGTGCAGCGTGCCAGACTATCATTATTTCTAACTGAACTTATACAGGGATAAACCTTAGTATAGTCTCAAGTAAAATTAGTTTTATATTTTCGCTTTTTAGGGCGCTCTGCATTTGCCATGACGTTTCAGCTCTGGGAGACAGACTGCAGTATTCCTGAGCGCGCGATACATTCGAGTGGAATGCTTAGTTAAACCGCGACTCGATTGGTCAGCTGTCAGTAAGAGCGGTCAATCACAGGGTTCCATTCACACCCAGTCACACACGCTGCACGTATCTCTCGACCAAGTGCTCTCTTGCGCTTCATATTCTCCATAGACATAGAAAAAAGTCTCTCTCGCTGGCTTGGTCGGATTTCCAGGAGATTGTACATGATTTGCTTCATCAAGGAGACGCTATGAATTTGCGGGAGACTTGGGATGTCTGTGCTATTGCTACACTTAATGGCAAAAATTGCACTGGTCTGTTGGACTTGAACAAAAATAAACAATATTTTTGTTGCTTAAGCTTATGTATTCAGTCATTCAATGGTATACTAAAAATCCATGTGAAAAAAATTACTTCTCACTGTTCTCAGGTCAAATATTTATATGCGATTAAAATGCGATTAATTTCGATTAATTAATTACAAAGCCTCTAATTAATTTGATTATTTTTTTTAATTGAGTCCCGGCCCTAATTATAATTAATCCACTCATTAAAGCCAAATAGCAGTTGTGTTCAGGCCAAGTCATCCCCTTAGGAGTCAGGAAAAGGCCTGTATTGACCAGCGTTACCTTCTCCTCTTCGGCCTCATGCTCTGATCTGGCATCTGAAGGAGGGTCTGAAGATGGACTCTTGATCACCTCCATCACCTTGCTGGCCTTCAGAGCCTTGTTCTTCTTGCTTCTTGGTTTCTTCTTCCTTGAATTGGCCTATGCATACAAAAAACATGATCTTCCCAAATTCATCCATGAGAGCTAAAGTGAACTTCTGCCTCATGGGTGGGCCAAGCAGTCTTTCCCACTTATTTCTGGGTATACTCTCCTGGGGTGCAGATCATTACTGAACTAGCGGACGTTGCTTTTTCAGCACTTACAATCATTTTAATGAACAAGGCGAGTATAGTGGCGCAGTGTCCTACTCCAAATCAAGTCACACCTGACTTTTAAATAATTTGCCGTTTTTGCCTTTTGCCTCAATTTTGCCTTATTACGTGACAGACCATATCTAGGCTATATAGAAATCACCGTATAACGCATTGATTTAATTTGGCATAATTTATCTTTCATATTAAAAAGAGCCCCCTCTAGTTCAGCTTATCTTTGGCAATCTTTCTCCCCCTCATACATATCATTGAATACAATGGTATGATGCTTTGCATACAACCAAATTCATTGCGTTTACCCATTGGCTTCTCCGCCTGTTAACTTTGTTGTCCTGCAGTACTGCATAGTTCTTCCATTCCCCAGCAAATGGTATGGTTTCACTCCCACTTTCTTGCCATACTTTATGAACGCAGCGGAAACAGTTTTTCTGAATGGCATCTACAATATATATATATATATATATATATACAAAATAAAAAGTATAGAAAGTGCAACAGACAAGATGAGGAGCAAACAGAGCAAAGCTAGTTTGTTCACAAGATTCACTTTCTGCCCTCTAGTGTTCTGAAAATGCAGTTCAAGTGACAAACAGCACAACTGACTTGACTTTTTTAAAAGGTCAATATAGAGTACACTTTTATTATTTTTTTACACCTTGCCAACTCTGGCCTGTGAATATCTATGTAGCATAATTCATGCTGATGTTGTGGTATGCGACATCATCAGACAATAAATAGCAAAAGCCATGCAGACAGCACATCAAAGGTCTACTGGTCCAAGTCAGTGAAAGTAACTTTTCACTTCCACTCACCGTCCCTGCGTGTCTTTGTGCTTCCTTTTTCGCCAGGTCTTTGCTGAGTAATTTAATGAGGTAGTCTGCTCTTGTTTGTAGCTGTTTGGCCTGTGGTTTCTTGTCAGGGTCATCTGGGAGAAGCTGTAAGAGATGAATTTGGTATGCATGTGTTGAAATGAAACCACCTACATGGATATTAAAGAGACTAATCTAAAGAGAGTCCTGCTAGTGGTCCATTTGGACTGTCAGTGGCTAAGCCACACACCTGAAATTTTCAATAGAGTAGATAGTAAATATTAGACCAGAGAATGTAGCACGATCCTTTCTCATGATCCCGTTGTTTTTGGGGGTTTTTTTACTTAAAAACTTAAACAACTTAAAAAAAGGACTTACTTAATTTGTGTGAGACAAACAACTCCAGCAGTATTGAATTTTACAATGTACATACATTCATGTTTTGGTATGAATAAATGAAACCACATTTTTATTGGGTCCACACCTTATGCGTGAGGTTAAGGTCAGGGTCCATCTTGATCATCTCCCAGCTACCGTAGCCATACTCATAGATTCCTATAAGGAGACTGGAGTCGTCCTCTTTCCCCCACTCGATATCAAAGTGTGCGGCCTTCGAATGGCATGGAATCATGTACCTTTCAAAAACACACAATGGCACTTAAAGATGCATTCGACACGATTTAATAAAAACTGCACATTTAAGGGGATGAAAATAATTTGAAAAACATTCTCTACACTTGAAAGATACTAAAGATGAGGTGAGTGGGGTTAGTGTGAGTGACATTACAACACAGTGATGACTCATTGGTACAAGTGAATAAAAACATCAAATGTCATGAGAAGCTGTTGTTTTGAGTTGACAATGTCCACAGGCTATCCAATACAGTGGGCGTATTGTTATAATCAGAAGGCGAAACACCTACAATGTTTTAAGTCGTGTTCAAGGATGCCAACTAGGGATGTCAACAGTTAACCGGCTAACCGCCGAGAATATTTTTGACCAGTTACGCATGCCGGTTTATAGGTTAATTTGCATATACGTTGCATATACACGGCTTTGCTAGCTAGCAGTCTGAGGTATACTGGTGGAAAGAACACGAGGGATGATTCCTGAGGCTCGCCATCCTAGCAAGGCGCTATCTGGCCATCCCTGGGACATCGGTGCCCTCTGAGCAGGTGTTCTCCGCTGCAGGCCTCGCGGTCAACAGACCAAGAACCAGACTCACCCCAGAGCATGTGAATATGTTGATCTTCCTCAACAAAAATCGTTAGTTCAAATCGAAATGTTGTTTTGTTGTTAAGATTAGGTGCAGTTGTAGGCTACTTAATTTAAAGCTCTTAAAAATGTGTTCCTTGTCCACATTCAATTGGATCATTCAAAAGTGTTTTGTTATATGCTGCAAAGTGATTGAATTGAATTACCAGATCGAAATGCTAAATAATATGTTGCTTTGTTGTTTAGATTAAGTGCACTTTTAATAAAGCTCTTAAAAATCGATTCCTTGTCCGCATTAACAGAAGCGCCGAAGCGGAGCACCAGTAATTTGACCATTATGCAGTTCCAAAATTTTGTAATTCGTAGGCCAAGGTTAATTTTTTGCATATTAATTAACAAAATGACAATTATATAGTTAATTTATTATTTATTTATTGACCTTTATTTTATCAGACGGAATCATTGACAACACATTCTCTTTTGCAATGATGACCTGATCAAAATGCGGCAATAAACTTCAGTAAAGCCAACAGAAAATAAAATAAGACATTTACAACACAAAACATTAAAATGTCAGCACCTCTAAATGGCAGCGCCAAAGCTCATTGTGTGGAGCGCCGAACTAAAAGGAAAGCGCCACTTTCTTGTATTTCGCATCATTTTGCGTTTTTTTCTGGTTAGTTACCAGTTAATGGGTGTCGGTCTATCCAAAGCAAAATTGAACACGAAACTGACACCCCTAATGCCAACATATAAGCAAATATCTATACATTATTATTATAAAAAGTGCTTACTTCTTCCTCTCCTCTGGGTCAAAAGGAATGGCCTTATGGAGTGGTGCCAGCTCCTCTTCGTGTGAAATCACCAGCTTGGCATTCACCTGCACTCCAGAGATTCTAAACGTTGGTCCTTTTACTTTTCCTCTTCGTCCTCCTAAGGGTAAATACATTGCAGGGACATTTCAATACATAGAACATTCAAATGGATTGTAAATGAGTGAGTGAGTTTAAAAAAGGAAGGACGAAGGGATTATTTTACCAGAGCTTTTCTCCTGTTCACAGGGGTTCTCCCGGAGTGTCCGAACACAGCCGTTGTGCACGGTTTCCGCCAAGCGCTTCAAGTCCTGTTCAGATTTATCTACGAGCTCCGCATCGCGAGCGATTGCATCCAACCTGACGAAACCGAAAGATATCCATCAGCACCTTCAGCAGTCACACAATTCCGGTGAACACAAAATAAATGGCAACTTACCTTTCGAGTGGTCCACCAAACTTTTTATAGCTCTTGACAAATCTGTAATTAATTTAGAAACATTGAAATGATTCATACATGTGGGAGGATAAGTAATACACAAATGTTGGTTGGATATTAAATGGAGAGCTTGCCTCCGTATCTCTGCGTCACTGAACCCCTTGATGTTTTCTCGTGGAATAGTGCGTGGCCGACCTCGCTTCTTTGGTTTTTTACGATCGGAAGTTGAGTCGCTGTCCGAGCCAGAGTACCTTCTGTTTCTGATTCTCCGGCCTTCGTTGCCATTGAAACTGATCTGGCAACCCAAAACAACACATCTAAATCAGAAAAAATCTGTCGCAGCTAGAAAATGTGTGGTCAAGGGACACACAGGTTAGCCTTGTTAGACCATCCAGATATTCAATTTAGCATTTTGTATCAGCAATGCTTACCAAGTATCACCTTGGTTTTCTTTTCAATGCACAGTTTGCATTGATCTTAAGACGTAATAAAAAGTAGTGAATATTGAAACTAATTTCACTTGTTACATTCTGCTCTGTATTACTTGATCACTGGGGACAGGACACTTTTAGATTTGCTGAAAGGAGAGCGAGATGGGATGTACCGACATAGTTATTTCAAGACAGAGTCAATAGTTCAATAGTTGACTGTCAATGTATGTTATTATAACTTAGCTATTGTCATATTTCAACAAGATATGTAGTAGAATTTGTTTTCCAGCTACAGACCCTTCGAAGACGAACCACGTGCCAGAATCATTATATTAGGTATAGCATCATCTCTAGTGAAACACTAGTAATTGCAAATCACATTTCTAGTTGGCTTGAGTGTGGTAAACCGTATACACTGCAGGTAACCATATACACTTTCCATATGGTAGATGAGTGATCGGCATAGACAGGTGCATCGCTATTTGAATGATGGTTTGATCAAAGACCCAGGGAGACACTTTTTCCACGCTGACTTTTAGGAATAAATAGAACACGTGTTTCGCACCTGCTTTGCACAATTCCTCATGCGTGGCAGCATATAGATCTCCTCCAGCTCCTTTTGCCTTTCCTCTTCCTCCATCCTCCTCCTTTGCTCCTCTGGGATGATGTCATCCCAGCTCCGCTGACTACGCTCAGAGTCTATATCAATCTCCTCTTCTTCCATCATGGAGAAGTTGGCCACCTGTCGGATCACAGAACAAAATTAATTGATACTTGTAACAAAAAGCTCCAAGTTCTATAATTACCTGCAATACATCAACATCAAATTACATTATTAATAATAACTGTTACAACTCGGCAGTAACAAAGCGCTCTAGTGAATCACAGGCATTGCCGTTAAGGGTGCTAGAATCTTGTGTGTCAATGTGCGGTCTGAGGAATCACTGTCGCTAAATATTAGGGATGTCCGATATTATCGGCCCACCGATATTATCGGCCGATATTGGCATAAAAAAATCAATATCGGAAAATATCGGTATCAGTTTTTAAAAAAGCTCAAAATGACTAAAGTGGCCTATGGCATGTTATACCTTGTTGGAAAGCTCTAATTGTCCTGAGTCGAATGCAAGCGACCATTTTCTGTTAGTACAAAGACAGTGTGAAATAAATAAACATTTTGTTTGAAATAATTTCAGACATCTGTTATGTTTCAAGTGAGGACGTGGTTGGATGACATCATCAAACGCGCCGTGCCGTCTCAATAACAAGCCTGGGCATGTGCGGCCGTGTAGTGGGACGCTAGTTGTAGCTGCTTATGTCGGTGGTTTGGAATTATTTCAAAGTTTCCGCATATATCGGTATCGGTATCGGTTGATATCGGTATCGGAAATTAAGAGTTGAACAATATCGGTTATCGGTAAGAAAGCCAATATCGGACATCCCTACTAAATATATAAGACAAAGCACGTGTGATGTGGTGGCAAATTGAGTCGATACCTTAATCGCAATTAACAATCACAATCACAATACGTGGAAAGATAATCACATTTTTGTCACAGTTGTGCAGTCCTAATAAGCTCATATGCAGAGAGTGTTGTCACAGGAAATTGACTGAAGAGAAACATGACACTCACCTTAAACTGAGAGAGCAGCTCCTCTCCCACTGTGGAAGGACCAGGGTCATTCTCCCTGGTCTCCGCCCTTTTCAAGATCTCATCAATATCCATTTCCTACAGCACATGACAAGATTTGGTATTACTATATATAACACCAGTATGCAAATCATTGCGTCAATGATGATGATGATGATAATAATGATGATGATGACGTAGGGTAAATCACTGCCAACCTGAGGATCTTGCTCCTCGCCTTCGGGCTCCTTAAATAGCTCCTCAGCACCAAACTTCAAGATGGCAGACAACTCCTCCTTGTTGTACGGAGTTGAACTGCATGCAACAGGGAAACAACTTAATGAACACAATTTGAATTCCTATGTCCATATATAACCACGCAAAAGTGCCTGGACTATTCTATTGGAGTAACTTTTGAGTCTTCATTTGAAATTGAAGCACAAACATGACTTTAGGAAATATAATTTCCAGCACTAACATAATGTGAAGGTTTTCATTTCCCATGCATCATGCATAAGAGGAACCTTAAAGTGCCAGTGAACCCCAAATGGTGTTTTTGTTTTGTTTTAAAGGCGTTTGTCATCTATGACCTTGAACATATCCCATTTTAAAATAATACCATAATTAAGGAAAAAAACAGGTGTAAAATTGTAGGAACCTTAAAGTGCCAGTGAACCCCAAATTGTGTTTTTGTTTTGTTTTAAAGGTGAGTTTGTCGTCTATGACCTTGAACATATCCCATTTTAAAATACCATAATTAAGGAAAAACAGGTGTACATTTGTTTTTGCCAGTCAGTTTGTAAACGTTCTACTTTCTACCTCTATCACGCCAAGAAGGTTTGCTACTGTCGTGTGTGTGTGGATGTGTGGAGCTCTGTCTGGGGAGTGTTCAATGTTGTTGGCTGCATCCGACAGGGTTAAGCTTCTCGGATACACGTCGCTCATTATATACAGGCCTATATATACACACACACACACACACACACACACACACACACACACACACACACACACACACACACACACACACACACACACACACACACACACACACACACACACACACACACACACACGGCGACTGCAGCAAGCAACAAGTAAGCAACACAATCGGGCATCTGCAAAATCCACAACATAGCCACATGGTTGCAGATCGCTGTCGCGCACATGGCGGTCAAATCAAAGGCGTGTCTGCAACACAAAATCCACCTAGATGTTGCAGATCAATGATTGGTGAATTGACAAGCAGGGCTGAGTGCGCAACCTCTCAGTTGCAGGCTACAGTTAACCTAGTTTAGCTTTGATTCTAATAAACATTGAAATCATGTAATTGCTCTACTTTCGAAAAGTGTGTTATACTCGAATAGTATAAAAAAATAGGTGTGTTCACCAGTTACTGTTTGAAAAAAGGGGGTGACTTTATCTTGCCATCTATTATCCACAGACATTGGTTGTATAGTGACTGATACCATTTTATATTTTTTACCTTACCTTATACCTTACTTGTTTATGTTACTTTCCTGCATTGTTGAGAGCTTGGAACACAAAAAGTTAATTGCCAGCAATGACTGCTCCTGCCTGTTTTGTTATCATTTGATACATAAAGAACTTGAACTAGTTGGCTGATAAATCACCCTCTAATGTACATTTGGTGTAGTGACACTTTGCATAGGTTGCACAGACATATAAATAGAAAACTGTTTGCAGCATTGTTGCATTGCCTGTGCACAAAGGATTCAGACAAACCACGCAGAAGCATTTTAAGGCCTTAATGCTCATACTCACACACTAGCTAAGTAGCACAAAGTTGCTGTGAGCCATAACCATGGGGATAACACCTTACCCCTCCTTCATTCCTAGAACTGTCAGCCTCAAATTTGAGCTGAAAAAGGGGGTTCACTTACACTTTAAGCAGGCCAAATATCACTTAAATTGTGATTTGTTGGCCCACAAGTCTGGTTGATCAGTGATAACTCACCAAAATGTACTCAACTCATGAGAAAACTTGAATGAAAAAACTTGAATGAGAAAAGTCTATCTGTAAAACTACTATTTGCTATTGACTTGATAAGATTGCTTTTGCAAGGTTCTTCATCAAGGTGTAAAGCTATTACCTTGAAGGAGCAGCACCGGTGTGGAGAACAGTCTTCCCTGTGGTGTCCATTCTCTGGATGACCAGATGGTCCAACACCATCTTCTTCTTTGCCCTCTCAATGATCTCCTCCTCCACTGAACTCCTCGTCACCAAGCGATAAATGTTCACCTAAAAATGTATGATTTTATTTGTACATACACATGTACACACACACACACACACACCTTTCAAATGTTTGTCAAACTCTTGCGCACCTGTCTCTTTTGTCCAATGCGATGAGCTCTGGCCTGGGCCTGGAGGTCGTTCTGAGGGTTCCAGTCCGAGTCGAAGATGACTACTGTGTCAGCCGAGGCCAAGTTGATGCCCAGGCCACCGGCCCGGGTTGACAACAAAAAGCAGAAATCCTGGGAGTGGACAAAAAGTATTTAGAGGAAATGGCAGGACATTTTCCTCAACCTTTTGTATACTGGCATGCATTTTGTATTTACCAACCTCTGACCCCTCTGCGTTAAAATGGTCCAACGCCTGCCTCCTTATCTCTCCCTTTATGGAGCCATCTAATCTCTAAACAAAGACAAACATATATATTTAGAATATAGATAAGTGGGTGCGCACACACAGGCACACACACACACCTATGTGTGAAGTGTACATACTGACCTGGAACAAAAACTGACGGCTCTTCAGGTACTCAGCCAAGATGTCCAGCATCCGGACCATCTGAGAGAAGATGAGCACGCGGTGACCGCGCTCCTTAAGACGCACCAGCAGCTTGTCCAGCAGAACCAGCTTACCGCTGCTTCTGATCAAGTGCTGGAGTTTGGAAAACAGATCCAAGGGTGGAATATTGGTTAATTAACACCAAACAGAACAGGACAATGCGCTTACAAGTGGTAAATTGAAGTTGATGTTTATCTTGGGACTCGAGATTATATAATAAAGAACGAAAAAAAAGAATGAAAAAACAAGACTCAAGATTATATTAAATCATATTATCGGTTAATGGTACCCGTTTTAGTGGAATACAAAAGGCCAGCCCTCCAAAATGTTCCAATACAACAACAATACCTGTAAGGCCTCAGCTCTGTTGTAGAACTCATTGTCCTCAGGTGGCTTAATAAGGTAGCAGTGGTTACAGCACTTCTTGAGCTCCATGACAATGTTGAGGAATCCTGAGGTGCTGCCCTTAATGCCTTTACTGAGAGCCTTGTAGTTCCTGGTCAGGATCCACCTGATCACACACACATACACACACGCATGCCACATATGCCCATGGGGTCCCATTTTGTTTCACTCAGCAAAATACATTCAAGTACCAGTTCATTATACTGCATATCATGCCTTTGAATCTGTCAAATATGATGAGGCTATTTATCACACGTTTACATCAGCACTATTTGTAAAAATTAAAAAAAATTTAAAAGAGTTGCAGTTTGCAAAACAATATCCGTTATCCCCATGTCCTGCTGTTGTAATAAATACATGTTGAATCAAAAATATGAAACTAAATCCAAAACAATGTTTGCGGAACCTATTAACTGTACTGTAAGCTATTGCCATCAAAAGGCCACTGTATCCAGAGGGTGCATTTCAAGCATCAGCAAGAGTTTAGTTTTTTTGAATTTGATAAACAAGTCATGTTAAAATGCACTTACTTGTAGTACTGTTTCTGAATAGCGCTCATCTCTACTCGGAGAATTTGCTCTACTTTTGCAGGAAGAGATTTTTCTACATCTTTCTTGACTCTCCGCAGTAGAAAAGGCTCCAGCTCCTTGTGTAAACTGGTGTAGCCAGAGTCTCGCCCTTTGCCATGGTCTTCCTCAAATATTTCCCAAGAATGAAACCTGAAAACAGAGGATTAACCAGTTCAATTTTGCTTTTAGGAGAGCGAACAATGCTTATCTTTTTTTCAAAAGACAAAGATGGTAATGTGTGATTTAGAGTAAGAATATCAACTGCAAGTAAACCTCAGAGGCAGCATTACCTCTGGTAAAAGTGAGGTAATTTCAGCTGTTGCACGGTCCAATTGGCTCAAATTAGTAACTTTATTTACTTCTGTCCCAATATTTTGGTACTAGTGTTTGACATGCTGACAAATGATCCTCTTTACAAACATGACTCCGGTTTTAAGGATAGTGAGATGGTGACCTACTTGTCAGGCATAATGAAGTGCAGCAGGGACCAGAGCTCTTTCAGAGAGTTCTGCAGGGGGGTTCCAGTAATGAGCAGCCTATGGTTAGATTTGAAGTCCATCATGGTCTTGTAGAGGAGCGAGTCATCGTTCTTCAGCCTGTGCGCCTCATCAACACCAATGAAGGCCCAGTTCACACAGCCCAGGAATGACTAGCAAGGTGAAATGTTACAACATTAAGAAGATCAGAAAGCAGCAATAGACATGCAATCTACTGAGTCCAAACCAAATAATGAAATGGATTTTTAAGTAGTTGTTTACCTTGTCTTTCAGGAGGATTTCATACGTTGTGAGCAAGATGTTGAATTTCAGTCTCTTGTTCTGGACATGCATCCATTCATGGGTTCTGATCTATAACAAACAAATGACCAAAAAAACAACAATCACATAGCTTCTTTGAATAAACTGTTCATTTAAAATTATTATACATTAACTAATTAGTCATTACTTATTTTAGAAATAGAAATATATTTAACTTAAGAAATTCATTCACACCATCTCTCAAGATGGCAGAAAGAAATAACAAAAAGTAATCCATAGTAACATATGGTCATTACTGAAATGACCCAACTTGATTCACCCAATTGATTAATGATGTCTGGACTAAAATCAATCAACTCGATGCCCATGCACGACAGTGGAAGCGCAGACATTATGGGTTGTAGATTTGGATGAAAGCATCTGCTAAATGACTACATTGATTTACAATTTGAAATCTTTATAAAATAATTAAACAGTATAAATCATTGATGTCATGAAAGTTTGACATACCATAGTTCTACTGCTGATGTCTCCAAGATAGACAACAACATTCATCATTGGTGCCCAGAGATGAATTTCCCTTTGCCATGAGGTCAACGTGGACAGAGGCACCACGAGCAGGAAGGGTCCATAAAGTTGGTGTTCATGGAACAGGTAGTTAAGAAAACTGATGGTCTGGATCGTCTTCCCCAAGCCCATCTCATCAGCAAGAATGCAACTGTTGCCTCTGGAAATGAATGGGAAGCAGGTGAAGGAATATAAATGTTAGCAAAGAAGTTGGGAGGCATCCACCCATTGCTTTTCACATTCAGCAAATAATATACCATGAGCACAAGGTTTAATTCTTAATTTGTACGGCCTGATTGCCAATAAAATGAGAACCCCGATTACCTTACACACAAAGGAAATTAATATTTTCTCACACACGCTCACTTTCACCACTTGTTGGGCATTTTATTAGGTACATCTAGCACCGAGTAGGACCCTTTTGGTTTAATTTAGAAGAGAGTTCAATATAAAGCTAAAGTCATTGTTTTACATGCTGCAGACAAATGATCATCGTTAACATTATTGCACACTCTTGTCACACACTCACTCTTTTACCCTTTACATACAACAAATAGAGCGTAACAGTGACCGCCCCTTTTTAACAGCTCCGGTGCCGGAAGTAAATTTCCCATGCATTTATCTCGTCCACTTTTCGTATAATCCTTATAAAAAGAGTATTAAGACTTGAACCAAGCCAATCGTTCGTTATGGTAGTCGTGACCATATTATGTTTGATTCGGGATGAGTAGTTCCTCACTCGGTCAACAAAATAAAGTACCTTTGGCTTTTCTTCCGTTTTCCAAATTCTTTTTATGCCCGAATCAAACATAATATGGTCACGACTACCATAACGAACGATCGGCTTGGTTAAAGGCTTAATACTCTTTTTATAAGGATTATACGAAAAGTGGACGAGATAAATGCATGGGAAATTTACTTCCGGCACCGGAGCTGTTAAAAAGGGGCGGTCACTGTTACGCTCTATAAGTGTCCTGAGAAATCCATAGTAAAATGTCTAAATTTTTTTGTCTAAAAGTGTTAAAGAGAAATGATTAAATTCATCATACTTGCACCACGAGTGGGCCATCCAGTTCAAGCTATCAAATTGATAGTCTCTGAGCTCGAGTCCATCACCTCCTATATAGGATGGCTGCTTCTTCATGGCCATAAACCTGGGCCTCTGCTTGAGCACCTAAAAAGAGAACTCTTGCTCTTCATTACTCCCTTTACAAATTTGTTATCCAAAGGCTTTTCTAAACAAGTACAGCAGTTGCTTATTAAAACAAGACAACCTATGGTAATGTAATCAGGAATTTAAAATTTATTTGTTGAAATTACAGTAAGTTCCAGACAATTGGAATTAAATTTGTCGATTTTTCCAATTAGGTGCCATCAATCAACATTATTAAAAGTATTGAAACATTTAGTCTACTTTTTTTGTTGTTGTTTGTACTTTGTATTTAAGTTTAGGCCAACCATTGTTAAGCTAATAAGAACGAAGGATTGAGAAGACATCCAACCTTGCAGTCTCTGAAGGGAATGTTTTTGGAATGGTTCCTGCTCATGTAGTCATCTATACACTTCTGAAACTTCCTGGCTATGAGGGCTCCGTCCTCCCAGCTACATTCAGAGTAGGGCAGGCCCTGCCATTTGCACAAATAATCTGGGTAGCCAGCTGCAGATTTTTGGTTTGAATGCCCTGTTAAAAATAAAATATTAATTGAAATGTCAAGGAATAAATCACAGCAATAAGCATAAATGTGTACAATATGTCAACAACGGCGCACCTATAATTCTTTCTACAAGCTGATACTGAGAGTGTAGATCATCCATGAGTTCTTGCTGACAGTTGAAATACTCTACATCCTCTGGAGATGCTGCCTTCAACCTGAGAAGAAGGAAATTACAGTACATGAGTATAAAACCATGTTCCAATACATTGCTTATGAAATCTTTGATTAAAAAAAAGTGTACAACATAAATGACTTGTGTACAATTTGTAATCTGCAATTGTAATAAAATGAAGCTAATTATCTACACATTTCCTATAGCCATTATATTTAAAAGCAACATAAATATTTCTGAAATATTTTACTATTTCTTACTTTACGTTTTTGTGTTGGGAAATGAAGCATAGAATACAAAGCAACAATAAAAGGACAAACATTGTAGCTAGCCTCCACAGTACAGTGAGGACAGAGACCATCAAAGATGGAAATGGAAGCATTTACCATCAGCGCCATGTGAGCCATCAGTGGGCCAGTTTATGTAGACATAAAAGAACAGCTATCATACTTTTCTACTATTATTTCTCGTGCAAAAGGTATTTTACTCTTTTGCTGGATATTTGATTTTGCGCCATTCAAAATGCAGTCGTCGTAGAGGAAGGGTGTGTCAGAGCCCGTCTACGGAGAGCCTGTCCACTCCCTATTAAGTCCCATTGTACCGAATTCTGGTTGCAGTTCCACCAGAGCTCCACTGGGGGCGATCGCCTGTGAGTGCAGAATGAATGGGAGCAGATGGAGCTACACGGCTAAATGTGTCTCTTTCACCTGATTCTCATTGAAAAAACTCTGATTTGATTGTAGTTCTTACAAGTTCAACATAGGTTATAGATCGAAAGTTGAATGTCCTTTCGATTTCTTACAGGACGTGTTGTTATTGCCCATAACACGCTAGCATTCTGCTAATGAACGCTGATTGGTCAGTGAAGGACTGATTACGACCAGAGATCTGCTTGATGGCATCTTGGCATCCAAAGCGGGACCAGAACGTTATGGTGGACAATTTCGCCCAAGTTCTTTTTTTTTTAATACAGCAACTTCTTTTGGTTGCTGGCACTTTTATCTGCGTATCGTTATGTTTGTACTGCTGTGTTATCGATGCCTTGAGGGAAAGGGAGAGGCTTGCCGTAAAGCAGTATCTCTGGTCGTAAGATGAGTATGACGTCATTGACATTTTAAAATACTTTTTTAAAGCAAATAAGTGACTCTAAAAAATCTAACACCCAGCAATGTGTAATTTCTTTGCATCCCCTTTCGAAAGCAACATTCAAATTACTAGATAAAAAATTATATCCTGAGAAAAGTGGAGTTTGAGGGGTATAGCTCCATAGACCGCCATTCATTCTGCACTCACCATGTGAGCGCCCTCACATGGAACCAGAGGGGAACTGCAACAGTTCAGAACCCGGAAGTAAACCGAGAGTGGAACTTCTCTCCTTATTAGACATTCTCTGGGTGTGTTCTTTTTAAAAGTCACAACTGTGGAATGAAAGTATTTGGGGCACTTTGTCCAACTGACGTGGTCTAGGTAGTAGGGATGGGCATGATTAATCGGCGATCGACTAATTGATAATTAAGAATTTCGTTGATGACAAATTTTTAATCGAAAATTTTTAATCGATAAAACTAATGCTAAAAAATATCTTCACACGGTGTGTCTTTTTACAATTACCATTCGTAGTGTTGTTCAGCAGAGAAATAGTCTGCCAAAGATGTTGACGTTGCTTAGCAACCGGACACGCTGGGGTTGATAAGTTACCGGACTACTTGCGGATTGATAAGAAAGACATGAATCAGGCAAAAAATCCACTTTCCTTGACAGCGGTCCAGTTCAGTGTGCATAAAAGTACTGACGGACCAATTGTGAACTACTGCAACTGCTGATGCCAACACTCCAAGTTAAAAAGTAGCCGCACCCACCCCAAACCAATGGGAATAAGTGTATACATGTGGATTATAGCGGACTACACCACCTCTTGTATTCCACATGGAATTCTATTCCGATTAGCCGCGTTTACATGGACACTTCTATTCCGATTAGATTTCTAATCGGAATAGATCTATTCCCATCATGCAATCCGAATGTACTATATGGCATTTACAAAAGTGGTAAGCGTACGTCCATATGTCTCTCGCGCATTCTCGTGTATTCCGATTGAGGCGTATATATGATAATTTTCTAATCCGATTGAGCTGTTCTTCCACTTCTAATCGGACCAGAAGTGTCCATATAAACGCGGGAGAATTAACGATCAATGTACATTGCATTTTGAATATAGCATATAAATAGTTAATTTTAATATACAACTATTAACGATTAACCAAAAATTGATCGTTAAATCTCCCGACGATCGACTAAGACAATTTAATCGAATGCCCATCCCTACTAGGTAGACCAATGCACCATGTGGTGCGAGACTGCATGTATGACAGACATTCTATTTCGTCTAAATATTGTAAATCCAAATAATATTTTATAATATTTTTATTATTAACCAAATTTATATAGCGCTATGTCACGTGATTTAAAATCTGAGGCATTCAGCTTTTCTCCCAACAGACATTCAGCGCTTTGAGCCCCTCCCCCCACAAAAGCAGGAGATAACAGAGCACATGCGTGAGATATGCTGAACCTCAGCATTCAGGCAGCATTTCAGCGTAGACTCGCATATAGATCAAAACCCAGCGGCACAACTGTAGTCATTGTCGTTCGAAAATGAAATAATCAGAGGAAAACAACAAATGTTTTGTAATGTATTAACACAACACAGCATTCAAAGCTTACATGGACCGCTCGCCTCCGACATACACACACACACATCTGCACATTTGTGCAAATATTCTTTTAACATTCTTTTTTAATTTGGAGTTCGCTGGTAATTTAGATTTACAGCATCTCACAGCTTACACAGGGCAAATATTTAGCAGACACTTGTATCCAAAGAAACTTAGAGGGAGACTTCAGCTACATGATGTAATTAACCTCTTCATCACGTGGTCTATTTCTCAGGTTTTTGCCGAAAATCACACACCCGATCTGAACACTATATCTGACTATATCTCCACAACTACAAGGGCTTTTAAGTTAATCTTGGTACCAAAAGAAAGATACAACCTGTGAGATTTCATTTCTGCCTGAAATAGATTTCACGTTTTAGTGTGAATAACACCTAGTGCATTATCATTTGGTAGCCTTATAGCACTATAGAGCAATATATAGCACAACATATGATGAGGGCCTGGGTCAGGATTTGATGCAATAAAGTAGGGCTGCCCCCTAATAGTCGACCAACCCTTAGTCGATCGACAGAGGCCTAGTCAAATAATAATAATAATAATAATTAATTGCATTTATATACCGCTTTTCA
This sequence comes from Merluccius polli, assembly GCA_030340625.1. Lineage (NCBI taxonomy): Eukaryota > Metazoa > Chordata > Actinopteri > Gadiformes > Merlucciidae > Merluccius > Merluccius polli. The sequence goes on from JAOPHQ010004845.1 coordinate 273,217, forward strand.
AGATACCCAAAGCACTTGACATAGTGTGTGTGTGTGGGGGGGATATGACACCTCATCTGCTACCAGTGTGTAGCACCCACCTGGGTGATGCACGGCAGCCAGTATGCACCAGAACGCTCACCACACAATGGCTCAGCGGAGAGGTGAGGAATGAAACTATCCAATTAGAGACCAAGGGATGATTAGGTGGTCATGATGGTACAAGAGCCAGGTTGGGAATTTGGCCGGGACACCGGGGTTAGCACCCCTACTCTAGTGATGGAGACACCGGGGTTAGCACCCCTACTCTAGTGATGGAGACACCGGGGTTAGCACCCCTACTCTTGCGATGAGTGCCACGGGATCTTTAGAGACCACAGGGAGTCAGGACCTCGGTTTTAACGTCTCACCCGAAAGACGGTGCTCTAGACAGGACAGAGTCCCCATCTCCGTCCTGGGGCATTGGGGATCTTACATAGGCCAGAGGGATAAGCACCCCCTACTGGCCCTCCAACACCTCTACCAGCACCAACTCGTCTCCCATCCAAGGATGGACCAGACCAGCTTCCAGAGAAACCAGCAGTGCGAGGTAGGTAGCCATGGGAATGGCAATGGAAATATGTTTTCATTAATCAGGCAAAAACTAAAACATAAAAATAACACAAGCATCGCAACCGAATACATCCGTGGTCGCAACAAGCCCTGATTTAACTCATCGCTGCAGAAATATTGACCAAACAATGGCTCTATAGAGAGGAGTGCTGCTGCCCGACCGTCTCCTCGGTAGGTATACACCTGGGCAGGTATAGGCCTACACAGGTGTACACCCGGGCAGGTGTACACACAGGTAGGTAAACATTGCTAGACAGGCGGGACAAATACCGGTGATCGCGTCTTTAGATCCTCGTGTCTGATCGCTGTAATTCGGAGCGTGAATATCGGTTGAATACATTAAAAGTGCGACGATTAGTCGACCATCTGCTTGAAATGGCGACTAAGAGTCAACTAAGAAAATCTTTAGTCGGGGCAGCCATACAATAAAGTGAAGTAGAGCAAAAATAGAGGTTTTAGTAGAGATTTAGGCGGAGTCTCCAAATAAAAACAATAAATCCAATGCAAACCATTGCAAAAATTACAATACAAACATGATGAGACACAGACAGGTGAATATCTTGAGAACCCATTGTTCAATATTAACATTTGACCCCTCTATTGAAAGGTCAGGGCGAATATAATTGAATGACACCAAGCCATCGCAATTGCACTATACGGCCAGATGTGATAAAGAATGTGTGTTCTGATTGAAGGCAGTGGACCTAGTTTCTGTGAAGCCCTCTCTTACCTACTATGCATGATTGTGAACAGGATTGGGAGGTTTCAAAATGTTGCCCAGACACTGGATTATCTGTTTATGGTTTTAAGTGATCCAACACAACAAAGGTAAGGTATCATTTGTGATTGGTTTTGGGCCTCTAGCTCGGTGAGGTTTGGTCAGAGTTATACGGTTTGGACTGTTGGAATCAGCAGTCTTTCATAAGATGTATAGAGCAACAAACTTGTTGTTCGTTGCTCATTATTTTGTTTGGGGTTGGAATTGTGTTTCATTGAGCCAACAATGGTTATGATAGACTAAAAGTTGAGATTCTTATTGTTCTAGGGGTGTATGACATGACTGCTTTCTCACAGTTTAAAGTCTTTGATTTCGGGAGGGGGCGTGTCTGCCCGTATACGGGGGTCTTGGGATGAAGAGGTTAAGAAGCAGGTATTAAGTTAAATAATTTAGTGGAATGATTATTCTTTCAAAATAAATGCACACCAAAGTAGACAGAAGGTATGAATGCATTCATCTCATCAATATAAGCAATTACTTTGGGGCACATACTTCTATATGCACATGCATTTTTTTTAATTCTGAATTTCTAGTTTTCCTAGAGTCCCCAGGAAACCTGGAGTTCATGAGTCATGTATAAATATATGGGTAATGCCATAATGTCACATTTCAATTTCCAGCCTGTTGATGCAGACTTATCATTACTATGGGCAACATGCACCCAGGGGCAACATGCACCCAAGTTGCAACATTTGCAGACCTCTGCAGTCTCTCTCTCTAAATATCCTTTACTAAACTTAATATAGTCTATACATCACACATGCATACTGACATGTAAGCTATAGACAGTTGCCTACATGTCACTACGTTTTGCCGATTAACATAACAAATGGTTAACCCTGTTGGCCTAAACAATGTCATACATGTTTTACAAAGGACTTCCAACCAGCTGCTGTGTCACATAATCAGGGGCATAATCAATGCCATAACATTTGCCATCGTTTGTCACTGAATGCCGTTTGAAGCACCCTTTTAGGCCAATCGGCCTGTTTTGGAAAACAATTATCTACAGCTTTCCAAACAGTTTTATGTTGCAACAACCATATGAAAGCCCATGCAAGAAGTGACATGCTATGCAACGTAGGCAAAACTTCTGCGATACAGGACAACACTAAGTGATGTAAAATGAGAAAATTACATCATTCACAGTTCAAATTGTGTCTAATAAACAAGTGAACAAGGCTAGTCCCTTTTCTGCGTATATTCAGAACTCACCATTTCTTTTTCTCGTGATCCTTTTTCTGGAAATTGTCCAGTTTCTTCATTCCTTTGACATTCTGGAGCTTCAGGGTGTCTTCAGTCTCCCAGGTGTTGTGTATGTGGGACCAGTTCTTCCACTTCATCAGGTACTGTATCTCACCAGCCTCTTTGTTGGGATTAAAGTTGGCATTGGGGTCCCCGTCTGCTTCGATGGCATAAACCGTAGTAGTTCCTCCCGTTGCTGTAAAGAAAGGGGTAGGCAAAAATGTTGCTGTATATTTTATCTACATGAGGAAATCAACAAAGGCCAATGTTATTCAAGCCTTCCAGTAAATACAGTGGGTGACAGTTGGCTTCTCACCTCCTCTCCTCCCTATCCTACTCTCCATCACTCTTTCCAAGGTTTCAAACTCATCTTCCTCCGGCTGGGGTACATCCTCTCCAAGCACCTCGACCAGGTCGTCAGAGTCCGTCTTCTGCTCCTCGTCTTCCTTGTAGCTGACGTTAACTGTGGCTTGCCGTCGAGGTCCAGCCGACATTGCCTTCTTGTAACTTTCATCGTCGTCATCTGAAGATGACCCCTTACGGCCTTTCCTCTGATTACTTTTCAATTTCTTTCCATTTCTAGCGTTCACCCTACAAGAAAAAAGAAAAAGGGGCAATACATATGTTAGAATAACACAACCTTAAAATGCAGGTTTTATTGCAATATTTTAGTGGCATGTCAATAACAAAATAACTGTTTTTCAATCAGCATAACACCTGTACTAAGATGACCATACTGAGACTATCATACCATATCAAGTACATAACACAGGACAATTTTGTACAATCACATGTTTCTGAAACTTTCAAACCTGGCCCAGTTGACTTCCAGGCAAGGTGGACCACTGAGTGTAGGAAGTGAAACTGAGGTGGTTAGGCCCAACTAGCCAGCTAATAAACCTAAACTTACTTTGCTGGAGGTCTCCTGCTTTTCACTTTGTTACTTGGCTCATAGTCAGAGGCCGTTTCATCACTGTTTTCCCCTCCTGATGAATCAGATCCAGATGCACTACCAGAATTGGACGCAGACCCAGAATCTGAGCCAGAATTGTGTCTTTTCTTTGAGCCACTCGACGAGTCTGAATCATCACTGCTTGAGGAGTCCTGTAAAAGATAAGCATAAAATGAATTAGCCTGGTTTGGTTTAGAATGCATGAACATTAATTTTCACACAAATATTACAATTCTGCAAATTCTCTGTTTTAAATTTGCCAACAGTATTGATTGTGCCATCAATATTTTCCTCTAAAGATAGTCCAAAACCTTTCTGACAAATCAAAAAATCCACTACCTGCTCAATATTGGCCATGCAGTGTGTTTCATATTAGTAATGGAGAGAATTACTTGCCTGGTCAGATCCACTATTTGAAGAGCTTTGCTGCTGGTGCTGCTGCTGATGAAGTTGCTGTTTCCTGAGCATAGCCGACCTCTGCACTGCCAGGATACTTGGGTTGGACTTCCAAAACTGTAGCCAAAGAAGTTAAACTGAATCAATATATTAAAATGGTATAGCCATAAATAATACTAAAAGAATATATAATAACTTTATAACATGTTATATTTATAAAGTATGTAATCATTCCATTCTATTCCTATGTGTGTATGCCGCCATCTTGGACTGAGCAATAGAGTCCCATCATGAAGTTTGCATCTTTATGCAATACGCATTAACTCTGAAGTTGAGAGACACTTTGACCTACATCTGCCCCATCAATGTTTGACTTGTTTGGTGGTTCAGTCTTCTCCTTGGATTTTCCCGAGTCAGAATCTGATTGGCTGCCACTGTCTGAGCCACTTCCTGAGTCACTGCTGCCTGAATGGGTACTGCTGCTTGAACTGGAACTAGAACTCGAACCAGAGCCCGATGCAGAGCCTGATCCACTACCAGATTCATCATCGGAATTACTGGAAACACAAAAACAATGCGATTAAATTGTCTTTCAATGTCGATCATCTACTATAAGTATGTAATAATAAGTAGTAATAGTTCTGACTACTACAGAAATGATAACATTTGAACCATACAAGGTAATAATCTGATTAGTTGCTTTAAGTGTCACATGGAGCCACAGATTCAGTAAACCTATTTAATCTCATCCAGAGCTGCAGGTTTCACAGGTAGAAGTCAAGCAATATGTGTTGTCCAATAGTCAACATTGTCATAGATGCTACATAGATCAAAGATGCATTGAGCCACAGGCTACATATGCTATTGCTGTTTAAAAATGACATCTAATAAGATTGTTCAACACTAGTTACTGCTCAACCCCACAGTTGACAAACATTTGTTCTTCTCAATTTAAAGGTTTTTCAACAGTTTCTTAATATCTAAAGCCACAATAAAATAGGACCATGACAGCCACAAATGAATAATTGGTATTTGAACCCATAATCTATAGTATCATTTTATAGCTTTCCATTCTTTCTTTCTTTTTTTACATACAATTAAGAAGGTGCTACGCTTGAATAAAGATTAAATGCCCTCTGTTGTAGGTGTATGAATCCTTGCATGTACTAAAATGGATTATTGCAAATATAATGTAAAAAAAATTATATACTGTACTGTATCTAACGGGACACAAGGGATAAATCATTATTGCGCACAGCTAAAAACAATTTATAATTTTCAAGTGCATCCACACTGAGAATTCACCATGTGGCATTGACATAATGGTCTCATTTTTTTTTACTTTTTCGGTTTTAGTTAAATGATCTTACCTTGACTCTCCACTGCTGTTGCTTACACTGTCATCTTCACTTCGCCCAGCCATATTTAGGTCTGCAAAATAAGGTAAACAACACAGTATAAATGGTCATATGATGTCTATTCCCAAATCATTACTTTTAGTTCTGATTTAAATATATGCAGAATGTGTTGGTTAATGAATTTCCTAGAACCGCTGTTATTTATCTAAACATCTCTGTGCACTCAAGAGAACTTCGGGAAACAGACCATCACTATCAACAACCAAAGACCTCTAACATTTTAAAACCGTACAACAAAAAACATTGTAAGTCCTGCGTTTAGTTTTAGGCCTAGCGCGAGTGCTTAACGCTATACATCGTTGTTGGAAACATCCGTCCAGTCGCATGTAGCGTGTGTGTGTGTGTGTGTGTGTTCAACTGTACATGCTACAACAAACCATCGGCTTCCTGGCCGCAAAGGCCTTACGAGGCCTGCACAACTTGAGCGTTTAATCACGCGCTTTCCCAGACAATGCTCTTAAAGCGGTCCGCAGGACGGTTGTGCAACAACCACACTGGTGGTAAAACACCGGCTAAAGAAGTCTAACCTTGTTGTATTCAATGATCGACTGCATTAGCACATAATACAACTCTATTTACTTCCTCGACAGCGATACACTTGCTTCGAGTCTAGATTTACAACGGCGGCTAACGTTTACCATTTTGTTAGCTAGCATCGGCTAACGACGCGAGCTGGTGGCTATTGGCGGGGCAACTATAATTTATGAAGGCATAGCCAAGCGCGGTCGTTAGCATACGCTCTACAACACACACATGCTAGTCCGAAACTTGGACCTGACACAGCCTAGCACTTTTCCACATGGACTATATTTTGTCAACAGGCGCTAAATTACACTACGTCAAGATAGTATGCCTCTTGCCTGGATTTCCGAGTTTCAAATGTGTTGCTGCTGCCCGGAAACGCATAAAAGTGCAAAAACATCTGGTGCCATTCTTTAGCATTTGCTAAAATGTTATGGGGACATAGGAGCAGTGTTAATCACACCATGAGTGTACATTATCCGTAGACTAGCTACGATAACCATCAGTTGACAGTATGTACTTGTAAGTCAGGCATGGGACTAACGCTGCCAAACAAACTAGCAACAGCGCGGACACCAGCTAACGAAAAGAAAAGTAAAGACCAACCACTCGTATTTCAAGAGAAATTACTACACTCCTGATTCACACGCATACCCAGACATTCACAGGTTTCGCACATTGCTGCCCTGACTATGGGATGAACCACACTACACTTAACTGAGTTAGCCGTACCGATATTATGCGTTGTTTTCATCAGCTGCACACTTTTCACAACTGGTTTGCCGATGTTTTTTTGCCTTAAATCCCTTATCAACCCAGAACCCATACTCGTCCCAAGTAGACATTAAAGGATCTCCCATAAACTGGACCCTGCGATAATACATATTTTTGTATAAGAATAAACTGTCGGGTAATGAAAGTTACCTGAAAACCCCCACAGGCGGCCAGTCTGAATCCTTTGCCCGACTTCAATCCCCCTTTCTTGTTTTCTTTTACTAGCAAGGGATGGCTAAATAGCCTGCTAGCTCCCTGTGAGGGACAGCAGACCCAAACAATTCTAAAATGCAAATTCTCACGGTGCTTCGGAATTACGCCCCGAAAGCACACAAAGTACGGTCCTTTGTGGCTTTAACCGGCTGTAAACAAAAAAACGCGTTCACTGATTAACCACGACTGTAAAAATATGACATATTAGTAAATAGTCTTAAGACAACCGGCCTCAGCCATGACGGTGTCGGGTTCATCTCACAAGGTTGCAATTTCGAGTGGAAACCCCGGGTAGTGACGTAACGACGATGCGTTCATAACAAACCAAACATTTCAAAACCCAAATAAGTGGATGGAAATTGTGAGACCCATTGATTATTTAACATAGCAGTCAATGTTTTTAAACTTACTTAATTTCCGTGGACATTGCCAGGTGTAGGCGAATTGAGATATGTCCGTTATATAACCATTCATTTATTGTATGTAAGCGGAACCAAGCTTAAATCAAATACAAACCAAACAAAAACGATTCATGGAGATAGCTTAATCTATTTTTAATAGTTAGTCTAATAGTTTTTGGGGCACATACAATTTAATTAAATGTATTTATTTTTCACAATAGAGAAAAAACAATATCCTCGAAATGAAAAGGCAAATACAATTTACAAAGAAGTGTATTAAACACCTGAATTAAAGTGTATCACATTCATAGGCCAATGAATGAGTTCACTTACAGCCTACTCTGTTTGCTTTCTAACCAATGTAGGCATTTATGTAGCTACTATTTTGCAGCCATGTAAATAGCCTAGTACACAGATTATTATTTGCTTTATTATTGATAAATTGTTCAACGTATTGCACGATTCTTGCTCCATTTCAATACATATTTGACAAATAATGCAATCGCCTGACAGATTTTTCTGAACCATACTTTTCCCCAGTGTGAAATATTATTAAACCCCAGTATTACTAATTCTAGTAATAAGGTGACATTTTTTATTTCACTTTAAGTTTGCGTTCCTTGCATTTCTGATTGGCATCGTACTAGTGTGCCTTTAGCCCCATAATGGTTGGGAACCACTGAGGGTTAACCTTATAGCCCTAGTCTTTTTTATATTGCGGGTTTATTACTGAGCAATGAAGCCTCATGATTTCACAAAGGGGAAGGAATTGTATAGGCCTATATAAGCTACAAAAAACAATTGTTTTATGATCAAAAATGTACAAAATGTGACAATTGCCTGTCACACCCTCATGCCCAAAATGTATTAAGGGCCCTTTCTTAAGTGATATGTGAACAACATCGCATCAAATGGAGTGGTGACGAAAAAGACAATGAACTTGGAGAGGCTACATCTCCAGAATCTGACAATCTGACATGAAATAATATGGAGTTTTATTTAATTACAGTAGATGGCAGTAGGCTACCTAAATACGTTTCTTTATTCAAAAACTTAAACATGCACTATGTAACTTTTCTATGGCAGCTATTTACTCCATTTAAAATATCTAATCTAGAAGGTTTTTTCAAGAATTAAATGCGCTCATCCACGAGTCAATCCAACCTTAAGCACTAATCCATCCCATCACTTAAGCACTTCAAGCTAAAATACTAAAAAGAGGCAAATATTTGAAACGTTTATTTTCAATAAAGAATACATTTTCTCAAGGTGCATGAAAGTAATTCCAGAATATTGTACAATAGTTACAAATTACAAATACGTGTTAAGTCAAGTGTTTCTTTGTTAAAGGGTTGTAGAATTGTAAAAATATTGTAAGCCTATGCCTTAAGAGTGATATTTAATTTCCATGAAATAAGTAATGTTTACCACAGCTATCTTGGGAGTCACTTAAAAGGGCTATAGACGATATCCTGGACATTAATATAGCAGCAAACAACTATTGGCTACGTAGAGATATAGTGGAGTAATGGCGTCCTGACCAGAGAATGAACGCACCCTCCCTCTATGTGTGTTGTAATCTGAGCTTCTATTTTCTTTGTTTTGGTGTCCGGTCCGGCCGCGCGTTCATGATAACGCATGCGCTGTGCATGACATAAGTTAAAGGAACTATATGTAGGATTGCGTCCTCTCTGGCCAAAACTGTTATTGCAACCACGTTGTAAATACTGTACAGCGTGGTACTCCCTCCCCCTCCCCCCCAGAGTAGCGGTTGCCAGATTCCCCGTTCCCGGATTACTCAACACAACACTGCGTCTACTAGAAGGAGCAACCATGACAAGTGTTTTACATACTGTTCTTTGCTTTTATTTAGGTAAAGAACATAGAATTGCCTCTGTGTATGAAGTGTGCTATACAAATACACTTGCCTTGCATAGATCCCTGATAATATTGACCAACTGCATCACTTAGTAATAGTAATAGTGTGTGTGTAATAGTAATGTGTCCGAATAGAGCAGCCCTCTCGGACACACACACATGTTACCGCTGTTTTATTATCATCCACACTTCCAGACCATCACCGGGGCTTCATAGTAATGTGTCCGAATAGAGCAGCCCTGTCGGACACACACGCCAGCTCTGACCGCTGTTTTATTATCATCCGCACTCCCACACCGTCACCGGGGCTTCATAGTAATGTGTCCGAATAGAGCAGCCCCCAACGGACACACACGCCAGCTCTGACCGCTGTTTTATTATCATCCACACTGCAGTCGGTGTGCAGTAAATGGCCCTCAATGGTGTGAAATCCTTACATAGTCATTGAGCAAACGATACTGACTTCGTGAAAACGCCCATGAGGCAACGACGCAATGATTCGCTTCAAACATGTTTTTCTAGCAAAAACTGAATAATGGCGATAAGCCAAATATAATTCTAAAGATATACTGCAATAGCTCACTCCAGTGGAAACATGGACCATTTTCATTACCCAACTAAAATATATTTGGTAGGCTAATAGTGCAATGTAAACATGTTCACGAATGCATTTAGTAACGTCAGACATTTCTGACCCGAAACATTTGTAGCTGCAGCCTTCCTTATACAGTAAATGGCTGCAGCTCAGCCTATCTGGCAACCCGGATGGCGACACAGTACTGACTTCGCGATTGGACACTAGGCAGAAGGTGGAGCAACAGACCAAAACACAAAATGTAAACAAAACAGTTTTCCTGGCCCAGAAATATTGCGTTTGAAATTAAATATTCTGGCTGGACTACTATTATGTCTGACATAAATACTTGAAATTAACATGATTCCTCAATGTCTATTGACATATTAGGGTCATTTTATGATTACTTTGAGTACATTTCTTACATATAGCTCCTTTAAGAAGGTAAAGAACACTGCTAATTGTTGTGGTTTGAGATGCTGGTGCTCTAGTGCGACATCTTGTGGCTAAATATATCGTCTATAGCCCCTTTAAATCAGCTTTCTATGCTTTCTGTAGGGGAATTATAGCTCAATTACTATAATTCCCCCTACCTGCTACTTAATGTCATATCAGAAATTCAATGTAAGTTGCTGTAGTTAAAAGTGTCCAAATGACTATGTGTCCAAATGACTTCACATTTACTGTTTATTTTTAATGCTGCTGTACTCTTAATATTTCCTAACATAATGTACTGTTTTTTATTTAAATTTTAAGGTTATTGTAATTGTTATGTTGTTGACCTGCCCAGCAACTACAGATCTCTTGGATAACTCTGACATATTTACATTAAAGTGTGAACTAAAATGATGATTGATGTGTACTGTCCCTGCCAAATAAATCTTAAATAAATAGAAAACTAAAGAAAAATAAATAGTAAATAGAGTTGTGTGGCCTGGTGCGTTTCCAATACTCAGCAATTCTGGAAGAAAACAGACATGGTTAATACATAGATAGTAGATTTTTCATGTATCTAAAGAAGTTGGAAATGGGCCGCTGCCATTTAGACAATGCCTGTTGCCTGTATAGACAAGCTGTTCCTGTACACTGGTCAGGGGCACTTGCAACACTGAATAAAAACCTCTCACGTTTCAGGTACTCTCGGGTCCCAGGCACCCACTACAGGGCAGAATGCAGCAAGGACCATACATCTTCGATCAATGTTGTTATTTACAGTCATGTCCTATGCTCAGCACTCAGTTGTATTAGTTAGTCTTTTCTTCTCTCTCTCTTTGGTTTTTGTTTTCTCAGTGTTTTTGGGACCATCATTTGGGTTGCCTTCCACAAACCTTTTTTCTTCACTCTGATTGGAGGAAGCCCTGGCTAATTCAAAACGCACAAGTAAGTATTTAATTCCAGATGTAATAGTACTTTTAAATACGTATTATTTTTATCCATACAGTTTGCACAACTCGCACTATGCACTTTTTCTGTAATTGTATTCTTACTGGACCGCATTATAATGTATCTCTGTTTTAGCTATAGGACTTCTGTGATAGCTGTGTGTCCTATTTCTATGTCCTGTTACATGTGTGCTACTGCTGTAATAAGAATCTAATAAGAATTCGGAATCTGACTCTGAATACCTCTCCAACTAATCATTTGATTGGTGAGAGTAGCCCCTTTTACACAACCTCTTCAAGGCGGGAATGTTGCACCTTTATTCCTCCTGACCTTCTGTATATAAGGTATAAACACAGAATGGGGGGGCATTATTTTTCCCCCATTCCGCCCCATGAAATTAAAAATAAATGTTCCCAGTGTTAATCCTTTGTCCCTGTGTTAATTCTTCATTTATCTCTTGTTGCCAAATATATGTCAAAACAGGGATTATGATTGATTGAGTATTTTTACATCAAAATCCCTTTGTCCCTGTATGGCAAATCCCTATATGACCTCACTCCAACGACTTCATAATTTTCGGCATCATTTCTCTTCCTGTAAAACGGTTTCAAATGTTTGATGACTCATCTTGCACAGGGCGTTTTTTTGTGTCCAATGAAAATGCTTCAGCTCCATCACAGGGAATGAGCCTGCATCTCTCCGTCACCAGCATCCCTGCCAGTCGGCTTAAACAAATATGGCCTCACTCCAACGACTTCATCATGGTCGTCTTCTTCCTCATTTTCATCCCTGTCTGATTCATCCAAGTATACTTTGGCAAAATTGGCAAGTATAGGCAAAGGTGGTGGCAAGAAGTCCTCCACAACAGAGAGCAGGATGTCGTCATGGCTTTCCATATTGAGCTGCTAACTACTGTCAATCTGGCGGCACATTCAGCGCTATTGGCTACTGTAAAAGCCAATGAATATCCAAGACAAGTCCCTCCCTAGCTTTGTGTTTTTACCAGAAATACGTAAATATGCGGACTCAAATAGCACTCTGACTTCCATGAACTGGCATGTCGGGACAGGGGTGTGACATTTTGATCAACATTTTTGAGGACATTAGCCCAGAACATAGGCCCTTCTTTCAGAGACCAGCACAATTGACCAAAAAGAACCAAACGTTTCCGCCTATGGCGTCTAAGGTCTGCACACCTTTCTGCCTTCTCCGCTCCCTGCTTCTCTTCAATTTCTCCTCCAACATATTTCTGATCTCTGTGACGATGCCTCCACCCAGGCACTAGGTGTCCCTGTTTCTTTTGAGTTGTGTTTTACAGGTGCTGAGTGGAGGGTCGTCAGCTGCATGAGTAACACCTGGGCCAGTTAGTCTAGATGGAAATAGGGGTCCACGCGCACCCCCCGGATTTTTTTATGCCACCTGGTTTTTTTTAATCCTTAAAGTGTCTATTTTCAGAATCTGCCAGGTACCAAGCTGAAATAATGTCCAAAAGGCTTCATTTTTAACCCTTCGCTGCACCCGACCGGAACAAGAAAAATCTAAAAATGATATAGACAGTGGCATAACATCTGAAGTAAACAACATACAGAGACAAATTAACACATTTTTCCATACAATTCTGACCCCAGGAATGTAATGGAATGGTTATTTTTGACATTTGACAACATATTGACCCTGTTTCTAGACAAAAATAGTAAAAAATGGACAAAGATGTGTAGAGGACCAACTATTTTTTCATTTTCTCAAGCACATAGGGTGCATTTTTTTTCACAACCTGTTATTTCTTTATCATTCAAGTGTCTATTTTAATATTATATTGGGTACCAAGCTGAAATAATGTCCAAAATGCTTTAATTTCAACCCTTTGCACCAAACCCGAAAAATCTAAATATGATATAGTGGCATAGCTTTTGATGTAAACAACTTACAGAGACAAATGGACACATTTTTCGATATAATTCTGACCCCAGGAATTTAATGGAATGTTAGTGTTGACATTTGACAACATAATATGTCATTATAATATTATTGACTCTGTTTTTTTTAAATTATTTATGGCCAAAAAATGGCAAAAAATGCTGATTTGGCAAATATTAATTCATATAAATACTAAAATAATAAATAATAAATAAATAATAAAAGTTGACCTATACTACTCATCTTCCTAATCATCACTGAAGAGATCTTCTAAGTCTATTTCTTCCAGCTCTTCATCCTCATCATTTTGTTCATACTCTCCATCCTCTTCATTGTTGGAATCCGCTACCTTGTCAAGAGCTGCCTGCTCTTCTGACTATGTTCTTTGAGCCAGCACCTCAACAAGAGAAGGCGGGAGGATGGGTCCAATTGTCCAGACAGGTTCCAACACCTCCTCCTCTCCTGTCTTCTCCCAGCCCATGCCTGGATATGGTTTGGGACTCTCTATTATTTCCTCGTCTGCTCTCTTGTAGCAGGCCACTCTGTAGTTGGCCCTTTGCACATGTGGAATGAGACAGACTTTGGGGGGTGGCAGGCGTTCCAGGTCTACTTTTGATTTTGAGTCCAGGACTTTGTCAGACCCTTATGATGAACAAAATAATTGGTCTTGCGTGTCCCTCGCCCGGACGTGGGTCACTGGGGCCCCCCCCTGGAGCCAGGCCTGGGGGTGGGGCTAGGGGGTGAGCGCCTGGTGGCCGGGCCCCATGGGCACGGGCACAGACCGGCCGGGCACAGACCGAAGCGAAGACGTGGGATCCCCTTCACGCAGACTCACCACCAGCGGGAGGGGCCAAAGGGGTCGGGTGCAGTGTGAGCTGGGCAGCGGCCGAAGGCAGGGACCTTGGCGGTCCGATCCTCGGCTGCAGAAGCTAGCTCTAGGGATGTGGAACGTCACCTCTCTGGTGGGGAAGGAGCCTGAGCTGGTGCGCAAGGTTGAGAAGTTCCGGCTAGATATAGTCGGCCTCACCTCGACGCATAGCAAGGGCTCTGGAACCAGTCTTCTCGAGAGGGGTTGGACTCTCTTCCACTCTGGAGTTGCCACTGGTGAGAGGCGCTGGGCAGGAGTGGCAATACTTACTGCCCCCTGACTTGGTGCCTGTATGTTGGAGTTCACCCCGGTAGACGAGAGGGTAGCCTCCCTCCGCCTTTGGGTGGGGGGACGGATCCTGACTGTTGTTTGTGCCTATGGTCCAAACAGCAGCTCAGAGTATCCACCCTTTTTGGGCTCCTTGGAGGGGGTGCTGGAAAGTGCTCCCTCTGGGGATTCACTCGTTCTGCTGGGGGACTTAAACACACACGTTGGCAGCGACAGTGAGACCTGAGGGGTGTGATTGGGAGGAACGCCCCCCCCCGATCTGAACCCGAGTGGTGTTCAGTGCATTGTTATTGTCCATAACAAACACCATGTTCAAGCATAAGGGTGTCCATATGTGCACTTGGCACCACGACACCCTAGGCCGCAGTTCGATGATTGACTTTATAGTCGTGTTGTCGGACTTGCGGCCACATGTCTTGGACACTTGAGCAAAGAGAGGGGCGGAGCTGTCAACTGATTACCACCTGGTGGTGAGTTGGCTACGATGGTGGGGGAGGATGCCGGTCAGACCTGGCAGACCCAAACGTATTGTGAGGGTCTGCTGGGAACGTCTCCCACCTCCGGGAGAGCTTTGACCATGTACTGGGGGAGGCAAGGTACATTGAGTCCGAGTGGGCCATGTTCCGCGCCTCCATTGTTAAGGCGGCCGACCAGAGCTGTGGCCGCAAGGTGGTCGGTGCCTGCCGTGGCGGCAATTCCCGAACCCACTGCGGTGAGGGATGCCGTCAAACTGAAGGAGTCCTATAGGACCTTTTTGGCCTGTGGGACTCCGGAGGCAGCAGGCAGGTACCGGCAGGCCAAGCGGAGCGCAGCTGTGGCGGTTACTGAGGCAAAAACTCGGACATGGGAGGAGTTCGGTGAGGCTATGAAGAACGGCTTCCGGACGGCTTCGAAGAGGTTCTGGACCACCATCCGGCGTCTCAGGAGGGGGTAGCAGTGTATCGTCAACACTGTGTATGGTGGAGACGGTGCGCTGCTGACCTCGACTCGGGACGTTGTGGATTGGTGGAAGGAATACTTCGAAGACTCCTCAATCCCACCGACACGCCTTCCGGTAAGGCAGCAGGGCCTGGGGACTCTGGTGTGGGCTCTCCTATCTCTGGGGCTGAGGTCGCCGAGGTGGTCAGGAAGCTCCTTGGTGGCAGGGCCCCGGGGGTGGATGAGTTCCGCCCGGAGTTCCTTAAGGCCATGGATGTTGTGGGGCTATCATGGTTGACAGGACTCTGCAGCATCGTGTGGACATCGGGGGCAGTGCCTCTGGATTGGCAGACCGGGGTGGTGGTCCCTCTTTTTAAGAAGGGGGACCGGAGAGTGTGTTCCAACTATAGGGGGATCACACTCCTCAGCCTTCCTGGTAAGGTCTATTCGGGGGTGCTGGAAAGGAGGGTCTGTCGGATAGTCGAATCTCGGATTCAGGAGGAGCAATGTGGTTTTCGTCCAGGTCGTGGAACAGTGGACCAGCTCTACACCCTCTGCAGGATCCTTGAGGGTGCATGGGAGTTTGCCCAACCAGTCCACATGTGTTTTGTGGACTTGGAGAAGGCATTCGACCATGTCGCTCAGGAAGCCCTGTGGGGGGTTCTCCGGGAATACGGGGTATCGGACCCCCTGATACGGGCTGTCCGTTCCCTGTATGCCCGGTGTCAGAGCTTGGTCCACATTGCCGGTAATAAGTCGGACATGTTTCCAGTGAGGGTTGGACTTTGTCACCGATCCTGTTCATAATTTTTATGGACAGGATTTGTAGGCGCAGCCAGGGTGTTGAGGGGGTCCGGTTTGGTGACCTCAGGATTGGGTCACTGCTTTTTGCGGATGATGTGGTCCTGTTGGCTCCATCAGACCGTGACCTCCAACTCTCGCTGGATCGGTTTGCAGCCGAGTGTAAAGCGGCCGGGATGAGAATCAGCACCTCCAAATCCGAGTCCATGGTTCTCAACTGGACAAGGATGGAGTGCACTCTCCGGGGCGGGTGATCGACAGGCGGATCGGTGTGGCGTCTGCAGTAATGCGGACTCTGCACGGATCCGTCGTGGTGAAGAGGGAGCTGAGCCGAAAGGCAAAGCTCTCGATTTACCAGTCGATCTTCGTTCCCTCACCTATGGTCCTATGGTCATGAGCTTTGGGTAGTGACCGAAAGAATAAGATCGCGGGTGCAAGCGGACGAAATGAGCTTCCTCCGCAGGGTGGCTGGGCTCTCCCTTAGAGATAGGGTGAGAAGCTCGGTCATCCGGGAGTAACTCGGAGTAGACCCGCTACTCCTCTGTGTTGAGAGGAGCCAGATGAGGTGGCTCAGGCATCTAGTTAGGATGCCTCCCGGACGCCTCCCTGGTGAGGTGTTCAGGGCACGTCCCACTGGTAGGAGACCCCGGGGAAGACCCAGGACACGCTGGAGAGACTATGTCTCTCGGCTGGCCAGGAAACGCCTCGGGATCCCCCAGGAAGAGCTAGACGAAGTGGCTGGGGAGAGGGAAGTCTGGGCTTCCCTGCTTAGGCTGCTGCCCCCACGACCCGACCCCGGATAAGCGGCAAAGAAGATAGATGGATGGATGGACTTTGTCAGCACCAACCATTTTCCTCAGCATCTTGGCTCGTACTGCATCAACTGATGTCATCCTTGCTTGACCATACATGATGCATGTGAAACTCTCCATCTCCCGTTGCAGCTCATCCGTGACCAGCCAGTCTGCACCAAGCTGCCTGAAAGCATTTTGGAGCTTAGGATGCTGTCGTAGCTTTTTCAGGGGATTCACCTTTCCTTTGCCTTTAAACACGCTGGTACAGTCCTAGTCCAATGTCTTCATGTACAAGTTGCACATGGATCTTAGCTGGACAACCTCTTTGCATTCAATCACATTCCTAAGAATGTAATTCTTTACCACACAATACAACTTGTTATGTGCTGCTATCTTCTGGGCCTGCAGGCTGTCAATGTTGTCTGTTGCCTTTTCTGCCCTCTCCCTTCCACGCTCATGGTTTTGGTACTTGATGAATGATGGATGATACTTAGCTTCCATTGCAAAGAGGTCCTTGCCCTGCACCTTGCGATAAAGAGCCTCTTTCTTTAATTCCTGTGCCCTAGGTTCAATAACTTTCCAGGCTGGTTCCTTGTGTTTCCAACTCTGAAACTTGGTAAGCTCTTCAGTCTTGCCTTTGAACTTGGATTTTGCTTTGTCACAGAAAATGCACTGATTGGGAAACAAGAAGGAACACCTTCTTGGAGCTCCTTCAGATTGAATTGTCAGAGATTTGAGATGGCGCAGAGAGTCCTTTTTCAATGATGATTCACCAGATGTAGAAGCCTTTGACACTTGTAAACAATCTATTTTCCCTGAAAAGCTTTTATAGCAGTTTTGGTGATAGCCAATTGTATCCAAAGGCAAGTCCTCTAATGTTAATGGAATCTGTTCACAAATATCCATCATGCGGTATGGTGAACTGGCTGCTTCACAGAGTCTCATATCTCGGATACGTGTGTATATGTGTGTAGATATGATAGCTTCTTGCTTTGCCCCCCCCCCCCCCCCCCTTGCATGTGTTGAGCGTGGTAAAATTACCATACTCAGAAAGAGTTGAGACATGTCAAATACATGTTAGGGAACAAATCCTCTTTGGAGGCACTTCAGCTGTGTTACAATGTTTCATTTTCTCCATGGTAAGTATATATGAAGTAATGAGCCTGAAAATAAAACAAAAACTTTAGCTAGCCACCAACTAAGCTACCAACACTACTAGTCAAGAATACAGATTTGATTTCCAAAAGCCTGTGATTATAGTAAAAACTACTGAAAAATTACGAAGTTATGACCAGTGTTGGGGAAGTTACTTTTAAAAAGTAGTGTTTGCTCGTTACTCGTTACTTCTTTAAAAAAGTAATCCCTTACTTTACTTAGTTACCCTCTATGGAAAGTAACTTTTTACGTTACTCGTTACTTTTATGGTGCTCGACTTTGGCCTATCTCATTCCCTAAATGTGTATAGGCCTACATAAAGTTCTACTATGGAGGACATAACAGGTATTTCTTTTGTGCTCTTTATTATAAAAAATACCACAGAGCACTTGTTGAAGAAAACAACAATACAAACAATAATACCAAATAGCATCTTATGGGCATGTAGGTGAACACAAAACACATAAATACATAACTCTTACATTAAAGAGGCTACACCGAAATTGGTGCAAAGCTATAGTGCAAATTGTATCAAATCAAGGCTAGGACAACATGATGAAAACCTCAAAATGGCTCATATGTCTCAAAACAAAACATGCCATACAAAACAGCGGTAAAAGCTAGCGTGTGTGTCCGGGAGAGGGCTACTCTCCTCGGACACATTACTCTGAAGCCCCGGTGACGGTCTGGAAGTGCGGATTAATAAATAAAATTAAAAAACAGCGGTTAAAGCTAGCGAGTGAGTCCGGGAGAGGGTTACGGCAGTGGACAAAAGTTTCTGGCCAGGGCACAGTGTACACCTCACACTATTGCTAGTACCAGCCTCACTGTGGAATGAGCGCCCGCGACTATTGCGCAAGTGCGCAGCTGAGGCAGTATCGCTGTAAAATCTGTCCCTGGGAAAAGTAACGTTCTGCCCAACTGAAAAAGGAACTACGTTTCATTACCATATTTTCTGTAGTAACGCGTTACACTACTTTTTACCCGAAAAAGTAGTTATGTTACTGTAACGCATTACACACAACACTGGTTATATCTTAAGGTATATCTTAATTATAGTTATATATATATAGTTACATATATAGAATTATAGTAAATACTTATTGAAATTGTTCCAAAAGAGAGAGCAGTGAGAGATGGCGATCTGCAGGTACCAACCGATGGATACCAACTGCCAACTACAAAGCCCCAACATTCCAAAACTGCCAGTTGATGCTCAGTCAACTTTTTTTTTTTAAAGTTAGTTTGCTTTATTTTGTTTACTTCAAAAGTAAAGCTATTTTCAATTTCTTCCGGTTCAAGATAGGTGCAGTAAAAGGCTAAAATAACCCCCACTGGTACATTATTTCAGGCTGCTATAATAAAAACGTTGTCAAATGAGCTTTTTTTGCAGTTTTTGACCATATATGGTCAAGATGTTGTAAAATATAACAAATAACTGTTTCCCTGCATCAGAATTATATGGAAAAATGTGTCCATTTGTCTCTGTAAGTTGTTTACATCAAAAGTTATGCCACTTTATATCATATTTAGATTTTTCAGGTTTGGTGCAAAGGGTTGATTAATTAAAGCATTTTGGACATTATTTCAGCTTGGTACCCAATATAATATTAAAATCAGGGCTTGAAAACGAAATTATTTTTCAATCGTTCCGCTCCGAACGGAACCGGTATATTTAACGTTTTCGTTCTTGCGTTCCGCCACCAACATATCGTTCCTGAACCGGTTCGGAACGTAAAATAACGTTCGTTCTTAACGTTCCGGCAGTGTTATTGGGCCTCCGCGGTGTGTTACTATTGCGGCCCCCCCCCCCCCCGCCGGCCGTAGGTCCATGGTGTGTTACTATTGCGCACCCCCCGTCGGCCGTTATTATTGTGCGCCCCCCCCCCCCCCCCCCCCGCGGTGTGTTACTATTGCGACCCCCCCCCCCCCCCGCGGTGTGTTACTATTGCGCGCCCCCCCCCCCCCGTCGGCCCGCGGTGTGTTTGTGTTACTATTGCGGGCACCCCCGCCGGCCGTAGGTCCGCGGTGACGCTCGAACGTGAACGTCGTTTTACGGCAGCGGAAGATTTACGACAGCCAGCATACAGACAGTAAACAGACAGTGAGCAACGGACTTCACATGATATTATTCACAACTCGGATTAATTTAATGAAACCCATTGATTCTTTTGACCGGTGGACCCTTACGGACTTAAGGAATATAAACAACGCAGGAACGGACACACACCGTACGGACTTTATGATCGCTTCAAAAGTTGGAAGTCAGACCTTTTCCCCGTCTCTCTTGTTTACCGGTAAGTCTGGATGAATTATGCGTTGGTGTTCATAGTTTGTGTTAAATGAACTGAATGATTTATCTGTGGAGAATCTAACTGATCTAACGATGTGCGTTATGTCCATATGGACAGACATTTAAACGGTTACCGTATCTTTGTGTAGGTGATCTAAACGGCTTAAGTCGTTCAAGAAATAATTTAGATAAAATCCAGATCCGGCCTCAATTGGAGACCTGCGTTTATTTGTCAAAACGTGTCGCCACACCCCTGCGTCTATTAGGGACCCCGCTTTTATTGGAAGTTTTACGGTATATAGAGAACGAAAAAAACCCGTTATTAACCGGTTTTGGGGATTTCAGAATAACGTTTCTGTTCCGGAACAGTTGAAGACCATTTGGTTTTCGTTTCCGTTTCCGTTCCTCGTAAAATTCCGTTCGTTTTCGGTTTTCGTTTTCGTTCCTTGAACCGGCTCGGAGCCCTGATTAAAATAGACACTTGAATGTTAAAGAAATAACAGGTTGTGAAAAAAAATGCACCCTATGCGCTTGAGAAAATGAAAAAATAGTTGGTCCTCTACACATCTTTGGCCATTTGCTATTTTTGTCTAGAAATAGGGTCAATATGTTGTCAAATGTCAAAAATAACCATTCCATTCCATTCCTGGGGTCAGAATTGTATGGAAAAATGTGTTAATTTGTCTCTGTATGTTGTTTACTTCAGATGTTATGCCACTGTCTATATCATTTTTAGATTTCTCGGGTTCCGGTCGGGTGCAGCGAAGGGTTAAAAATGAAGCCTTTTGGACATTATTTCAGCTTGGTACCTGGCAGATTCTGAAAATAGACACTTTAAGGATTAAAAAAAACCAGGTGGCATAAAAAAATCCGGGGGGTGCGCATGGACCCCTATTTCCATCTAGACTAAGTGTGCTCTGCCTATAAAGACCTTCCTCATTCTGCGAAAGCTCTCTTGCGGGGAACTGATTCCTGCTCACCGGCAGGCCTGATGGCAGCACTTTCTCTTTGTTTATTTTGATCTGCACATACATTATCACGCATCCATACATGCATTCATGACTGATACTGATCTTTACACATTTGCCTTGGTTGAATTATGAAATAAATACCGGTTGCTAGTAGCCAGCTCGTGTTTGTTCTCCCTACTTTGGCACAGCCTTGGAGCCGGGTTGTGACAGTTGGGGGCTCGTCCAGTCGTTGATTGAACCGGTTTTTGAAGCACAGTTGTTCTTCTGGTTGAAAATGGGCGGAGACTGTGATTTCTGTCGGCGTGTAGTAGGTTGTGCATCTTGTGTTTGGGAATGGGTGGCAACTAATCATTTGGGAGACAAGTGACGAGAGTGGTGAGTAGTCTGCTGTGCTGTTTTTGATTAAATGTAAGTAATTGTGGTCTACTGAGTAACATGTTTTGTTTTGAGGGATGTGTGGTCATCGAGCTATGATGGTGAGTTTGTGGCACTGAGTTCTGGTGGTTCTGTGCACAGCCATAGTGTTGCTGCTGTCCTGTCCCTGGTTAGGCTTAAGAGCGAATTCCTTTTGGGGTTCGTTTGGAGGGGCTTTGATAGTGTGGTGACGAAAGTGGTTAAAGCAGTTGTCTTGGGAGCACATCCGAGGCTGCAGGTGTCGCCAAATTTTGGTTGCTTTACCAGGCTTCCGGGTTACAGTGCATAAATGCCCACCACAAGTAGCGCCTGAAGACTAGGGGGGGAGTTAAGTAGTTTCTGGTTAGGCAGTTAGAGGGACGGGGCTGCGGCCAATTTTTATTTTTTTTGGCTGTGTAGGGGCTGTTTGAGCTCTGTTGCTCGTGTGTTATCAGTTTTTGTGTTTGGACAGGTAAAGTTAATCGTTTTGTTCCCTCAGTTATGACTACTTTGGAGGAGTTTTTGAGAGCTCCGTCAGAAGAGTTATTGGAGCGTTGTTCGCGGGAGCAATTAGTTAGAATCGCCGAACATTTTAAGATGGATGTCGGCGATAAGCGGTTAAAGGAGAAGGTGAAGAACATTCTAAAGGAGAATTTGTTGGAAGCGGGTGTTTTTCAGCCTAAATTGTATGCTGGTGGTTCTGGAGTAGACACGGCTGATGTGTCGGTCTCTGAAGTTGGGGTGAGTACTGGGTTAACTTTGGAGCAGCGCAAAGAATTGCTATTGTTGCAAGTGGAAATTAAAAAACTTGAAGAGCGCAGGGTAAGTTTGGCTAATGTGGGGCAGGTCTCTGTTTCTCCTGGGCCCTCACATGCTTTTGTGAGCGAGACCCGGACACTTTTTTCTTACTTTTTGAGCGAGTGGCCGAAAGTAGACTTTGGTCTGATGTTGAGCGCACGTTACTGTTACAGTGCATTTTGACAGGCAAGGCACAGGAGGCTTATTCTGCGCTTAGTACGGTTGAAAGCAAGGTTTATGTGTCCATCAAAGCTGCTGTGTTAAAGGCTTATGAGTTGGTGCCTGAGGCATATCGCCAGAGATTTAGGTCTTGGGAGAGGTCAAGTAAGCAGACACATATGGAGTTTTCCAGGGAGTTAATCACTCAGTTAATCGTTGGTGTACTTCACTGGGGGTTCATACCTATGAGGCTTTATGTGACTTGATCATTCTGGAGCAATTTAAGAACTCTGTTCCCAGTCACATTGCTACTTATATAAGTGAAGACAGCTATTGAGGCCACCACTCTAGCTGATGAGTATGTGTTGATGCATCGTCGTGACCGCGAGTGCAGGACACGGGATGATGTTCGGTACAGGGGGGATGGTAGTAACTTTCGCCCAGCAGGTAAACGGTGGGAGGGAGGCGCTAGTCCTAGCCTGGGTAGGTCAGAACGGGCTACATGGGTCAGATGCAGTTTGACCCGACCGAATTATGTCACTACTGCAAGGGCACGGGACATTGGAAAGCTGAATGCCCTGTTAAGTCTACTGCTAAGAGTGGGTTTGGTAGTGCGCATGCCAGGCCTGTCGCCCTTGCTGCTTCGGTCAGAAAGATGAGTTCTCCCTGTGTCATTTCTTCATATGAAAAGATGGAGCCTAGAGCGGATTGCAGCCTGGAGCAGCCTGATTTCTCAGCTTTTGTGTCAGACGGCCATGTGTCGCTAGTAGGAAGTGGTATCAAGGTACCGGTGAAAATGGTTACATGCCGCTATTCCGACATGCCGCTACATTGACGTCTAGTGGTCGGAGTGGCGGCATTAATATTATTTTCCAAGCGTCCCACTACTGCGACAATTTTTTTTCCCCATTGTCTGAGTAGCGGCACTTTACTTTTTTTCAAACGTCCTGCCATTCCGACATGAGGCCATTAATATTTGTCATTATCATTGTACTTTAAATTAATTAATTAATGTGATTATACCCATATGTTCTGGACTTAGCATACACGCAGCTTATGCATGGGTGTGACAAATACATGGGAAAACAATTTCTAAAAAGAGCCAATCATCCAACTTCGAGGCTGCCCCTAGTTGGTAATATATAGGACTAGCCTATCCATATCAAATCCAAAAGCAACAATCTTCATAACAAAATCAGAGTATCCTTTTCAAAAAATATTATTTCGCCGTTCTTAAATTAGGCTTCCACAGCGCAAAAAAGGTAGGCCTACACCTTGAAACTTTGTTCAATCAACTTAAAGTCCGATTAAACTTCATTCAAAGGCAGTCCATAATTCTAATTAAATTGATTTCTAACGAACAAGTCCAAATTTCAGGTCCTAGAGCTTTATTCGTGCTTCTTCTTATATATTTTTAAGTAGACTGCTGGCCTGCACGCACAGAGTTTGTTTGATGCATGGAGTTTCAACCTTTTCCCCCTGAGAGCTGAATAAAAATGAGGAGAGCTCCCTGTCTTTTACATAATGTGTAGGCCTAACATTTATTCACATGGCCGGTTCAAAATCACCTAGTTTTTGACTGAAATGTGTGCCGATATCAATTATTGTAAAAAACATTGTTTGGAGTAGAGGTCTGCACTCGCGATGCAAATGGAAGCTCATTGAGGGTGCGGGCGGGATGATAGAGGTAGGCCTACATTTATTCTATATTAATAACTATTATTATTATTATTCTATTGCACTTTCTATGAAAAGTAGGCCTAATTGTCGTAATAGCGGTACCAAAAAAGATCGGATGCGGGCGGGATGATAGAGGTAGGCCTACATTTATTCTATATTAATAACTATTAATATTATTCTATTGCACTTTCTATGAAAAGTAGGCCTAATTGTCATATTAATAACTATTATTATTATTCTATTGCACTTTCTATGAAAAGTAGGCCTAATTGTCGTAATAGCGGTACCAAATTGTAGTAGGCCTAATTGTCGTAATAGCGGTACCAAATTGTCGTAACAGCGGTACCAAAAAAGATCGGATTAGGGGCATGTCTAAATAGAGGCATGTCGTAATGACGGGATGTCGTAATGGAGGGTTGTCGTAATAACGGGCTGTCGTAATAAAGGACGGACCCCGGTGAAAATCATTAAAAATGATCACGCATCCATACATGCATTCATGACTGATACTGATCTTTACACGTTTGCCTTGGTTGAATTATGAAATAAATACCGCTTGCTAGTAGCCAGCTCTTGTTTGTTCTCCCTACTTTGGCACAGCCTTGGAGCCGGGTTGTGACATCTCATAAACACGTTGCTAGCACGAATCCACCATTGTAACATTACGCATTAACATGTATGTTTACGATGCACAGCAACTTTGCGCGAACACGTCATGCCTCTGATTTTGAACACGGTTTACTATGTAAAAGCAGACACCGGCTTTATTTGGTTGTGTGTAAAAAAAGCGAAGCCGGCATAAAGACGAATCTTCCTTATGGCAATATTGCAGGATCTCTGGATAAAAGGAGCTTTGTTTCATCCTCTGCTGTAGTGTGGGGTTCCACAGGTCGGTTCTCGATCCCATTATGTTTTCCTTGTAATATTTTTTTTTTCCTGTGCCATCTCCTCCTCGTCTCATAGCTGGGGCCGGCACCTTCTGGATTCTTGCCTGGTTGGCCGAAAGATGCCATACCTGGTGGATTGGGATGGTTATGGTCCAGAGGAGCAATTGGTTCCAGCTCTTCTCTGGGATCCAGGACTTCCACAGACCACATGCTGATCGTACTGGGCCGCCAGGAATCATCAGGGCCGTTCAGGGGAGTTGGTCACATTTCACATAATCGTTGCGTGTCGTTTCCCTTTTCTATGTTTCTGGTACCATACGTAATTATGGCACATTAGCATTATTTAATGCACATTTTCTTTAAAAATATGCACAGGATACATCAAATATGAAGTGTATTGCATTGCATTGAAATATGATAGCATCATATTTGTCAGCGCAGACCGTCAGCGGAGTCCGTTCTGTGTATGGTATGGCTGGACTATGAATTTCCCTTAAAGCAGTCACCAGAGGATGCCACACTCTGATCCTGGCCAATGATTAAGTCTACCAGCTACTCCATGGCTGCAGAGTGTCTTATCACAGGGTCAGACATGCTCACCTGCCCCAATTTGATGTTTTTATTATGTGATTTTATCTGCTGTGAAAGTCTCTTTGAGTACCTTAAAAAGTGTGAAAACCCTTGATTAAAATGTATTATTATTATTATTGTTATTATTATTATTCGCAGTCCAGATGTGTGGTACCTTGATGGTGGAATGTTACAGAGTAACGCTACAGGCTAAACGTGTTTATGTACAATGTTTCATACATTATTATTATTATTATTATTATTATTACTAATAATAATAATAATAATTAATAATAATATTATCATTATTCGAGAACAATACATACAACCCGAATTGTGTTCTAGACTACTAGTGTAACATAATAACAAATTACCAAGTCAGCAGCTTGTGGGATGTTCCTGGGAGAGGTGGGTCTTCGGATGTTTCTTGAAGATAGGGAGGGATTATGCAGATTGTAGACGGCTAGGTCGCTCATTCCACCATCAAGGTACCACACATCTGGACTGCGAATGATTTCCATGCAGTGGACAGTGCCAGGCGCCGCTCATTCTTGCACCTCAGAGGGTGGGTCGAGGTATAGGGATAGGATGGGAGATGCGATGTGGGTCAGTACAGATCGATTGAACACAGATACCTTGACCTGAGTTCAGTCAATCAATCAATCACAATCAACATTGTGTGGACACCCAAGCTTTAGGGAGGATAGAATAAACAGATACCACTTGAATGGCTGCTAACTATAATTTTAATCAAATGTAAAATGCTGTCATATGTATTTTTGACAAAGCATTTCTATATATTGATTATATAATGCTAATAGTAGTAATACAAATAATCATCAAATCAGAGGAAACATTTAATGATCTTTTGGGAGAATGTTTACATGCTTACATCTATATTCATACATAGACACATGTCTTTACATAGACATGGACAAATCATTTAGACATATTTCATTAACACAAACATGCAATGAATCCAGTCTACGACTCCTCCCTCCCTTCGCTCTCTCTCGCTCTCTCGCTCTCTTTCGCTCTCTCTCTGCACATGCTCATAAGACCCCTCCTCTCCATTGCCTCTCTGGCATATTAATGGTAGGGAGCGCACTATTGCTGCCTATGCTTTAATCCTTTTTCAAGCCCCAGCCTACCTTCCACAAACGACTGCGTCTCAAAATGGTTGCCTGAATAGTGAGCCTCCCTTGATTCTATATTCTTCAGTCAGAGAACGAGAAACGGGGACATAAGTGTCTCTCCATCGCAACAATCTAGAATTTCTAGATCACAAAATACCCTACGCTCTTTTTTTCATTGCATGCATGTGTATTGTGTACAATTGAAGAAAATCCAGGCCTTAAAATGAAAATGAATGAGAATGAGGTATTGCAGTAAAGGGAACATTTCCTATTTCCCATTCTCAAGAAAAGGACAAAGCGTTTTTGAGCAAGGCAGATTGGTCTTTCTTACTACAAGCCATTTGGCAATGGAATTCAGTGCCTCGTCTGTGTTTGACCATCACAAAGGTAAGGAGGGCCTATATTGCTTACATGTGAACAAGGAAACATAGATGGCAGGATCTAGAGAATGTATTGATGCTTGGTTCAGAACGATATAGCTGCCCTCTGTTTCTATGGCAACACTGTGTATGCATCTCGTGTGGCGTGTCTTTTGTTGCCTTGTTTGCTTTTATTTTTCTCCACTGATTTGGTTTAGCAGTGTTGAACAAATGAAAACATGCAATATGACCTGAATGGCAGGGGCAAGAAAGAAAGAGCATATTTATAAAGTTAAGAAGAGGTAGGTAAGGTCATATCAGATATGCTGGTTGATAGCATTCTTATTTTCATTCATTGAATGGAACAGCTTAACGTTAGCATTAACTGCATTTACTCACAGAAACAATAAATCACAAACACTCAATTAATTAAGTTCTATAAATATGTATGTAATATTAATTTCATTTTGATAATTAATTTGTGTAGCTACAATATTGTGTCAACAACTACTACTAATAGCCTTCACAAGAGTTATAATTCAACATAATTTTTACATAATGCAACATCTACTAAGCTATCTAATGAATTACATGCTCTATGTGTGATTCTCATTGCTCACCTAGATGCTGTTGAGGAGGTGGATATAAATGTTGTCTTTCAAGCTGCTGCAAATGGGGATGTCAACACTTTAACCACAATAATACGGGAAGATCCGTCTATTTTGGAATGCTGTGATGGTGAAGGTATGTATGACTTTAAGGAACAGGCTTTGACTGTGTTCTAGAGATGATGTATGGCTCTAAGGATTAAAAATTGTGAATACATAAGTGTGGGGGAAAGAGATGGGCTATTATGTAGTAGAAATGCAATATCAGTGTAGCCAACTCCGTGCTACTACCGGGTTCTTTGTAGAAGAAACACACATGGATGATGGCAAATGTCTTTGCACACACACAAGTCACCACTGAGTGTCAGAACTTGCCTAACGTAACATGCCACTTTGGATAGAACGTATATATAATACAATGTAAACACTGACGTCCCCAACTGCTGTCGCTGCTGACTCTGGACATGGGGGGGGGGGGGGGGGGGGGGGGAGCAGAACAGACATGAATGTATATAGTGGTTGACTCATTAATCTCACCCCCCATAGCTGCGTTGGTCCCCGCAATTGAGTCGCCGCCCCCTTGTTTGCGGCCACCAGCAAGCCACGGCCCCTTCACACCACATATCCCCACCGCCCGCCTAAGGCCAGGGTGCGGACACAGCCCCCCCCCCCCCTGCTCTGACAGGCGGGAGAGGAAGTCAGCAATCACCATCTGTACCCTCGGCCTATGGGTCACCTTGAAGATGGCTGCAAAGCGAGATAATGGGTGATCCATTTGTTGGTGTCCTTCTGTGGAGGAGCCACTGAAGTGGGGCGTGGTCTGAATAGAGGGTGAATGAGCACCTCAGGTAGTAACATAGGGCGTCCACCGCCCACTTGATGGCCAGACACTCCTCTATTATGCTGTACCTCCCCTCTCGTTCTGAGAGCTTGCGACTGAGGTACAGCACTCTACCTCCTGGGACAAATGCCCCCCCAGCCTCCTGTCCGATGCATGGGGCTGCAAGACAAAAGGAAGCTTAAAGTTAGGTGTATGCAAGAGCAGCTCCCCACAGAGAGCCTTTTTAACCGTCTTAAATGCTGTCTGACACTGCTCGGTCCACTGGACCAGATCTGAAGCACCCTTTTGGGTGAGGTCAGTCGTGGGACTGGTCAGCTCAGAGAAGGCGGGGATAAACTGCTTATAGTAGCCTCCCAGGAATGCTCTTATCTCGTTTTTGGTCACAGGTCACGGTCTTTTTCACCTGCGGGTGCACCTGCCCACTGCCTAAGTTCTACCCAAAATACCATACCTCCCTCCGTCCAATTGCACACTTCTTTGGGTTGGCCGTGAGCCCCACCCACCTCAGTGACTCAAGCACCGTCCCACTCGCTGAATATGCTGCTGCCAGGTGTAATGACATCATCATGGGAGGCATACTCAGCATGCAGATGCAACACCCAGTCCATGAGACGCGGGATCATGGCAGGGGCCCCGAACAACCCAAGTATATTGAACTGGAACAACCCGTACGGAGTGGAGAAGGGCAATTTTTCCTTAGACTCTGGAGATAAGGGAATCTACCAGTAGCCCTTGGTTAAATCCAGTAGCAATGCCTA
This sequence comes from Merluccius polli, assembly GCA_030340625.1. Taxonomy (NCBI): domain Eukaryota; kingdom Metazoa; phylum Chordata; class Actinopteri; order Gadiformes; family Merlucciidae; genus Merluccius; species Merluccius polli. The sequence goes on from JAOPHQ010004845.1 coordinate 302,536, forward strand.
ACCAATCTAGGAGTTTGTCGACCCAAGGCATTAGATACGCTGATATCGAACTTCACCTTGCGGTTGTCAACAAAGAACCGAAAAGACTAACCATCATGCCTGGGGACGTTTCAATGTGGTGGCTAATAAGCGATGTGCATCCCGGTAGGGGAGAGATGACATCAGCAAACCGCTGCTGCAACTTGGCAAATCCTGAAGCAAATCCTCCCGTGAAATCTGCCCCAGTGCATGGAGTTTTGCTCTCAGGTTCATATCGTATTGAATCTCAATTTTACTGTCGCTTGGACCTTCCTCCCAGTTTTCTTTAATTAGGTCCAATACGCCCCTAGGTGGAGCGTAGTGGTACTGCCTCAGGATACATAATCTACAATGATTAATGCAAATCGGTATCCCCGTGTTCTACGGTCTAATGGCCCGATGAGATCCATGCCAATTCTCTCATAGGGGGTCTCAATTAGAGGCCACTATTAGAGGTAGTGGGCGCTACAGAGCTTTTGGGGTGGCCAGAGGATTAACTAACTGACATTCACGGCAGTATGCACACCACCAACGTACGTCCGCATGAATGCCCGGCAGCCTGTGTGCCGTTGTGAAAGCTTAGCCGGAGAACACACCTCTGCCATTCCCTCAATCACCTCCAAGAACGCCTCCATATCGTCCCCAGGGCCCATCTTTTGGAGAGCCCTCTCCTCTACATGCTGAGACACCATATCCAACATGGCCTGGGTTTGCCTGTTTTGAGCCTGCATCTGATTCTCCTGGGTGGTGTTAATCATTCTGAATGCCTGGGCAAGCAGCAATTTCAGTGTCTTTCTTCAACGTGTCCCCGTTCAGGTGCCACTGTAGCCAATCTCTGAACCCAATTGGCTACCGTCTGACGACGATTTAGCCTCTGGGGGAAAGGGCCAATATTTCTGGCAGACCGGTGTAGCCAGCAGATATCTGGGCCAAGACTTCCTCTTCGGTGCCCCGGTCATTGTTTACAGTCGGATTAGCAACCACGACCAGAAGTAGCTTTTTCACAATAGCTAATAAAAAACTAAAACATCGTCAGACAATAGCCGATGGGTTCTGAGATTGCATTTTGGCCAATGCGTTCCGCCTCTTTTGCTCTCTACATGGACTGTTTACCCGGATGCGACCAAAGCCCACTCAAACGTGATTGGTCAACACTACTCGGACTACAATTGGACTACAAACGGCAACCAGAACGCTTAGAGGTTACACTGTAGCCAACTCTGTTCTACTACCAGGTTCTTTGTAGAAGAAACACACGTGGATGATGGCAAATGTCTTTATTGCACACACACGTCACCACTGCGTGACGGAACTTGCCTCCCATAACTTGCTGTTGTGTTTCTGTAGGACTCAATAACCACGCCGTGTAGCTCTGTTGAAGTACATTTATTGAACTGCCGCACACCTTACCTTCACGACCCTCCATACATCACGTAAGCCTTAAAGGCACAGTAACCTGTCACCTACAGTGCATAACATAACAGAGTCCAAAAGGACACAATAAGAACACAAACAACATTTTTCAGACATAACATTTTCCCCCCACCCCCCTGGAAACCAAAACATAACATTCAGCCCACACTCCCCAGTGTCACTATCATCCTGTCACATAGTCCCCATGCCAGACGGGTGGGACCCTCATTCTCTGAGGGCGTGCTGGCCGTGAACCTGCATCGGGTGGTGCTGGTGGCTCACCCCCCACCTGGTTAGCTCTTGGCCTGGGCTGCCACCTGGACAGAGGTGATGCAGGTGCTGTGGGGGCTGTGACCTTGTGCAGGCGGATTGAGTGCCAACGAGTCCCATTTTCCAGTCCATTTTCCAGTGGCCGGCCCCAGCTGCTTAGTCACCCGCAGGGGCTCTGACCAGTATGACTGCAGCTTATTTTGGCAGTGGAGGCGTTTGATCCTGACACAATCCCCTGCAGAAAGTGAGGGGGTCTGCACTCTGTGCGTGGCATCAAACCTCTCTTTCATCCGAGCCTGCAAACCTTTCACCTGAGCTCTGGCTTTCTGGAGCCCTGGGCTCCCACGTGCAGGAGCTGGCTCAGCTCTCAAGCAGTCCAGTGGTTGCTTTAGTTCGCGCCCAATCATGAGCAACGCCGGTGACACTCCTGTGGTGGAATGCTTGGATGCCCGGATGGTCAGGAGAGTTTAGTTGAGAGCATCGCTGAAGGTTTTTCCTTCTTCCAGACAGGCTCGGATTCCATTTTTGAGAGTTTTATTCAGTCTTTCCACCCCCCCATTACTCTCTGGGTGATACAATGCCGTCCTGATGTGCTTGATGGACCATAGCGTGAGAAACTATGTAAACTCTGCTGATGCAAATTGGGCCCCGTTATCCGTTGTGACAACACTGGGGAGGCCCCAGCACCCGAACAGGTTGTCCAGGCGGTTGATGATGGAGTGTGCAGTGATGGAGCTCAGTTGAAAAACCTCTGGCCACTTTGAATGATGATCGTGCACAACCAGCAGATGGCGAGCGTGAGCAGGTGCCCCGTGAAGTTCTCCACAGAGGTCGACCTGAATATGTTCCCAGGGTGGCCAAGGGGTCGGGGTGAGAGGAGCTGTGGCAGGCTGGCCAGTTTTCCCACTCAGAAGGTAGCAGGCACAGTTAAGTACCAGCTCCTCAACATCAGAGTCTATGTGGGGCCACCACACTGTATCACGGCAGCGCTGCTTCACCTTGACCACCCCCAGGTGCCCCTCATGCGCCATGTGTAGTACTCTGGACCTGAGAATCTCTGGAACGACCGCACGGTGGCCACGGTCATCCACTTTGGCAGGCCAGCTGTCCTGGACGTAGGTACGGAGAGTCGTGAGGGCCTCATCAGCAGCTGAGGCCTGCTGCAGCTCTGCCAGGGTGACTACTGAACTGAGGGGCCCATGCAGGATGTGGACCCAGTCTTTGTCGCTCTCTGTGTCTGATGTCACCCCACCGACACAGCTCTTGACAGGAGGTCGGCCACCGTGTTGGCCCGCCCAGGCATAAACTCCAGACTGAAGTTGTACTGGTTCAGCCTGTCAGCCCACCTCAGCAGTCTCATGGGCCTGTGCCCCAAGCCTTGGGTCGCCAGCAGTGCCGTCAGTGCTTGGTGGTCTGTGCGAATGGTGAAAGGCCTCCCGTATAGGTAAACATGCCAGTGTTCACACGCCCACAGGCAGGCCAGGGCCTCCCTCTCCCCTACCAAATACTTCTGCTCTGCTGGAGTAAGTGCCCGTGAGGTGAAAGCCACAGGGCGTTCCACCCCCTCTTGAGTCTTGGAGAGCACAGCGCCCTGGCCACACCAGAGGCGTCGCAGGTGACCATGGTGGGCGCGGTCAGGCTGAAATGGGTCAGCGTGGGTGGGGACGTGAGTTGCCGTTTGATGATGCACACGTCTTCGTGGCAAGCCGGGGTCCAGTCCCACGTAACCTCCTTCCTGAGCAGCCGGCGCAGGGGGGCCATTGAGTCAGAGTAGTGTGGCATGAATCTAAGGTAGTAGGCGGCCATCCCCAGGAAGGAAGACAGCTGGGATGGTGACTGCGGGTGGATAACAGGGCGGACTGACAGGTCAACAGTAGGCTGGTGTACAAATCCAGTCATGCGGCCCAGCCCGTTTAACAGTTGTGGGTAGCGGTCAGGCCAGGAGGCGGCAACCTGCAGGACATGCTGGCCCCTAGCATCACTCACAGTAAAACCCAAGGCAAGGACACACCCAGAGTGGAGATGGGAAAATGGCCGTAGCCTAACAGGGGTTTAGCTGCTGGTTCCAGAGGCACGTGACTGAAGAAACGGTCATATGTGCATTTGTTAAGGATTGACACTTTAGCCCCTGTGTCCACGAGGAGCGGGATGAGAGCTGTGCCCACACAGCATGTGCAGAGCTTGAACGAAGGCTGTGAGGTCTGTACAGTGTTTATGGGGACAGCAACATATGCCAAGCAGGAGGGGAGTGACAGCAGCGTGCAAAATTGTGCAACTTGTTGCAGTTACGATAATGTTTTCCCTGGGCAGGGCATGACTGATCCCTGGTTGCATGTTTAGGGGAGCCACAGTTGCTACAGCTCTTGGCCCCACTCACCCTGGGCCCCCTGTCCACTCTCTGTACATCCAAACTGCCACTCACCCTGTCGGCTGCCTCTGCAGTCTCTGTGTGATGAACTGACGGTGGTGATGACGTCACAGGCTCTTGCTCTTTCCAACTGCTTTCCAATTACTAAAGTGCCCGCTAGTGTCATGGAGTCTGGCTCTAGTAAAATTCTCTCCCTAAGTTGGTTACATGACATTTTCTCTATTAATTGGTCAACTAAAAGTCCATCCTCCAAAGCCCCAAAATCACAAAGCCTAGCCAGCTCAAGTAATGCTGCTACATAGTGGGCAACGGCCTCACCCGGCTTTTGGGTCCTCTGACGAAACTCAAAACGGTGCATCCGCCAGCTTCTTCCGGAGCTGAAGTGAGCCTTCAAAGCGGCCGTGGCTGTGGCGAAGATCCGCTGTCCCTCCTGCCTGAGACAATGGCGCAGGAGCGCGCACTTCCTAGCCTCTGGGCTAGGTCCGCGTGTCCCAGAGCCAGCAAGTAATCCTCAAACATCAGCCATCGATCCCAGGGAACAGCTGGATTGCCGGGAATAGGTAGGAAAGGCGGCGGTGGTGGTAAGACGAGTTCAGACATCCTCGTTCACCAAATGTGAACGAGGATGCAGCCCAATGTGGGGCTCCTCCGACCAGGAAGGGACACGGAAGGGCCACCCAAACCCGCACTGGAGCCACCAGCCATGGTAGCGGACAGCCACCTCAACCCCGGCCCTCCTGAACGGCAGCGACGGCCAGCGGAGGAGCAGGGAGGCAGCGCAGCTACCGCCACCGGCAACCGTCTGCTGCTAGCCTGGAGCAGCCCAGGTCCAGCTGCGCCTCTGACAGGGGAACCAGGAGTCCAAGGCCCCATGCTTCAGGAGGGGATGTGTGATCCTGCACCGGTGCCCTGGTGGAGGGGGGGACCTACTCAGGGCTGTGCCAGGCCCTCCGAGGAGCTACCTCCACGGCCCAGCTGTCGGGCCTCCTCCGAGCCCATCCAGCCAGCCCCTGCAACCAGGCAGCCCAGAGACACCTCCGCCAGCTGAGGCAGCAGCCCCAGGCCTCCGGTCTCCAGGATGGAGGGGGAGGGTGGGGTTGGCATGTGACACTGGGGAGGTGTAGGGGTAGTGGGGTTTGTTTTGTTTTTTTTTAGGTATGGCAACCCTGTAAAGAGTCCAGGTTTTGTGTAGGTATGGTAACCCTGTTGAGACCAGTTTGTAGTTTTTTTTTCTTCTGTTTGCTTGGATGGGGGATGGGGGGAGGGGGGGGAGTAGGCTGAGGCTGAGGCTGGGGACACTCCCCAGCCTCAATTTGGTGTTGGGGTATGTGGAGGGTGTGTGTGGAGTGTGTGTTGTTGATAGCTGGTTTACAGCCTCACCTGGCCTGAGTCAGACTGATTGGACTCTGGGCTGGGTGGGGCTGCACACCTATGGTGCATGAGCAATCATGGCACCCAGGATAAACTAGCTATCAACATGCACACTCAGGAAGGAGCCACTGTCATGGCAGCTTGTAACATCGGCTTGGCTTGTAACATCGTGCCATCTCCAATAAAAGCATACATATATAACGAACATCTACCCGTGTCCTGTGTCGGAGGGCCCCAGGAAAAGCCACTTAGGGCCCTTTTACACGACGACGATCTGAACACAAACCGCAAAAGTGGCGTTGCATTCCCACTTTTTATTTCGCGTTTAGACGAGCGAGGATAGCCAGCGTGAGCAGCTCAGAGCACACTTTTGTGTTTTCAACCCTTTAGACGGGAACGCGACGGTGGAGCATTTTTAAGATTTCCACTCTGGAGGGTGGGTTCATTTTCTTGCGTTTTTAAGCCCCAAAAACGCCATCGCCGTCTAAACAAAAGGCACATCTGATAGAATATTTTGTCGGTTTCACCCGGGAGCATTGTCGTGTAAAAGGGCCCTTAGGTGGCGTGGGGCAGGAGCGACTGCCACAGTACATATAATAAAACACTGGCGACACCGACCGCCGTCACTGCTGACTCTGGACCCAGTCTCACTGTGGGGGAGAGCAGAACAGACATGAGTATATATAGCCGTTGACTCATTAATCTCACCACCCTCAGCTGCACCCCCTTGTTTACAACCGACACCAAGTCACACCCCCTTCACACCACAATCAGTTTAACCTATGATGTGTTTAAGACAGTATTTATTTGGTAGATTGGGTCATCAAATGTAATGGTGTAGATCATGAGGGGAGACCCTTTTCAATGGTGCCGAGATTACATAAACACATAAGAAAACAAAACATAAAATTGTACACATCATTTTACACTACATTTAAACATTTACAATCAAACACAATACGATTTCCCATCTGATTTCTAAAAAACCTGGCGCTAAGAATGTATTAATTCATTAACTCATTCATTGAAGTGTTTTGTAGATTATCCAAAGAGTGAGGTGTACAAAAGCTGAATGTGGTCTTTCCCAAATCTGTTGACCTGATGAACATGTAATGTAAACCAGTCCTGACAGCAGGTTTGATAACTATACACTCCAGTGATGTGATATAAGGTGTTGGTTTGTTTAAAAGTGCTTTGCATGTAAACATATACAAATGTTGAACACATCTCTTTGAAAGAGAAGGCAAGCCAACTGTTCTAGAGAGTACAGTGTACCATAGGTATCACCTGTAATACATCTGAGAGCAGAATAGCCTTCCTACTTAACATGGAAAACATTTTGTACTGTTTCTATATACAAATTAGTTTCATCAACAGCTTTTTTACCCGATACAAAACATAAACTTTAAAAGTTAATTCATCACCAATCCATATGCCCAAATTTATACTCTCAATTACTGTACCAGACAAAATGTTCATCTGAAAGTTACAAAAATCTATTTTTCTAGCTCTGGAGAAGAGCATATATTTAGTTTATTAGCATTTAACATAGGTTTGAGGTCAGTACCTGCTAAAGAATAATTGGAAGAACAAGAGAAGAACAAGACAATATCCTTAATATAGAGTGTAAAAAGGATGGGTCCTAATATTGAGCCTTGTGGGACGCCAAGTTGTTAATGATAACAACTTGATATGTATTATGTATTTCGGAAATTCATCATGTGCCATACAGCAATTGTCAGACACAAACAGACAACTACAATACTGACAGCTCTCCCCATCGATATTGTCATTTGTTGTTACCATTCCTAAAATCAAAGATTATTTCTTCTTGGTTTTCAAATTAAGAGAACTGGACCTGCACCAACCGACAAACTGATCTACCCACACCTGATAGCTGGTTTCATCTTGAATCAAACCCACGATTGCCATGTCATCAGCAAATTTAATAGTAACATGAACAGTAATAGTAACAGACGTGTTGCTTCTACATTCATTTGTATAGAGGGTAAATATAACTGGGGAAATCATGCTTCCTTGTGGAGCCCCATTATTACTAGTAATAGGAGAAGACACTGTCCCATTTACTCTGACACACTGTGACTCAGAAAGGACCCATCTGATGATGTTAATATTTACTCCTAACTGCAATAGTCTCTCCATCATAATATGGGGTCTGATAGTATTAAATGCCGAGGAAAACTCAGGCATATTGTTTGTCAACCGCTTTTTACACATTGATGAACATAGCAATACACAATGTTTCTTTTTATCCACCACAGACACAATGTAATTTCAAATTGACGATGTAGCGGAGGTGCTATGGCCGGCCCTGAAGCCAGATTGATGAGGGCTCCGCTCAGTAGAGTTCCTAGCTAGAAAAATACAATGTTAGTTGAGATCTTCATGCTGTACTACATTAGTTTTGTCTGTTTATAAAGACCAAATAGAGTACCACAATAATTAATTCCCATGATCTTTGAATAATGGTCTGATCGTTAAAGCTTAGCCTACATTATTATAATTTACTAAATGTGTAAATCAAATGTTAACAATGTAATATTATGAGCTAAAAGACTGCACCATTCCAGTAACTATAATTAGGTTCATATGTCCCTTTTAGTTGGAATATATGTATTGATCCATTTAGCGTTTTTTATTTTCTATGTAAAAGCCAGGACAGGGGCCGCAAAATTAGCCTTGGCTAGAAACCCTACATGCAGAACATCTGTCATGTTTTTAAACCTGTAATAATGTTTTCGACATTGTCCCTGATGAATAAACAAATAAATACAAAATACAACAATGTATGTATAATCTAAATGTATAATTATTCATGGAACCCTGTGGACTTTATTTCGTTCAGGATCTACACCTCTCATGCACGCAGTGTCTGGCAGGCAGGTGGACACTGTGAAACTTCTGCTGAAGATGGGAGCTTCCATCAACACTCAGGATGCATGTGGGAGAACATCGCTCTCCCTTGCAACATACCTTGTGAGTGAATCATCCACGTCTCATGAATACCTTGCAAGGATATCTGTAAGAGTTCGAAGTAAGGACCCAAACTCAGAGACAGGTTGAAGTTAAACCAAAAGGAAAGTATTTCATCTCAAAAAAAGCTTTGCAGAACAAAACTGAAAAATAGGCCAAACAAACATAGGCCGCAAGACTACGAACTAACTAATCTCGGATCCAGCAGTCCTACTATGTTATAGCAGAACTTCTGGGGGGAGATGGCAGAGAGCCTGGGCCGGAAAACAGAAATGACAAGGGGCGGAGTTAGGCCTTGTTTCCTGTGGCATTACGGAGATATTGTAGGAAGAATTCTCATCGTTGAGTGGATGAAGCTTTCAGAAGAGGATTTTAATAAATGATAATATACTTTTATTAATCCCCATAGAGAAATTCCTCTCCACGTTTAACCCATCCTATGCTAGGAGCTAGGAGTAGTGGGCTGCCACAGGGTAGCGCTCAGGAACCAACTCAAGATGTAGTGGCCTTGCCTTGGCTATGGGCCAAGGCAAGGCCTGTCTGTGGGAGGAAACCAGAGCCCTTGGAGGAAACCGACGTGAACACAGGGAGAACTATAAGCACTACTACCTTAGCCTATATATAAGCACTACTACCTACTTGTCTGTTCTGTCTACGCAAGTTTTAATCTTATTTGAAGTTTGTAATGAATTAGACAGAGTTTGGATATCGCCAGCACGTGGCTCACCGCTTTATTTTGCTTCATGAGCATTCAGGATGCAACACAGTCAATGAATGTCAGATAATAACAGATAATTAAATACGCTCTACATACCATGGAAATGCATTCACTGGCAGTCCTGCAGCTCTGCGTCAGCCCCGATTAGTAATTAGCCCCTGTCCCATACTCACCTGTCTTCTCACTGGGCGCCGAGAGCCACGCCCCCTCCTCTCTCTCCCCAGACAGCGCTAACCACAAGCCCCCTTCACATATCCCCACTGCCAGACTTAGGCTTGGGCCCCATCTGACCAAGCCCCCCAGAGAGAACGTCAGCCATGGCCATCTGCGCCCCCGGCCTATGGATCACTTTGAATTTGAAAGGCTATAGGGCGAGATACCAACGAGTGATCCGCACGTTGGTATCCTTTATATGCTGGAATGTGGCGGGGGGTGTCAATATGGTGCTGTATGAGGTTAGTGCGCCCAGGCAGGGGGTGATTGTATCGATTTTGGTACCTCGGGCCCCAACTCATCCCACTCGATTACCGTTGTCACTGAAGAAATAGGTACCGCCTCTCCCCATATTTTCGGAAGGTTGAGGTGGTATATTTGTTTGGCCCCTCCCCTGTCCAAGCACTCAACCTCATAATCAACATCGCCCACTTGCCGTGGGCCACAAAGGGTCCTTGCCACTTGGCGAGTAATTTAGAGCTAGAAATTGGGAGTATCTCCATGTGCACATTTTCTTAGTTTAGTCCCCCCTAACGTCCCCCTAACTTGCTTTGCTTGCAGGTCCAGGATGTGTTGTACCTTGTTTTTACTTGGGCTTGGACCCTCCTCCCAGCTTTCCTTTACCAGGTCCAATATGCTGCGTGGTGTTCTGCCAAACAGCAGCTCAAAGGGAGAAAATCCTGTGGAGGCCTGGGGGACCTCCTGCACTGCATACCTTAGGGGTCTAAACATTTATCCCATCTATGACAATCCTCGTGTACGAACTTACGGATCATGGACGTCATGGTTTTATTTAACTGCTCCACCAGCCTGTCAGTCTGGGGATGGTTTACGCTAGTGCGCATGGAAACCCAATAACACTTAAAGTTTGCGTAGTGTACGTGACATAAACTGAGTGCCTTGGTCCATTAGGATTTGCTTCTGAACCCCAACTCAGGAGACAACCTGAAACCTTGCCAACAGTTTTGGCTGATATGCTACGCAGCGGCACTGCTTCGGGATATCGTGTTGCATAGTCCACCAGCACTTATACAAAGTGATACCCTTGAGCACTCCGCTCAAATGACCCGATGAGGTCCATGCCTAACCAGTCGAACCTCCATTAATGACAAGGGCTGAGCGGCACTTTTGGAATGGCCGGCTGGTTAATCAGATAGCATTCTGGGCAGGAGGCGCACCACCATCGCACATCCCCCCAGATGCCCGGCCAATAGAATCATGCCATTATGTACTTTAGTGTTTTATCATACCCCATGTGCCCACACCATAGGGTTATAATGAGCCACATGGAAAACCCACTAATAATTCCGAATCCGTTTCTCCTGTCTGGGTGTCGCAACTCACTCAGTATAACCTGTCCCTATCTATCATAAAGTATAGGAATGCGATAACTATGTCAGGGAGTACTGGCTGACCATCAATTTGAATCACTTGGTCGAAGGCCGAGTATCGTCACGAGACTGCTCAAGGGGAAAATCTCCCACTGGGGGGCGTCTCCTCTGGCTCCCCCCCCCCCCCCCCCCCGAGCAGCGTCGGACAACCTCGCATCACCGCTGAGCACAGCACACACTCCACATGTCCCTGCCGGTCGTAAATGCACACCCACACATTTCCCCACTAACCTATGAAACCCTGGCCTATGCATTTTCCCCTTATATTTGGTTTTGAACTTAACACAGGAGTATTTGTGAATATCACCATGCACACACCTTATAGACACCTGTGCCGCTTCTACCACCATCGCCTGGTATATACTCCCTTGAATCCTTACCAGAACAGTATGTCCCCCCCAGACCCGGAGAAGAGGCTGGAAGCCCGGCAACCCGTACCACCTGTCCCACCTCCATCAAGCCGCCAACCACTGGCTGGGCTCCTGGGAGGGTGGTGAACCCCTCCTTCGAGGCAGCGGCACCAGGTAGTCCTTCACCAATGTACCACCACCTCCAAGTCCCCCAGTCTGTGATGCCTCACCCACTCAACCACCGCAGCTGGCAGCACCACCATGAACTGCTCCGCCACCACATGCTCCACCACTTGTTGAGCAGTGGACTCCCCCAGTCGCAGCCAACGGGTGGCGGCATCTAGGATTCTCCTGGAGAGAGTGAATGGGCGATCCTCCCCCAGTTTGACCTGCCAGAGAAGTCAATGGTCCTCGGGGCTCCAGCCTGTCCGGTCCAGGACAGCCTTCTTTACGTCCTCATACCTGCCCCGGGATGCCGTTGGCAGGCTGTGTACCGCTTGCTGTGCTTCTCCGGTTAGCAGGGGCAAGACCCACGCAGCCCACTCTGCCACCGGCCAGCCGTCTGCACCCACCTCGAACTCCTCAAGGAATGCCTCCGGTTCATCCTTCACCGACGTCTTGTAGAGCGGAATGCTTGGAGGCGGAGGGGGCCGAGGAGCTATGATCCCCACCAGTCAGGGCACCAGTTCCGCCAGTCCCTGTATCTGGGCCGCTGCCTGTGCCTGTAACGCCCCCATCTGGTCTCGCTGCATCTCTGCCATGCTCAGGGGTTAAAGTTTTCCGTCGCTATGACGGAAATCCGTCAACTCGGCTCTCCCGTGGTCCCACCAGAAAGGCAGAGTGAGAACCGCATATAAAAAAAAAAAGCATTTCGAGAGCCTTTAAAAATTCCTACAGTAGTACAGACCATGAATGCAACACTCCACGTATCCTAGCAACATTCAACCCATAAGTCCGTGCGTTTTTGTTGACAGAAGTGGTAGCTCTAGTAGTCGCCGGTAGTAGAAAACTACACGTTTTTCTCAAAGCAGAAACGTACAATTGAAAATGAAAACCGTCGGTTTAACCCCTGGACGGATAAATATTTATTTATGTTACCGCCTAGTTTAAATGCCAAACCGATGTGTTTAATTTGTAATGAGTGTGTCGCGGTTCTGAAAGATTACAGCGTGCGGAGGCACCACGTTGAAAAACACCTGACTTTCCGCGCAAACTTTCCAGACGGATCTCAGGAGAGGGACCCGTGCAAACGCACAGTTTGGTGCATCGTACAGTACGGAGCTGTACTACAATGGTACGTTCATGCACAGCCCAAGAGAGAGCTACAGAAAACAACAAACGTTACTACTAATGTGCACTAGTTTGTTTTTATGCACTTTGAGATGCTCCTCGATCAGGTATGACCAAAATGTTTATTTTTTTTATTTCAAAAGTAGAAAGAAGTGTTGCTACTAGGGATGGGCATAATTAATCGATGATCGGGTTAAGAAATGTGTCGATCAATTTATATTGTTATCGATCAAAAGGACGTTGTGTTGCATACTGTGAGTCTTGAAGCGGTGCCCGGTGATCGCGGCTTTAGTTCCCCGTGTCTGATCGCTGTAATTCGGAGCGTGAATATCGGTTGAATATCTAATATCTTTCTAACTTTAAAAAACACTTTAGTATTTTTTAAGACGATAGTCGCACATCCCTCGTAACTACGCCGTGAAGGTGAACCCTCCCGGACTCCGCTATTAACATGAACCGCTCCGCCGGAGGAGCCGCACATCCACACGCACCGGACACCAAAATACAAACACACATGTTTTCCATTTGATTGCTTTTAAATAAAGTTGTGTGCAGTTATACGGTTAAATACGATTATTGATTAATGACCGATCGCGTACTGCGGTCAAGACAGCCGTCTCTCGGTTTCGCGTGGTCAAGCCAGCCGCTCCAACATTTTCAATATTTCCATAACTGTGACATTTTAACAAAAAGTTCAGCCACATATATGTTTTCTGACTAAGGTATTTCTTTTAGATAGTTCATGCAATTGTTTCTAAATGTGTGGCTCATCTTTTCCGAGCGCCGGCTGCAAATTGTGTCGGCATATGTCGGCCTTTTTTCCCCTTTTTTTCAAAACAGTTATACAGTTTAATGCCCACTTTTACTGCTTTTACTGCACTTTTGATGGCCTATATATATATATATATATATATATATATATATATATATAGGCCATCAAAAGTGCAGTAAAAGCAGTATATATATATATATATATATATATATATATATATATATATATATATATACATATAATACTGGTTTCATGCCCTGGCTTTGAACTAGAAGGGATAATGGACCACGTGGTGTTTAAATATCGAGGCGGTAACACTTTACAATAAGGTACGCAAAAACATGGGTAGTTACTGAGGAACGATTGAGTAACGAATGATGAACGACCAGGACCCTAACTGGGGCCCTAACTGGGCCCTAAGTGACAGTTACTCAGTAACGAATACAGTAGTCCTAGACCTAGTCTGTTTACCAGTAATTCCTCAGTAGTTACTGAGTAACTGTCACTTAGGGCCCCAGTTAGGGCCCCAGTTAGGCCCCAGTTAGGGCCCAGTTAGGGCCCCAGTTAGGGCCCTGTTAGGGCCCCAGTTAGGCCCCTGGTCGTTCATCATTCGTTACTCATTCGTTCCTCAGTAACTACCCGCGTTTTGCGTACCTTATTGTAAAGTGTTACCATCGAGGCAGTATGCGGCCATGACCCAAAGTGATACCTAAATAAATTTTCAGTCACATGATTTTTTTTTGCTTTAACCCCTGCATGCTCCTGTGCATCTCCGCCAGTATGTTTACTGGCTGCTCGCTCATCCTGCCGAATACCCACATCAGGCGCCACTGTAATGAATTAGACAGGGTTTGGATATTGGCAGCTCATGGCTCACTGATTTATTTTGCTCCACTAGCGTTCAGGATGCTACAGAGTCAATGAATGTCGGATAATAACAGATCATTAAATACGCTCCACAGACAATGTAAATGCGTTCGCTGGCAGTCCATGCCGCTCTGCGTTGGCCCGGTTCTTCCGGGTCCATTCAAAAGCCACGGTCCAGTTACTGCTGAGTAGTTAAAGAGATGACAGGTGATTAGTAATTTGACAGTCCCTGTCCCATCTCTTCTTACTGGGTGCCGAGAGCCACACCCCCCCTCCTCTCTCTCTCCCCAGACAGTGCTAACAACCCCCTCCACAAAGTTGTTTCAGTGTATTGATATAAATCACCTACATCTGAACATTGTATGCATTCTTCATATGAATCATGCCATTTACACTGACCACGGTGAATTTCAATTAGATTCAGACAATTATTGAAAATCAACAGAGCAAGAAATGAATTTGCAAACATTTAAGATTTGTGGTAAAAAGTAAGCCAGACTGCAAACGCTTTAGTAAATTACTGTGTAGAATAGATCACGTCCTGCCATCATCTTCATACACGACTTGTGTTTCTGTTAAAGCTACCCTGGCAAGTGTAGTACAAGAGTTTGAATTGAAGTACATTTGTCAGAATTCTGTATGCACTGATATAGGCCCTGACACACCAAACCGACGTCAAAGAACTAGCGTCGATGAAGGCCGACTGTTCCGTCTCTTAACGTCGCCTGTGTCTTGGCCAAAAAGTTGCACTTGAACACACCGCAAAGATTACAGCCAATGGCCAACTAGCACGTACGTTCTGCGCCTGCGTGAGAGGAAATAACTCTCCATACCAGCAGGTGGCGGTAGTCTGTATTCTGTGACGAATGAATAACAGCACATACTGTATAACAACAGGCTGTAATATCCTCACATAGCCACAAGGGGACAGGAACAAATATATAAGCTGTAATATCCTCACATAGCCACAAGGGGACAGGAACAAATATATAAGCTGTAATATCCTCACATAGCCACTAGGGAACAGAAACAAATATATAAGCTGTATTAACCGCACCTGGCCACCAGATGGCAGCACACATAATACACTGGGGGCGGGCGCTCAACACTAGCCAATCAGAGCATATTACACGTCATAGAGGCCACGCCTGCCCAGGTAATATCGAGCGCACACAAGCAGGGGAGGGCAGAAACTCTATAGGCAGCGTATCTATTAGATATCCAGCTAAGAGTCGCTCCACGCGTGAATAATACAATTCCTCTCCTTTTGCTTCATAGATAATAGATCTAAACCTAAAACAAATAAAGTGAGTTAAAAGCGATCCTGTGTCGGCGGCCTTCTTCCTCAAAGAACACTACAATTCGTCATTCAAAAAGGGACACCGGAAGACCTAGGACTGCGGATATATACAAACATGAAACAAAGCAACGTTTGCCTACCACGCTCAGACGCATTCGTAATATAGCTACTTCTAATCGAGAATGTGAAAATGATGAAAGATCAGATGAGATGAATTTGAAAAATGAGACGATCTTTTGTGCGTGCCCTCTTGACGAAAGTCGTTTGCTGCTTTGCTAACTTCCGTTTCTCTTCTCGTGCACTGATTCGCTTAAGCTGAACAGCCAATCAGAGTGATTTCTCTCACCGACGGCCTCAGTCCCCGATTCAACATGCTGAATCGGCCGGAAAAGCCGCCGACAAGGGCGACTACTGCCAACGGTGCGGGACACACCACAAAAACTAGGGCCACAGACGCTCACCGATGGCCCGACTTTCGCCAACGGCCGACCGTCGGCCACCTTAAAGGACAATTCCGGTGCAAAATGAGACCATATGATCATAACACATGTTGGACTGTTCTCTGGGATCAGTTTTCATTCTAGTCGAATGTAACCAAAGTTCTCAAAAACCGCTAATTAGCTTATAACGCTAGCTGTGGGGGCAGGATATTCACGTAAAATAAATCGCAATTCTATACCACTAACAAGGCTCAAAATCGCACCACACTTCCACGGCAGCATAATGAGGGTCCCTAGATGTAAAAAGAAGCATTGAGAACTTTGTAAGTGTACAGACAGTTTATTAAAAAGAAAGTTTAGAAAGCCAGTGCCTTCACGAAAACAAGCGGGCGCCATCTTTGGAAAACAGTCACGACCAGTCGAGCGACGAACGCCGTGCAATGTAATGAGCCGGAAGAGGCGTACACATGAGATGTCAATGAATCAGAAGGTGTGCAATCTAGTATAAGGTGTGCTTAGTGCGAACAGTGCGTGTGCATAGAGAAGAGAAGAAAATGGTTTGTGTTTGTGCTTTTCCCGGCTGCGAGAAGAAAACAAGACGCTACAATCGTCGCTCGACTGGTCGTGACTGTTTTCCAAAGATGGCGCCCGCTTGTTTTCGTGAAGGCACTGGCTTTCTAAACTTTCTTTTTAATAAACTGTCTGTACACTTACAATGTTCTCAAAGCTTCGTTTTACATGTAGGGACCCTCATTATGCTACCGTGGAAATGTGGTGCGATTTTGAGCCTTGTTAGTGGTATCGAATTGCGATTTATTTTACATAAATATGCTGCCCCCACAGCTAGCGTTAAGATAATTTGCGGTTTTCGATAACTTTGGTTACATTCGACTAGAATGAAAACTGATCCCCGAGAACGGTCCAACATGTGTTATGATCATATGGTCTCATTTTGCACCAGAATTGTCCTTTAAGGTGCATCACATGAGACACGGTGGTACACTGTACGTGTTGCTAGGTCGGGCGTCATGTTCTCGAGCATGGCAAGTTTAAAACAGCTGTGTTCCAAACGTCTAAAATGCTGCCTATTCCGGCAGCATTCAGAGGTAGGGAGGCATCAAGTCATGTCTCAGTCGGTTATTAACAAAAATGCTGCCTGTTGAGGTCCCTGGCCCCCCTAATCCCAGCCCTGCTATTGTGCACTTACAGATCGCAGCCTCCAGCAATATGAATGGTCAAAACCAATCTGTGTCTGACTTGTGAGACCACTAACTGAAAACTAAAACTAAGCTAACTAACTGGCATGGCAGGTAAGCTTTCCAACATGGAAACGGATCACAAACTGACAAGCAAAACTGAGGGCTTTAATACATATGTGAAGACAATTGACACAGGTGGCAACCAATCCATGATAATTATAGGTTAAAAATAACTGAGGGCATCTGGTGGGTTAAAGAAAGAACTACACACAAAGAGCGAACAAACAGAAAACACACCTCATCTCTGTAATTTTGAATTTCTATAATGGGGTTCCTCATAAAGCTACTTATATATAGGTTATTTTTGTCCCTATTTTTGTTTCTCTTTCTAAGGGCTGGCTTGAAGGTTGTGTTTGCCTGTTGCGGAACGGAGCCAAGCAGAACATCTCGGATAAGAACGGACGGCTGCCACTTCACGCCGCCACGGCTGAAAATGATGTCAAGTCAGGCTCCCTGCATACATTCACACACACAGATTGTTTTATGTTTAAATTATATAATATTACTATTTTAAAATCATTACTACTCAAAAACAATCTGTTTTGCCTTTTTTTCTGTAGTAGGTGTTGTAGAAGTGTGTCTGGTAATTGTGTGCACACTGCTAAATATGTGCACACTTATTTCTTTCAGATAATAAACATGACAGAATTTAAAAACCCTGTATAAATGCACTTTGAATTTGGTTGGACGTTGTAAACATAAAAAAAAGGTGCTGTAGGTAGCATTTAAGAGCTAATTTGAGTGTAATTTGGTAGAATTGGCATAGTCATTCGTCAGCTATTCGTGAGTGAAATGCTCTATGAGAACATCTGTTCTGGTTGACCTGTATATGAGCCAATGTAGATTTTTGTCCACTCCCGGCTCATTTCTGACAAATCAGCTAGCATCTCTTCCCTGATTGGTTTGGGAAATGCATCTTGCCTGTCAATCACAATCTCAAATCTTACCTTACAGTTTTAAGTCATACACACTTGAGTAAAGCTTACAGACTGGGTTTATGATTCTTAGATTGATGGCAGTCCTGCTGCAGCAATCCATGGCTTCTGAAATAAACCATCAGGACAATGAGGTAGGTTGTGCAGAATAGCACAATTCTCAATGAATACCTTATGTCTTTGTGGAGTGTGTGTGGTTGATAGCTGGTTTAGAGCCTCACCTGGCCCAAGTCAGACTGATTAGTCTCTGGGGCTGGGTGGGGCTGCATACCTGTGTTGCATGAGCAATCATGGCACCCAGGATAAACCAGCTATCACTACACACACTATCATGCCACTGTCATGACAGAATATTACATCTGCTGGGCTTGCACCATCTTGCCATTTCCAATAAATGTATATATTCTCCCAACAACAACCTGTGTCTTGTGTCGGGCTGCTCTGGGCTGGTTCCAGGTGCTGCTAGCAGAGGCTGGTGCTTGTGGTGGTTGCTGCACTGCCTCCCCTGTCCTCCACTGGGCACCACCAGCGAGCGATGCTGCTGTAGGGCCGTCTCTTGTGTGTGTGGTGATAGCTGGTTTATCCCGGGTGCTATAATTGCTCATGCACCACAGGTGTGCAGCCCTGCCCAGCCCCAGAGTCTAATCAGTCTGACTCGGGCCAGGTGAGGCTGCTTAAACCAGCTATCAACCACCCACACTTGACAGTATGGTCTTTGTGAGCGATGCTAAAAATAACCAAAAAAGCTGCATCGTCTCATTCATTTTGATTTTGTCTGGCAGGGTATGACAGCGCTTCACTGGGCCTCCTTCCATAACCGCCCAGCACACGTACAGGCCCTCCTGCAGAAAGGGGCAGATCCAACACTGGTGGACAAAGACTTTAAAACAGCTCTTCATTGGGCAGTCCAGGTACAACCTCAAGGCTTGTTTTGAATTGGGAATGTCCCCCTCACAGCACCACTACAATCATTGACATGCCCACGGGTCTGCCAATGGCCTGACTTGACAGCATTGTGTTATGCACCAGTGGATAAATTATATTGCTATTAGCTTGTCTATTGTAGATTATTGATGATTAACCTTTACTTCTTCATAGTTGTCCGATAGTGAATTGGAGTGTTTGATTGAAAGCCTCTTTCATCCATTATTACATTAAACAGGTTTCTGTAAAGTAGAAGTCAATTTTTCCAAATTAGTCTGAAGACACAATGTTCCCAGCTGCCTGTTGATATATTTTAAACTAGGCCTATATGTTAACTAACTGCTATTATAAATGTTACCATTTTTAAAATGTACTTTCCAATACAACAAACTACAGGGAAGGAACGTGAAACGGCTCCCCCTATTGGTTGCGTTCAAACTCTAGGCCAGGGTGAAATGCATTGATTTTCCCTACGATATGTTTTAAGAAAATGACATACATTGTATTGCAAAATTAAAGTCTGCATTCCTATTTATCGTTAAAAGGATATATCTAGCATTGATTTTGATTACGTTCCTGAACACACGTTGTAGCCTACCTTTACTAAAACCGCATTATTGCATGTTTTTCGACAGTAGCTCATAACTAATTACTTTATCTATCTGAAATGGGTCACCAATGTCATTGTTAATTTTTGAATAAAATTGTTGCATTTTTTTCTAAAACGTTCAATGGGAAATTCAATGTGTTACCTGCTCAGCTTTGGAATGCTACCACTAGATGGCGTAGGTTTAGTTTCCTTCCCTATAATTGTATAGGATTAACATGGTCGATTGGTATAAGCAAAATGTGTATTTGTCTTCGTGTCTTTCAACAGAGTGGCAGTAGGTATATGTGTTCGCTTATCCTGGCTCATCCTCTTGGTTCTTCTGTCATCAACTATGATGATGAAAACGGGAAGACTTGTGTCCATATTGCTGCTGCGGCTGGTTACAGTGACATCATCGTGGAATTGGCACGTTTCGATGAGACGAACCTGCAAGCCCTGGATGTGGATGAAAGGTAATTTTTTGGGGGGGAAACTTGAGAGATGAGATGTGCGAACACTGGGAATTCTTTTGTTCATCCATTGAATTCACACAATTGTCCGCCATTCTCCCCCATAGGACTCCACTTCATTGGGCCTCGGCAGCCGGGAAGGAGGACTGTGTCCAGGCATTACTTCAGTTAGGCGTGGAGCCTGCTCCGAGAGACATCAATGAAAACACACCACTGACATATGCAATGTATTGTGGTCACACAGCCTGCATCAAACTTCTCTCAGGTGTTAATAGGTGAGTCTATGTCAATGATCAAGTGACGTGGAACCTCATTTGAATGAATTACATAATGTCAAATTTTGTTAAAGGTGCTGTCGATAAGATTTGAGAGTTGTAAAGAGAGAGAAAGAGTGGAAAAGAGCAGAAGAGAGCAGATTTAGAAAATAAACTCCAAAAAATGCACCCTCCCTCTCTGCTCCAGCCCTACCTACAATTCTTCGCCATTGAGATGATAACACTGTACATGCAAATTTGATTGACAGAAAATATGGATTCCCCAAACTAATCAGGGAAGAGATGTCCCTTCCTTATTGGTCAGAAATGAGCCAGGCGCGGTCTAAAATCTAAAGGCTCATACAGAGGCACATGCGTGGTTAACCAGAACAGATATTCTCACAGAGCATTTTCCTCATGAGCAGCTGACAGATGGATATGGTATTTTTAAGGTTACACTCAAATTATAGCTACTAAATCTTACTTACACTACTTAAAATGTGTAATGTAAGCTGGCTTCTACTAAGCATACACTGTATGCCAGAAATGGCTTGGGTAATGATTTGTCCAAAATGAAAGACTAGTATGGTACTTCAAAGGGTACACACACAATTTGAAACTTTCCAATGAATCCATGAATTTTAATCAATATGCAACTTTTTTCCACAGATTGGATTCTGCAAGGCAGCTACATTCACAGGGGGTGTGTGACCAGGCCCAAAAGAAAGAGGGCAAATTCCACATGTTCAACCAAATCTTTTCCTGTAAAAGGAAGAAGGAAAATAACAAGGTGTGTAAGCAAGAATTGAGTTGTGGTGACGAACTGCCAGTCGGAGATACATCGGAAGTGGACGACATAATCACCACATTTGACACCATTATGGATGCCACTTCAACCAGCTCTTCATCAGTCAAAGAAAAGAGAGAGGAGGGCTTAAAGACTAAAATGCAATTGATTAGAATGCAGAAACCCCTGCATCTGGATCACTATGTTGAGGATTTTAAAGCACTCTCTGTAAGGATGCAAAGTCTTCCCCCTATTACTCTTGGCAATTCCTGGTTGTTGGGTTCCCAGAATTCTGTGCAGCAAAATGACCCAACAGTTCCACCTTTGCACCAACTTGCTCAAACATCTCAGAAGAGCAAAAGTGAGCATGACTTGTTGGAGAGTCAACTTGAGGCCCAGCCAAGAGTCAGTGATGTCTCTAAAATAGAATCTAGCTATTTACTTTTGACCAATAAATCCTGGATTTCACAAAGGACACCAAGTATGTTGGACAAACATGAGATATCAAGTAATTTGGATGTCCTCTGCCCAAACCTAGTCCCATATATGCAAAAAGATGAACAAGGTATGTTGCTTACTATTTGTATGTTATTTAATTTGGAATCTTATTCAAGAGACGCAAATCATAAATGCAATCAACAATTTAGTAAATGAATACTTCGCAGTTAGGTAAAGTGATATTCAGTAAACTTTTTATAAATTCTGTCGCAGGTTTGGTACGTTTTTAGTTGCAAGATTTCTTGTAATATTTCACCATGTAATTTACAGTCCCAAATTCACACCTGCTGCCCATAGACAGGCTGAAGATGAGAGAGCCTGCTCTTACTCGGAACTGCTTGGCTTCAATTCGTGACCAATGTTCCCTTCGGTGTAAGTATTTTTTTCTTTCTTGAAATATTTACTTAGACCTATTTACTTAAAATAGTTTGAATGGTAAGTTATTGTCGTTATCCAGTGAGGGATTAACATACTCATTGTATTGTTTAAATTGCCATAGGTGACAGCCAAGCTTAATAACATACAATTCACCCCACCCGACACCCAGGTTTTTCTTTTTGGGCAAATTGCCAACTCAAGTATCAAAGAGTTATTTATTAGCCAATGAACCAATTTCTTTGAAAAGTTTTAGTTTTAATGAGCTATACCAGTGTTTCCCAAACCTTTCTTCTGAGGACCCACGTTTTGAAAATGACGAAACATCGCAACCCAATTCACATTAGGCATCGCGAGAAGAGCATAATTGCAAGTAAAATTAACATTCCTGACCCTTATCACTGCCATTTCTCACTTTATCATTTTATACTAGGCCTTTTGTATTATAGACCTATTGAATTGATGAACTACACATTTGAAAGAGACATTTATTTAATAACTTCATATTAAAAACAGGCTCATTTATTTTTATTGGCTCGTCAATTTTTGAAAACGTCTTCTGGTGGCACAGCCAGACCACGTTAAGTATGTGAGCCCGCGAGACTTGGGCTGAATGTCAGAGGGTCGCTGCAATCCTGAGTGCCTATGTTTAGAAACAGCAACACCCCCATGTGGACAAAATATATACTGCAGATGAAAAAAAAGATTTTGCAAATGCGACCCAATTGAAATCCTGTGCGACCCACCAGTGGGTCGCGACCCAGTCTTTGGGAAACACTGAGCTATACTATGCAATCCATAAATATGGATCCATAAATATTGGTTATTAATAGCGACATATGACAGTAATTGCTTCATTCATCTTGGGTTGCCTCCATTGTATCTTAAATACCTTGCATCATATTTCTGCTTAAGTTTATTAGGGGGCCAATGTGATGTCTGGTAGCATTGTGATTTGATGAATAATTTAAAGTGGACATCAGATGGAAAAAATATATAGCTGTATACATAATAAATATATATGGACTATTTTGTGTAGGCCTCCTTGTTATTTACCGTTATGGCTATAAACTATACTCTTGATTCCAATGTCCACTTATGTCCTCATGTAGCTACCAGATATACTGTACGCAGGCATGATGGTACCCTCACCCTTAATGTAGGTTTAGTGTTATGGTTATACTGATATAACTGTTTCTACATGCCTGCAGTTTCTTTACCACCTGACCAAGTCTCCAAAGGAGTGAAGAAGTCTAAGTCCCTGCCACTACACACCATGGAACAAAGTTTTGGAGGACTTCCACCACCCGTCACATCCAAGTCACAGAGGTTAAGTAAGCCACAAAGCCAGTCACTCTGCTATTTCCTACCAATGCTGAATGGAGAACCTCTGAGAACTGTTCAGGTCCTCCCTGCTATTCCCTCTCAGAGAAGGCATAGTTCTACTGTGACAGATCCCAAACCAGGTGCTGCTGACAGTTTGGTCAACCAAACCTAATTCAATTATAGTATTATTTGAGGGCAAAGAGTAAATATCAACTGTTTTTCTGCTGGCTGTATAGCTAATTGTAAAGTTTAACTTTGAATTGATGAAAATAAAGACGCATATTGCAGAGGATACCTTTATTACTTGTTAAAGTTTTTAGTTGTATATTGAATCGAATTTAATAATTTGTCTTGAATTTGTCTTCACTAATAATTTACACTTTAATATATTTGAAAAATATCATTTTCTACATATTTTTACTAAACCGACAACTCCATAAATTGGCATGCACTATGTACTTCTAGCACTTTAAATATGTTCAAGATTTTAATGTCACATACTGGTTTACAAATCAAATAAAGTATGACATTATGGGTTTTTTGATATTTGTATTTTCTTGTTTTAAATTTGTGTGTGTAGACAATTCTGTAAAACTGCAAGTCCAAACTAATTTTCAATTAACACTCACAAGCACCATGTCAGTTGAAGATTGGGGTGTCTGATGGGGTGTACCCTCAGTTAACTTTGTTGCATTTGGATGGCCAATGTTTCTAACATTTAGACCAAGAACCCAACTAGACACCATTTTAAACTGCCCAAAAAGGGCAGGATTCCTTATAGCCTCGAACACTTGTCGTTTCAATGCAACTTTTATCATCCCATCACACCAGGAAGCTTTAACTGTCTGGACAGTCCCAGATCAGATCTTGCTCACATTGCGGGAAAGTGAAACCTGAACACAGATCCAGCCACAGAGTTTGCATTCAAGTGTCAAGTGTGGACGTCAGACCACCTGTTTTCCGATCTGGCACATCCGATCACAAAAGTTGCATTGAAATTGTTGATTCAATGTGACTTTTATCATCCAATTATGCCAGGACGTGTTAACTGTCAGGTCTGGACAGTCCCAGATCGGATCTTGCTCACATTGTGATGCCATGAGCTAGACAACATCTCAAGGTGGTCAGGCTCGCATTCTGATCGGATTGTGTAGGTGTGTGGACAGCAATCTGGGCACAATGTGGGCAGACTATTGGCTATGTCATTTAAAACCACGCCCCATGCCTGCACTGAGCCCGCCAGGATTCTCCCGGTATGCATAGGCTACTACCGATAGTTTGCACTGAAGATGGATAAAAAGAAGTGGGGTTTAACCGTGACTCGATACCTGTTGGCGGTGAGGTCAGATGCCACTGTCCAGGCTAAACTGGAACCAAAATCGCACTCAATAATTAAATGAATGTGTATGAGTGCTCGCCTCCGCTGCGCTCTCCTAAACAATGCATGTCTGGTGTGGGCCTGGTGCCCTACCACAACATACCATTTTAAACAGCAAGAACAACATGAGTAGCCTGGCAAGCCAGACCTACATCAGAAAGATGTAAGGTCTGGCGCAGCTCCATTGACAGTGTGGGCGGGATAAACGGTTGTCTTTCAAGTTCCCTCTGCACGCAATAGGATAGCGCTACAACCAATCAGAGCAACGAAGAAGGTGACGTAGTCAGAGCAACGGCTCTGACTACGTAATTAATCAAAACTCAGAATAAATATTTATTTTCGAGGAAAGACTTCAGTGCCGTTCTTTGTTCTTTTCTCAAATAAAATGTTAACTTAAAGTCTTGAAGAGTCGCCGCCAAAGCCGAGTGGAAAGACAACCGTTCGCCAGCAGCAGCCATTGTTTACCTAACACGGAACCGTCGCATTTCTGTCGTCATTAGGTAGCCCGGCTTTCGACTCCGCCCCTCACGCTGTGATTGGTCAGACATACAAGACACACTTGGTGTTTCCAGCACCAAAAAGCGGACGGAGCTGTGCTAGACCTACACTAGCTGCCAAATAAATTTGCTGCCGCTAGGGGGTGTCTAGAGTTCTAGGCTACAACATGAGGGCTTGTCTTCCACCCAGCGCCATTTCAGTAGATTTATTTTACCAGAAGTACTTTGTGAGAAAGAGATCTGGCCACAGAGTTCGCATTCAAGTGTCAAGTGTGTCCGATCTGGTGCATCCGATTACAAAAGTCCCATTGCAGTGTAACCGAGGCCAGTGCCTACAACTTTTACCAAATTAACTTCTAATTAGATATTTAACTTGTTACCATTGGTAGTTAACACTTTGCTAAGATTGACAATGAAAAAGTGAGTCACATATGGGGGTAGGCGGGGGACCAATCTGGTCCGGAGGGTGGGGTCTTCCAATTACTTAAACCCTATGTTATTTTTGAGCCAATGCGCTGTCACTTCATCCGCAAAGTCTGATCGCTGGATGGTACACTGAAATATTGAGGTGACAAATTAGCAATCTTTGAACATTGGTGGGGACACGTTCCCCGGTCGCCCCTGAAATGCATCCATTATATATATATATATATATATATATATATATATATATATATATATATATTTTTTTTTTTTTTTTTTTTTTTTTCCTGGTTATTTGGTACGGAAATTAATGTGTCAAATCATACAAAACAATTCAAAGACCCTATATGAATCGGCCAAGAAGGATCTGCAGCACCTCATCCGGAAAAAGGGAAATCGGGGCCCCCTCCTGGAGCCAGTGTTTGGTGGCCGGGCCTTGCACCATGGGGCTCGGCCGGGCACAGCCCAAAAGAACGACATGAAGCTGCCGACCTGTGGGCCCACCACGCGCGGGGATAGACATTGGGGTCAGGTGCATTGTAAGCCAGGTGGCAGGCAAAGGCGGTACCAACTAGGAGTAACAATGCAGATTCTGTCCTGGCCGTAGAACAGTGGACCAGCTTGTGGCAGTTTACCCCTGCCACACGCCACCTTAGTGGCTTTTGCTGGAGCCCTCCAACATAGGACACACATAGATGTTGGTTTGAAGATGCAGTTATTGGAGATGGCATGATGGTATATGCTGCCATGACAGAGGTTCTCTCCCCACAAGTGTGTGTTGATAGCTGGTTTATCCTGGGCCATGATTGCTCATGCACCACAGGTGTGAAGCCTCACGCAGCCCCAGTCTAATCAGTCTGACTCCAGGTGAGGCTGTAAACCAGCTATCAACAACACATACACTCCACATACCCCCAACACTAAATTGAAGCTGGGGTAAATCCCCAGCCTCAGCCTACTCCCTCCCTCCCCCATCCAAGCAAAACAGAAAAAAACCCTACAAACTAGACTCTCAACAGGGTTACCATACCTACACAAAACCTGGACTCTTTACAGGGTTGCCATACCTAAAATAAAAATACAAACATCCCCCAAACCCCATTGCCTCTACACCTCCCCAGTGTTTACCCTTGCAGTGTTGCTGGGGGGGGGTGTCATGGGAGATCCAGTCTACATGTGTTTTGTGGACTTGGAAAAGGCTTACAACTGTGTCCCTTGGGGAATCCTGTGGGGGGTACTGCGGGAGTATGGGGTACCGGGGTGAAGAGCCATCCAGTCCTTGTATAACCAAAGTGAGAGCTGTGTCTGTATTCTCGGCACAAAGTCAAACATGTTTCCAGTGGGGGTTGGACTCCGCCAAGGTTGCCCCTTGTCACCGATTCTGTTTGTGATATTCACGGACAGGATCTTAAAGAGCAGCGGTGGAGAGGAGACTGTCCGGACCTCAGAATTGCATTTCTGCTCTTTGCAGATGATGTAGTTCTGTTGGCTTCAACAGACTGTGGTCTCCAGCATGCTCTGAGGCTGTTTGCAGCTGAGTGTGAAGTGGTCAGGATGAGAGTCAGCACCTTCAAGTCTGGGGCCATGGTTCTCTGCCGGGAAATGGTGGATTGCTCCCTCCGGGTTGCTAGTGAGTTGCTGCCTCAAGCAAAGTAGTTCAACTATCTTGGGGTCTTGTTCACAAGTGAGGGTAAAATGGAGCGTACAGGCAGACAGGTGGATCGGTGTGGCATCTGCAGTAATGTGGGTGTTGTACCGGACCATTGTGGTGAAGAGGGAGCTGAACCAAAAGGCAAAGCTTTCGATTTACCAGTCGATCTACGTTCCAACCCTCCCCTATGGTCATGAACTATGGGTAGTGACCAAAAGAACGGTCCGAAAGAATATCTCATCTGGCCTAGGAACACCTCAGGATCCCCCAGGAAGAACTGGAAAACGTTGCTGGGGAGAGGGACGTCTGGAATACTTTGCTTAGCCTGCTACCACCACAACCCAGCCCCGGATAAGTGGAAGAAAAAGGATGGATGGATGGATCATACAAAAAGGACAATGTAAACTATAACTTACACTTAAAAATACGATTTTATGATAGCATAATAGGATATGTGTGTAAATAAGTGCTCAAAGCTAAGCTTAAAATGCCATTTTAAATCCAAGCCAAAGTATTCTGTAAACAAACAACAAATGACCAGAGAAATATATGGGTCTGACTAATGCCTAATATCAGTTAACATGTGATTCATATGGAATGCGGACATTACCTTATTACTCCGGTACATAGAGACGATCTTAGTAACGACATGGCAAGTCCAAGTTGACAGTTACTAACGTTTTGTTCATTTTTAGACCGGTGATAAGGCTGCTTGCCAATAGTTCATGGGTCTGAAGAGAAAACCTTCTCTTAGTACAACTAAATACATCAAAGTTATCCGAGTCATGTTGGTTTGCTCTAATACAGTATATCTTCAATTGTATGCATGAAAAACTAGTGAGGAGCCCAAATTGCAATATTTACATAATGGCTTGTCTGCCAAAAATGTGATGGTACCAAATATAATTGCAGACTCAGTGTAACATAGAAAATGGAAAATAGAAATGAAGGGCTTTGGTTAACCCAATGCATTATAATGTAGCAACAAATAAGAACTAGCTTGAAGTTGGGGGACTTACATAGAGTAAATGCTACCCCTTTATGAACTGAAACTGAATACTAGCAATCTACAGAGGCTCATGCTGAAGTATGCTCAGTAAAGACAGTTCAATATTTTCATTCTCCTTTAGGATCATTTCTACATGTGACTAGCATAGGAAAACAACTTTTTGAAAAAATGATTGATGATTCAACAATGTAAGAGTGATATCCTTCTCTGGCTCTGAAAAAGCTTTCAAATGCTGTAAAAAAAAATTAGACTAGGATGACAGGAAAGTTTGTTTTTAGTCAATCCTCTTTGCCCCATTGAGTCCATCTCACAGGACAAGAAACCTGTAATTATTAAGTGAACAACACTATATAATAATTTTTGGGTTTATTTGTTATTTTGGTACATTTCATTCGTAAATGTAATGGCTTGACATGTAGTAATTTAGTTTGTTTCCCATCATTAACAGAATAATGCTTATTCAAATTATAATGCTCCTTGGACATCTTTCTTCAGCCTTCTAAAATGTTTGAAAGAAAAATCACAACAATGCAGTTTGCTAACTTTTTTGGATATCCAGTTTCACATACTTATGGAAATCATGTAAATAGACCACCCCCAGGCACAGTTTTAGGCAGCAACTAAAACAAATCCTACACTAACACTGTTACAGCTCTATATACTATACTATAGAGTATCAATCACCACTTTAGTAAGAGAATAGATTAGGTCTGTCTTCAGTTTCAGGCACTACCAGACAATAAGCCTCACCCTGGCAAATCCTCTAAAGAGGATTGGTTTTAAATAACCTCAAGTCTAATAACAGTCACAGGTAAATATAAAGCCTACATTTCTTCATGGACAGGAGGAAAATCATAAGAAAGTACATAGTCGAGTAGTTGATTTTACACAATGCTTGCATACAGCATACAAATAGTTTTGGGGTATAAGGCTAGATTGATTGAAAACTTAAGAGTGTGTTATATTTTGTGTTTGGATTATACATGTTATGTGTCAAACAAAGTGCAATCAAGTGGAGGAAAGGATACAGTTTTCTGTAAACTGACAGCAGTATAATCCATTTTTACCAGTGTTAAAAGAAACATTGTCAACATAATCTCGCTTTCTTTTGCACATATAAATCAAATTACAGTACAAACATGATATTATCAATACATAACTAGTTATTGCTAATTTTGACATACTTCACATTTTTGTAACCTTCCTTCCTTTCTAAATATTACCCTTAACCATTTTCTCACAATGCATGTGAATAAGGTTTACTAAAACACACATGACCAGCCATCCATGACCAGCTCCACCTTTCAATTTTTAAATCAATAAGATTATAAGCTTGGTGAGTATCTCGTTAACGAACTGCCTATCATATGAACATGGAAAAACAAAGCTGAAAGCACCAAAATCCTTAGCAAGGGTAGATGGTGCCTAAAAAGGCCTTTTGACGTGTTTTCATGTTTGGTTTCTGGAAAACAAACACTCTCCACGCAGTGTCAGGTGTTGAAGTTGGTACTGGAGAACCTCCGTGTCTGCTGACTCTTTAATACTCATTTTATCTAGATTGAGGTAGTCTAGAGACTTGGCCTGGGCACTGTTCCCTTTAATTAGACAGAGGGGTAAAGGTCCATGGAGGCCCTTTCTAGACTCCCCCTGTGTCAAAGACCTGAGCAGGGTGTCACCTGAGCTGGGCATGCGCCTCCGACTCCGTCCATTAGCAGCGGGTACGCCGTAAGGCTGGTAGGATCGGCTTTTGGCTTTTAAGATGCGTGATCCCCGGTGAATACCCAAATCATTGGCTTTGGGTCCAGTGGTCGGAACAAAGCTAGGAGATGCGTCTGGTAAAGAGCTCTGTTCTGCTGTGCTGGTTGACCACTGTTGGGCCATTTTCAACAGCTCTTCACCTGTGGTGAAGCCCACCAGGTAGTTGGAGTCCATGTGAACAATCTCGTATCCAGCAACAGTATTTTTGATGGGTGAACAAGGGGTGCTGGCACAGCGGGGTCTGTCCACATCCTGTTTAAAGGTGGCTATGGCCTCTTCAGCAGAGAGAATAGGCACTGGTTTCCTTGATACTCCACCGATATCCATTTCTGAATTAAAAGACACCTCACTGAAAAAAAAAAAAAAGCAGACAGAGAGGAAGTAAAGGTTGGAAGATTGTAGGAACTGTGGGTTTTTTAAAATAGTTTTGAAAATATTGTAATTTAAACATTTATAGAAAAATGAATAACTTCCAAGTAATAATTAGTTGAATATTTTATTCCTCAGACATCCATTCTTTAATATAAAGTAATGACAGTCTATAAAGAATGTAATTTATTTGTACTACTCTTAATATGTCAACTAAGCATTTGTCAACGTAAGCCCAGGCCAGGCTGTGCTTTTGGATTAATTTACTCTGTGAAATGTCGATTTCCTTATGGGTCACCAGCAGTAGAAAACAACAGAAGGCAACCATTTTCCACCATAGTTAGATTGTCAGCTGTTTTTCACAAATATGCTAGTGTTAATGGTCAAAATCATGTCCGCAGATGAGGGGTTCCAGAATAGAACCATACTGCTGAATAAGAGTGTGTGGCTCGTTTAGCTAATGATTGCCTTGATGTTGATTGTTGATGTTTTTCTAGCAATTACTACTGGTAGAAGGTACCGATAAATTACAAAACAATAGAAAAGTCAGCCTTTTTGGAATGACCAAGTCAAATTTACGTTTGCACAGTTAATTGAATTACATCTAACGAGGAGTAATGATGACACAAACCATTACCATAATAAGTATTTACCATCTCTCTATGTTTGAAATCTGATGCACTTTGGATGAGTGTGTCTAAGGTAAACTTTTGCAAGTACAAACTAACTGAGGCTAGTTAAGAACTTAAAACAGTTACTACAGTTAAAACAGTTAGTGACATTTTCTTACATGAATAACCCTTTTAGAGTTTGCGCTGTTACGTTTTAATTTTGTTATTACAATTTATTATTTTGCACCTCCTGGTAAACTGACCAAATCACTTAATCCTTAACTTTTACATTAAAAGAAAATCAGTTATCAACAATATGGATAGCATTACTTTCTATCCTGTATTTTTCAGTCATGAAACAAACAAAAAACATGCTTTATATTTAATCAATTAGACTATACTTTATAAAACTGAGTAAATAAACTGAACAGCCTACTAAATTAATAGCCTACAGTCTCTCCAGACTGTGGATAAAGTAAGAAAACATGCATGCTTAGAGGCCTGTAACGTAATACATGACCAATAATACATGATGTAATAGCCTTAGTTGCATCTGAGAATAAAAAATCAAACAGTTTATTATTGGTTTATTGATTATTGGATTTGTGTAATTTGATTAACTGACATAATGGGCTATTGGGCCAGATCATTTTAGCCAGTAATTATTAGGCCTACCTTTTACCATTTATAGCTAATATCACCGACAAACCCCACAAACATAATAAATAAATAAATAAATAAATAAATAAATAAAGGCTCCGGCTAAAATTGATCACAGCAATGCACACTGTTGGCTGCTGTAGGCTTTAGGCCAACTATGACGATGGATATTCATGTTAGTTAGGGCTATGTAAAAAACGAATAACACTTAACAATGCCGAAAAATGTGAACAATATATCCCGTTTTTGCGTAAAATGTCATCAGTCCCTATTGTAGCCAGACACATGTAAACAAGCACACTATTATCTTTTCAATTTAAAGGATTCAGGGGACGCGACATGAATTTGACACAATTTAAAATGATGGCAACACCTATACTGGGTATTGTAGCAATATACGCTTTTCTTTGTTAAACATATGATCATCTAATAACTAGCGTTAATGGGTTATTTTCTTTGTATAACGGGAAAACCGATAACAAACAAACCTGTATGCTGGCAGCTACAACGCGACGTTCACGCCTCTTGTCTTCGGACGGTGGATGGCACATTTATCATCCGGCGACTGTACGGGGCGGGCCTTCTATTTTTTTTAATCTGACTTCCGGTAATTACTTTCAAAGTAATTCACCTTTTCTCTCTCTCTCTCTCTCACACACACACACACACACACACAAACACAAACACACACATTTAACATTACAGACATGTAACATTTATAAATTGGGTGTGGATAAAGGCGAGAGAAGATGACATATATTAGCAACATTGATACGAGGCCACATTACTTTGAAAAATGGAAAAACAAACTCCCGGAAGTTCAATTTGTTTGTACCTAGCTTGTCACAACAATTATTAATCTGTGGAGGAGAGAAGACATGTCGTGCCAGCATGGGATTTAATACCTATTTAACACACGGATAAATTGCTATTATATTATTTAAACCCAATTATAGGATATGAATCACTATTTAGAAATAACCATATCAGGTCGCATCTTGTCACATTGTTTTTAACCCTCTATTTAACTTATGTAAGAACGTTAGCTAGCATAGCCAGTCTCAAATCAACCATCAAATCAGCAAACTCATATGTTGGACTCTGTATTCAATCCCAAGGTAAGAAGAAGTCAGACTATATTCTAAATTATTATTTATAGTATTTCATCCCTCTTCAATTTAAAAGTTAACCACGTGCGGTATTCTGAAGGAAGTGGCAGCTATAATCAAAGATGTCAACTTGACACGACCCTAGGATAGCCCGTAGGGTATTGAAGTTATTTTGTCGTGCCAGCCAAAACTCTTCTACATTATCATCGACTATGTACGATCTATGATTAATCAGAAATGAAGATGCTCTTTCTTTTGTTTGTTATCATTGTTTAGTTTGGTATGATAAAATCAGTCTTTAACTCAATTCCATTGTCGTTCCTTTGCTACCCATGATGTTTTAACAATTCGGTCAAATCAAGAAGTATCGCATAATAATATTTAGTGGAAGAGCTGAGTGAACCGGGTTATTCAGCCCCTTCTAATCCAATGTATATCTTTTTACGTCCTGCCGCAGACTGAGGTAGATCCTTTTGGCCCTGGCAAGGGAGAACAGAGGCCATGTCGATGTGAGGATTTGTGAAGTGCATTAAGTTGGGGAGTTGGTGTTGGAAAGAAAGTGATAAGTAGGCTGGCCATGTCCTCCGGAGGTGAACCCCCTGACAACCAGGAACATCCCCGGTTCTTTGTGGGCTGTGATGACGCCGAAGGAGAGGAGCTGATAGACCCTGGGAGGGTCCTGGGGTACGACTGTCTCTACGAAGATGTGGAGGAAGATGAAGATGAGATGTATGACTCGGTAAGCAATTCTTCTACATGATGACTACCCATGATGTAGTACTACCCCAATGTTAATCTGATAATCCTTGCAACATCAATAACAACACAAATCCTCCCCTGCCAAAAGTGCCTGAAACCTGGTTACGCAATACATTGCAAATTCCAGTCTCCCATGGGGGCCATAGTGACTTAGTGAGTTACTACATCAATAGTGAGTTACTACATCAAAATAAATATATAGCTCAGAATTATCGTCCTGAACTCGGAATAACCCACTGTCTTATTGCCAGGATTTAGACCTGACCCACTGTTGGGCCTACATCGGAGACCATGCTTGTGAAATTTGTAGAATTATTTTTAGGATAGTTTGTTTCGGCTCTTTTGAAGGTTAAAAAACAGAATCATCATCATCATCATCATCATCATCATCTCAATATCAATATCAATATCAGTATTGTTTTGTATGTGTGTGGTAATGTTGTATTAATATGTAGTGGTAGCCTACATTTGCCATTTGCACCTTGCCAGATGCCCAGTCAATCACTGAATACAGTTGAATTGTTCAATAGTACTAGAGTCAGTGGCTAGACAGTCATTTTAAAATGTAAATTAAATGGTGTAAATTGTTAAATCCTCTACAGCACAGGTCAATGCCAACTACCAGGCATTTAGTTCAGTTACAATGGAACAGATGGAAGTGTGAATGGGGCTTGCCATAGAGAACAGGACAGGGATTACTCTGGCTGTCAGTCTGCGCAATTTTCTTAAAATAAGATTAATCACTAATAAGGCAACATATTGGTGCTCCAGCTAACCTACAGTTTTCATTTGCTTGTTTAATTAGTCTTCTAGTGGTTTCTATTGGCAGCTAATGTGCATGGTCAAAGCAAAGAATATTTACTAGTCAGTCTATATATACAAAAAGGTAACTCTTTATTTTCTCAATCTGGATATAAATGGATGGGTAGGATTAACTTGACCAATAGTAAGACTTGTCACTCTGCTGCTCTTACATAACACTAGGCACAGTCTATGCTCTTCTCACCTGATCCAGTCCTTTGTGGTTTCCTCCTTGTTGAATCCTAGTGTTTATTTTTCACCAAGCAATTTGGCCTGCTATTCCAAGGTGTACAATTTGACAATTATATTTCGATAGGTTGTGTAGTGGGGTGGTAGCCTAGTCCTAACTAGACCTTCGTACTCATTTCATTCATAGTCATGGTCTAGCAGTGCTGTAGAGACAAACGATTTCTCACTTGAAGGTGGGAGCTGTTGAAGTTTAAAACCTATTGGCTCTGCCCAGTGCCACTCTGGATCTGCCTTAACCAATCGCTAACGTTTGGTCGTGACGTATTTCATGCGCCAGAAACCACGTTGCGCGCAGTATACAAACGGCAGATGCAGTGAGCATTAGCATTAGCCTGGTTCCGCCCGCCTCCGTACTTCCGCTCAATAACTGAAATTCGCGCACGACCTCTACGTCACTGCTCTCAGGCCGCGCCTCCTGTTCGCTGATTGGAAGGCACATTTGAGGGAAAAGACATCGTTCTAACATACAGCACTCCCAGACCTAGTACTGAAGTGAAATGAAAATTGAGCGGAAGTACGTAGGCGGGCGGAGCCAGGCTAGTGGGGTGGGGCTCTAAAATTGTATTTTGTGTTTCATGTTTTTTTGTTTTTAATGTTTTAGATTTATAATTGAAAAGTTGCAAGCATACAAATCCATTAGAATATCCACAAACAAGATGGTGTCACATTTCCAATGATAGCACTGTCAATCAAATTCTCAAAAAAGGCAGTGGTAGTGAAGAGGTTAAAGGAAACAGACTATTCAAAGCATAGTTTGTTGAGGTTTGTTCATTTGTAATGCATTATCCAATGACCCCATCTACTGGGGAGTACTTTAACTAGTTTTAATTTTAATGGAATATATAGGTAATGCCATCTGCAGAACATATTACTAAATTCCATTATAATGCCACGGGTGTAATTGCAGGTTTGACTTGTTGTGTGCTCTTTTTGTGTAAGTAAGCACATTGTTTCACTATGCCTACATTTACCTGATGGTTTACAATTTATTATAATTGAATCAAACTTTGTTTTGTCTTTTAGCCACCAGAGAGACAGATAGTTGTTGGCATTTGCGCAATGTCAAAGAAATCCAAATCCAAACCGATGACGGAGATCTTGGAGCGCTTGTGTCTGTTTAAGTACATCACAGTGGTAACTTTGGAGGAGGATGTCATCCTCAATGAACCTGTCAACGACTGGCCCCACTGTGACTGCCTCATCTCCTTCCACTCCAAAGGTACTGCTCTGCTTGTGTGTCCAACTAGTTGTTTCAAGTGAATCAAGTTGTTAGTGAATACACAGGGGCAACACAAACTGAACATGCAGTACATCGTCAGTAAGCATACATAAAGCACTTCCATATTTGGTGATACTGCATTCTTTAATAAAGCCACAACAATAAAATACTTAATTGATCCCTTCTAGGCTTTCCTTTGGACAAGGCAGTGGCTTATGAAAAACTAAGAAACCCGTTTGTCATTAATGATCTGGACTTCCAGTACTGTATCCAAGACAGGTAAGTTGTCGTCTGGCACCTTCTCCAAGTAATATATCAAGGCTCGACGCTGACTTTTTTTTAACTTGCATATGAGAGTGAAATGGTTGCACTGTCGAGCCCTGTATATTGATGGTCTTGTTTTGTTCAGGTCATGCTTAATATAATCTCTGTAACCGACTTACTGTAACAGACTTACAGCCTATGGCTTTAGCCATGGGCTGTAAGGGTACATCTGTAGGGAGTCGACAGTATCAACTGCATGCTACGGATGTAGGCAGGGATTTCAACAGGATTCAACAGGTTTTGTTTGCATGTAAATGTAAGGGTTTGTGTGGATAACGAAAGATTGAGACTGCCAAAAGTATCTACTAATATATTAATAATCGTGTGTCTTTTTAATTAAATTTATACAGGTATTGGTCAATAAGGTTCCATGGTTGTGCATTGTTTTTCAATAATGGGACTAGAGCCTGACCAATATATCAGCGGGCCGATATTATCGGCCGATATTAGGCATTTTCCAAACTATCGGTATCGGCATTTATAATGGCCGATAAATGAATATTTTTAAAAACGGACGAAACCCCCTTCAGCCATGTTATAACGCCACAAACCCTACAACCAGCTGATTCAGCCGGAGTCGGGCAGAGCGAACGAGTTATCCACGACCGCGAGCGACACGAGCAGCAAAAGCGGCCGGCAGTCCTTCATTTTCAATGAGCGCTGCTGACGAGGAGCGGCCGGCGCCGCGGCGGCAGCGAGCGCCACGGCGGCAGCGTCCAGCGCGGCGTGGAGAGTTGAAATTAATTTAACTTTATGCAAATGAGCGGCGTCGGTGCGAAGCAGCAACCCGCTACACTTCACGCCACTGTCCTATTTCACAGCATTGCCGCGCATCAAGTGCCGCCGAAAAGGCGCTTTCTTCTTTAGTTTTCCTTCTGCTCTGGAGACGACTATATTCCTATGGGTGCTACGGGCGGCACTTGTGTCATAGACGCGCCGTGGCGGCAGTGTGTTTTGCACTTTATAATGCTTTATCTCCATTTCTGTTATTTTGATTACTAAATAATAAACAGGGGAAACGTGTAAATTGTTATTTGAACATGCTTGTCACGCCGGCCTGCCGAATAGCTCTGCTACAAACTTGATATTGCAATGGGCGGAACCGAACTTGATGTCTGCAGTGCTGCTTGAAGCCCCGCCCCCCTGGCGACGGCAGCCAGCGGCCAGCGGCCACAGCGCCCCCTGCTGCTCATGTCGCTTGCGGTGTGACCCATCAGTGAAGTGTGTTCACTGCATTATCCTATTATTTTAGCGAGGACTCATAAATAACTACATATAACTAATGTTAGGGAAATCTGTTTATGTTTTGTTACGTGTTTCTGGAATTTCTTTTTTAAATATATATATCGGCCGATATATCGGAATATCGGATTTTTAAATCATCAAATATTTGTATCGGTATCGGCCTTAAAAATCCCATATCGGTCGGGCTCTAAATGGGACACCTCTGCCTTCAACAGTTCAAAGCATCTGTAGTGGCTATTTTTTTACTTAAGTTTCTTCATAATAAACATAACTCAAAAAAAGCCACTGATGCACCGGTTAAACAGGGTTGCAATTATGAAGTCCAATGTCCAGACATCCACATCCAGATTTATTCCAGTCAAACACGAACAACATACAACATTGTTTATCCTGTCAGCTCTCTTGCTCTGGAGAAAAAACATATGCCCTTCCAGGTGCATCACCTGACACCAACACCTAACCCCCTATATGGTATATGCCTAGTCTGATTAAGTTTAGTGCCCCTAGTGTCTTCAAAAAATCCAAACAAATCCAAAATAATCATAATAATAAATGGTCAAACTAATGAAATGGCTCCTACACTCCGTCCCCTAATTGTGCAAAGTGCAAACACACAATTAAAAAAGTGAAATTCAATGTAGCTATACTCTAAATACATTTTCTTATTCTCAATGGTATGTGGTATTTGTCATGTGTTTATTTTGGTTCATAGTGATCCTAGTCTGTTGCCTCCAAGAGCAAACAGACCATTGTGACACGCCTTTCCAGTACACTGTGTTTTGTTAAGAGCCCGACCAATATGGGATTTTTGAGACCGATACTGATTTTAGAGGTGAAAAGTTCACAGATTACCGATATGGCGGCCGATATAGTGAATTTTTGAGCTGGAATGAAAATAGACCTTTTCTATGTTGATTGTGCACTGATATACCTATGAAAGGTACTCAGAAGGCTGCTTTATTAAACAAATAACTTAATTAAAGAATATACACTCACCGGCCACTTTATTAGGTACACCTGTCCAACTGCTCGTTAACGCAAATTTCTAATCAGCCAATCACATGGCAGCAACTCAATGCATTTAGGCATGTAGACATGGTCAGGACGATCTGCTGCAGTTCAAACCGAGCATCAGAATGGGGAAGAAAGGTGATTTAAGTGACTTTGAACGTGGCATGGTTGTTGGTGCCAGACGGGCTGGTCTGAGTATTTCAGAGACTGCTGATCTACTTGGATTTTCACGCACAACCATCTCTAGGGTTTACAGAGAATGGTCCGAAAAAGAGAAAATATCCAGTGAGCGGCAGTTCTGTGGGCGCAAATGCCTTGTTGATGCTAGAGGTCAGAGGAGAATGGCCAGACTGGTTCGAGCTGATAGAAAGGCAACTGTAACTCAAATAACCACTCGTTACAACAGAGGTATGCAGAAGAGCATCTCTGAACGCACCACACGTCGAACCTTGAGGCGGATGGGCTACAGCAGCAGAAGACCACACCGGGTGCCACTCCTGTCAGCTAAGAACAGGAAACTGAGGCTACAATTCGCACAGGCTCACCAAAATTGGACAATCGAAGATTGGAAAAACGTTGCCTGGTCTGATGAGTCTCGATTTCTGCTGCGACATTCGGATGGTAGGGTCAGAATTTGGCGTCAACAACATGAAAGCATGGATCCATCCTGCCTTGTATCAACGGTTCAGGCTGGTGGTGGTGGTGTAATGGTGTGGGGGATATTTTCCTGGCACACTTTGGGCTTATTAGTACCAATTGAGCATCGTGTCAAAGCCACAGACTACCTGAGTATTGTTGCTG
The DNA here is from genome assembly GCA_030340625.1 of Merluccius polli. Lineage (NCBI taxonomy): Eukaryota > Metazoa > Chordata > Actinopteri > Gadiformes > Merlucciidae > Merluccius > Merluccius polli. The sequence continues at coordinate 341,602 of JAOPHQ010004845.1, forward strand.
ACCATGTCCATCCCTTTATGACCACAGTGTACCCATCTTCTGATGGCTACTTCCAGCAGGATAACGCGCCATGTCATAAAGCGCGAATCATCTCAGACTGGATTCTTGAACATGACAATGAGTTCACTGTACTCAAATGGCCTCCACAGTCACCAGATCTCAATCCAATAGAGCACCTTTGGGATGTGGTGGAACGGGAGATTCGCATCATGGATGTGCAGCCGACAAATCTGCAGCAACTGCGTGATGCTATCATGTCAATATGGACCAAACTCTCTGAGGAATGTTTCCAGTACCTTGTTGAATCTGTGCCACGAAGGATTAAGGCAGTTCTGAAGGCAAAAGGGGGTCCAACCCGGTACTAGCAAGGTGTACCTAATAAAGTGGCTGGTGAGTGTATATTCTTAAATATTATTTAATATTGTCAACCAATTTGAACACTGAGAAAATAAATAAACATCAGTACTGTAATGTAATGTAGAATGTGTTCCACATCGCACCAGTTGAACTGTTAGGTAAGGGGGGCAAACAGTTAGAAATTGTCTAGCTTTGTAAGTTTCAATGTAAATAATCATCCGAAATCTGTCAAGAGATGTGATGATTGCGGTTCTTTTTTAGCCTGGCAAGCCAGACCTACATCAGAAAGATGTAAGGTCTGGCTCAGCTCCATTGGCAGTGTGGGCGGGATAAACGGTTGTCTTTCAAGTTCCCTCTGCACGCAATAGGATAGCGCTACAACCAATCAGAGCAACGAAGAAGGTGACGTAGTCAGAGCGACGGCTCTGACTACGTAATTAATCAAAACTCCGAATACATATTTATTTTCGAGGAAAGACTTCAGTGCCGTTCTTTGTTCTTTTCTCAAATAAAATGTTAACTTCAAGTCTTGAAGAGTCGCGGCCAAAGCCGAGTGGAAAGACAGCCGTTCGCCAGCAGCAGCAGCCATTGTTTACCTCTAACACAGAACCGTTGCATTTCTGTCGTCATTAGGTAGCCCGGCTTTCGACTCCGCCCCTCAGGCTGTGATTGGTCAGACATACAAGACACACTTGGTGTTTCCAGCACCAAAAAGCGGACGGAGCTTTGCTAGACCTACACTAGCTGCCAAATAAATTTGCTGCCGCTAGGGGGTGTCTAGAGTTCTAGGCTAGTTCTTTTTTTCACTTCTCATTAATTTTATCAATCCACTTACTGAGTGTACAAGCTGTTGGCGTGAGCAGCTGCTCAAACTCAGTAGGCCTAAAGAAAGTTAAGGCGTAAGTTGTAAATATAATCCGGCAGATCGTGCTTTCTTAACTGTGAAACGGACTGAATTGATTGACATTTCAACGATGCGCCTCCGGAGCAACTAGAACAGCTGAGCGCCGCACTGTGTGCGCAGCAGAGTTCAATCCTTCAGCGGGAGCACAAGCTCGTTCATACATCCATGGTTATTATTCTATATCTAATTAAAACAAGTATTTAAAAGTAGTTATGAAAAAAACAACTGCTTGTGAATAGCAGCGCAGCGCAGACATGACTGCAGTTACTGACTGGGGTGAGGAGCACTGTTGACAATTGTGAACCAGATTAATTGAAATTATTACACGTTGTTTAACATTGGTTAATTAGGCCTATTAAAAGCATGATCTAATTCTTATTTGTATCAATAGTGCATGGCGACATTTTTTAAAAAAAGCTTAAAAAGCTATCGAGGTGCAGTTTCGGGTCGGGTTTGGACAGAATTTTGTCGGGCTTGGGCCTTGTCGGGTTCAACTTTTCAGGCCCGATTTTAAAGCTCTAATGTACATGTGCAGCTGACAGTGCTAAGAGCACTGTAAGGACGGCCCACATTTCCCATCATGCCTAGTGCTGGACTGCTTCTATTCTCTTTGGTTTAAGTTTGCTGTTTTATGTTCCAAAATATAAATGTTACTTTTTGTTAGTGTTTGTAATATGTTCAGGGGCCGTATTCACAAAGCATTTTATCTTACCGCTAGGAGTGCTCCTAACTCGCACTAAAACATTTTACGTAGGAGTTTTTTCTTAAAAGTTATTCACAAAGCCGCTGAGACCTACTCATACTAAGGATAAATCACTAAGAGTGACGCGCCGTTGCTATGGATTACGTCGATTCTCGTGCACGAGTTTGGAAGCGGTCAGTACGGTGATTGGTTGTTCAGAGCAGGCGGTCTCTGTGGAAACGAGCCCACTGAATCACCGAAGAACAAGGAAATAGCCTTGGCTTGAAATTCCTATCAAATAGTTATGGACAGTGCAGTTAGCAGAATACACGCATGATAGTTTGTGCAGACCACGATAATGACGTTGTAGCCTATATGCACGTTAAAGAGAGAGAGAAAAAGCAAACAATAAAAATACGTAAATTGCATTAATTCAAGGAGGCAATTAAATCCAATGAGCATAACTCCACTATTCAACACTTTAAATAACAGCCTATACCGGTTGTGGAGAATGGCGCATACAGTGATCACATCCTCTCTCCACAAGATTTCGTGTATTTTTGTGTGCCCTAACATATATGGAGGAAAACAGTAAACAATAATAAATATGGATTCAACAAATAAAAGGCGATAAAGAGCTAATACGATGTTTTTTACGCATAGGACTAAGCGTAATCCGCGTAATCACTTACATGTTATAGGCTACTTTAACTGTGCTCCCGGTTGTGGATTGAGAGGTGTCAAGACGTCTTGCAGGGATAGCCGCTGTCACCCAGCAAGTGACACCCAACTGGTACAAGGTGCCTCTCAAAAAGCTGCCTCAGACCGCTCCCCATTAAAATACGCGGATCACGGGTAGACCCTGCAGGCCACTTTGCAACAACATCAAGAATGTTAAAAGTTGCATCAAAAACAATCTGCGTGTTGGTGGAATGTACTTTCGTTTCTATTGACGAACACGTCCTCATCTTTTGATGGCGCAATTATTTGTATGTGCGTCCCGTCAACAGCACCGACCTAGGGCTGTTCGATTAATCGATATTAAATCTTAATCGCGATTATGTAACTAGGAAGATGTGAAAACGTGAAACTCGTAAAATCGATTTTTCACTTCAACTAACGCAATTACGCCACAGCCCCGCTGAGCTGCTTTGCCGTAGTTACTTCCGCCTCTGACCACTTCTCACCACATGGCTTTACGGCACATTGTAAACAAACATGTCGGCGTTGGATTTAGTTGCTAAAAAGAAGAGCAAGTCCGTTGTGTTATTCACGGTTATATGAGCGGCGGGTGACTTTTTAGGGAAACCCATTTCGCACCTAGTATAACTTATGCGTCGCGCGCTTCAAGAGCGGCCATGTTGAGTTTTGAGTCTAAAATATTTGTTTTGGTCCCGGCGGGTGAGTTTTATGTGTTGCGCGTTTTACGAGTACATGAAAATCACGGAGGAGTTTTATAAAGTCGTGGCTATTTACTTGTGTGTGTGTGTGTGTGTGTGTGTGTGTGTGTGTGTGTGTGTGTGTGTGTGTGTGTGTGTGTGTGTGTGTGTGTGTGGGAAATGTGTGTGTGGGAAATGTGTGTGTGGGAAATGTGTGTGTGGGAAATGTGTGTATGTGTGTGTGTGTGTTGATGGTAGACCGTGTGTGTGTGTGTGTGTGGATAGAAGGTGTGCGTGTGTGTGTGTGTGTCGATGGTAGAATGTGTTTGTGTGTGTGTGTGTGTTGATGGTAGACCGTGTGTGTGTGTGTGTGTGTGGATAGAAGGTGTGTGTGTGTGTGTGTGTGTGTGTCGATGGTAGAATGTGTTTGTGTGTGTGTTGATGGTAGACCGTGTGTGTGTGTGTGTGTGTGTGTGGATAGAAGGTGTGTGTGTGTGTGTGTGTGTGTGTCGATGGTAGAATGTGTATGTGTGTTGATGGTAGACCGTGTGTGTGTGTGTGTGTGTGGATAGAAGGTGTGTGTGTGTGTGTGTGTGTGTGTGTGTGTGTGTCGATGGTAGAATGTGTATGTGTGTGTGTGTGTGTGAAATGTGTGCGTGTGTGTGTGTGCGTCGATGGTAGAATGTGTGTGTGTGTCGATGGTAGACTGTGTGTTTGTGTGTGTGTGTGTGTCGATGGTAGAATGTGTGTGTTTATGTGTTTGTGTGAAATGTGTGTGTGTGTGTGTGTCGAT
>JAOPHQ010004846.1:0-335751 GCA_030340625.1 Merluccius polli
AGATGGCAGACAGCTTGCGTCTTTCTGCTTCTCCTCATCTTCATAATTGTAAAGGCACCCTTGCTGCAGCAGCTGTGCCAATACTTTGTGTGCGTCTCTGTGTGTATACAGTATGTGTGTGTGTATGTGTGTGTGCCTGTGTGTGTGTCACTGCTTGCATGTGTGTGTGTGCGCATATGCACGCTAGTGTGTGTGGTGTGTTTCACACAATGGTGAGAGCGAGTAAAGTAGTGCGACCTTTGAAAACAGGAGGCTAGGGAATTACAGAAATTTGATCAAATTTGGAAAAAATGTCCTCCGATTTGACCCCCCCCCCTCCCTCCACCCACTCAGTATTTCAGTATTCAGCTCCACTGGTAAACTAATAGAGCAAATGCAGCCCTCACACAAACAGACACACACACACATGCACGTACACTGCAAAAACTAGTACTGTCGGCACTGGAAACAACAGATGCGTGTGGCATATTGGATATATGTTTTCCATTGAATTTCCTCTGTGCTCTTCAGCTGACCCAATGGGAATACATTAGTGCCTTCATGCTCGGCATTTGGGTTTTTTATGGCAGTGTGAGTGAGTGTGCGTGTGTGTGTGTGTGTGGATATAAACATACGATGAACAATACCGTATTCCTAACAACCATACAAGTGTTGTTGCACATTCACTTTTCAAGAAACACTGCATAAGAGAAACATTTGAAAATCTCTGTATTTTACCAAAAGGACCCAAAAGACAAAGAAAAGAAAATTGCATTTCAGATGCGTAAACAGGACATTTATACTGATGTGGGAATATTTGCTGCAAAGATTTAATTTTTTCTGTCCGTTCATCGCGCCTCACAACAGACCACAAGAACGCATAACAAAATACAATGAAAAGCCACCGGATGCCCTGCGTGTCCTCACAATAAAGATTTTTGGACACCCCGCCACTGGCCAGTCACTAGATGGCACTTCCCCGTTGACATCAGCCCTCTGTAAAGACAACTCAAGACTGATGTCTCAATTGAGCACCAAGATTGGAAACAGAACAAGGGGAGAATATTGAGGCTATTTGCCTGGACGGTGACACATTGATTCAGTTGAATTCAGTGGGTCTCTCTCCTCATCAGTGGGGGTCTCTCTCTCTCTCTCTCTCTCTCTTCCCCCCCCCCCCCCCCCCCGCCCCCCCCCCTCTCTCTCTTCTCCCTCTCTCACTCACCGTTGACGTAGCACAGGGGGGCAGTGTAGCGTTTTCGACCCCAAACATACATGAACCGACGAGCCAAATCAGGACGGAGTCACTCTTCATACTGCTACATTCAAGAGATGTTGAATAATCGCTCGAATGTGCTGCTGACGTGTATTACAACCAACTGAACATACAGTGTTTTGATTTTGTCGTGCACAGTGGCGGTTCTAGACCATTTTTTAATGGGGGGGCCAGGTTGGGGCCGGGGGCTTTTGTGTTCGAGGGGCACACCGTCATTTATTATTGACGCCGACTCCTCGTTCGGGGGGGCACAGGGGGGTCCGGACTCAGAGTTACGGGGTCCCCCGCTGGCCCCCCCCTAGAACCTCCACTGGCTGGAGAGAAGGTCGTTGTGGAGTGAGACGCTGAGCGTTTGTTCCGTAGTAATTTGATTTGATTTAATTTAATGTGGTTTATTGGGTATAGTTTTTCACTTTAAGTTTATTGTTAGTGTGTGTTTGTGTTTTTCTTTTTCCTCCTGCCGGTTTGTCTCGCCGGTCGGCGTCTTTAGACGCCATGGTAAATGGAGTCACGTTTGACCACCTCACGCGAAAGCATGGCATTAAAATTAACGCAGCTTTCCGTGCAGCGTGGAGGACATTGGGCTTGCGGTGGGAGAAGAAGGTCTGGCACGGCAGCGTGAAGTCGGCTGCTCGGATGAACAGCGCCGTGATCTTCCTGGATCCAGGTGGAGAAGGTGAACCGCGTCGAGACGTGAACACGGTGTAACAAATGTATTGTGCATGTAGGTAGCCGCTAGACTCAGCCGTTCACCCATGTGATCCTGTCCAATGTCCCTCCTTTCATAACCGATGAGTTTCTTAGCAGAGAGCTCTCCAGACATGGGAAGGTGGTGTTGCCCATAAAAAAGATCTTGTCTGGATGTAGATCTCAGCTAGCCTGGCAAGCCAGACCCACATCAGAAAGATGTAGGGTCTGGCATTGCTCCATTGGCAGTGTGGGCGGGATAAACAGTTGTCATTCAAGTTCCCTCTGCACGCAATACGATAGCGCTTACAACCAATCACAGCAACGAAGAAGGTGACGTAGTCAGAGCGACGGCTCTGACTACGTAATTAATCAAAACTCCGAATACATCTTTCTTTTCGACGAAAGACTTCAGCGCCGTTCTTTGTTCTTTTCTCAAAGAAAATGTTAACTTCAAGTCTTGAAGAGTCGCGGCCAAAGCCGAGTCGAAAGACAGCTGTTCGCCAGCAGCAGCAGCCATTGTTTACCTCTAACACGGAACCGTCGCAACTCTGTCGTCATGGTAGCCCGACTTCCGATTCCGCCCCTCACGCTGTGATTGGCCTGACAGATTTCTGTTTCCAGCAGCGCAAACCAACGGCGATGTGCTAGACTGACCCTGGCTGCAAATTAAATTTGCTGCCGCTAGGGGCGTCTAGATTTCTAGGCTAGATCTCTATGGGGTCAGAACAGTCTCATTAATATTGAATGCACAGAGAAGGATTCACTATGTTATTTTGTGATTTATATATAAGTTACTCTCTTCTCACAAATACATTTCAATGCACACACAAATGGATATCGGCATGTATAAATGTAAAATAAATCCATAAACAAAAATAAGTTTCACAAACACATTTCTGATCCACACACAAATGTGTCTTGTTTAAAATAAATGTAATATAAATCCATAAATATATGAATTATAAAAATATTTGCAATTTTCATCAAAAATGTATTTGGATGTTGTTACATTTATATACAAACTGTTAAACTTGAATTTACAAGACACGTTTCATTTGTGAACTTGTTTGCATTTGTGTGTGAACTGGTCTGTATTTATATGTGGATTTTTGAGACTCCCCTGACACGGCTGGAATCACAAATGCATTTTTTTCAACCAAGGAACTTTCTGTATCAGTCCAACGAGGGGGTACCTCAGCATGGCCAGAGCACAGCATTTTCTCTGCGCATTTTGCATTACATAAATAATACAAAATTAATATGGCTCATACACTCCAGCCCCTAATTGCGTCTGTCAGAGCAATTACACCAAATTCACCAATTACTCTTTAGCTTCATTAAGCAAGCATATTTTGGTTATGGGTCGTTCAATGATGTTGTTTGTCTTCAAACGAACCACACGTGCCAGACCTCTCTTATCAGGGAAGGTTTCCAGGACTCTTCCTAGCATCCACGACCCCTGTGGTGCTGTGGAGTCCGCAACCATGACCAGGTCTCCAGGAACAAAACTCCTCTTCTCCTGGTTCCATTTTTGACGCTCCTGTAAAAGCGTACTCGCGGATCCACCTCTTCCAAAAGAGATCCGAGATGTACTGGATTTGTTGTTTATTTGCTCACCGGTTTTTCCACCATGGAGCTTACAGATGAGGCATCTTGATATGATCTTCCTCACTGCAGTAGGTCCACATGTGACCCAGTATTTCTCCTTGGTAGCAGAAAGAACATGACTTCTACCTCCATGTTCAAGCTGTAGATGGACCGTGAACGGAGGATAAGGTCGGAGATGTGTTGGTCTTTTGACAAGATGAGGGGGGTGTTTAATGTCCTCAGGGATTGCTGCCTTATTCAGCCGTCCCCCAACTCGTAGAAGTCCTCCTTCTAGAACCGGATCCAATTTGAGGATGCTGCTAATTCTCGACACTTGTGGCTTGCCAGAGGTTAGTGCAGCAAATTTCAGTGGGGAATCTCTCTTGCTGGCAAAAAGCGATTATGGAGGTCTCAGCCTCCAAGAGATCTTCCAGCGTCACCTTCTGATTCCCAAGTGATGTTGAGAAAGCTTGCATCTCCTTATTGCACATCCAACCTTGCTGCTCCAGTAGCACTGGTGTTTGCACACTTCAACTATTTTCTTTTCTTACTCAGTTTGAGCAGTTCCTTTCAGCTTAATTAGCCATGCAACTGCAACCTTTAATCTTTGCCAATCAGAGAAATGGGTCATCAGTTGCGATGTGGCATTGGTATCAACAAGTATTGCATTGACAGTCAGATTTCTCTTTACTTCTGGGTCGTCGGCAGTGACACTTGTATCCACAGGAAATGTTGGCCACGTTTCTTCAGGTTCCCGTAGGAATTCCGGGCCCTTCCATCCATCTTTGCTTCACAAGCTCTTCTGCCTTCAATCCACGTGAAGCATCGTCAGCAGGGTTTAGGGATGTGGGAACGTACCTCCACTGCTCAACTTCCGAGTTGTCCCTGATGGTGGTTACCCTGTTTGCTACAATGGGTTTGAAATCTTCGGTCCTCATTCTTTATGTATTTAAGAACTGATGTGCTGTCAGCAGACATGGGGACTCGAGTCTGAGACTCGGACTCGAGTCGCACTTAAGTCGCAAAAACAGTGACTTCAGACTTGACTTGGACTCGACCCAAAAGACTTTCAGACTTGACTCGGACTCGAGCTTCGAGACTCGTCAACAACTTGTTGGCAAGCTATTGTTGCTTTTTAAATCTAAATTCATTAATATGTTTCTATTTTCTTTTATTGGCGCATATACTTTGGGGAAACGTATGACGAGCTTCATGTCTCCTGCCCTGCAGCCAAAATGCGCAACGTTACGCATGCGCTATGAGCGCACACTCACACATCAAAAAATGCATTGATGATGGCAACACCAAATCCTCCCGCAGTTGTTCCTTTTGTTATTAGTTTCGCGTTCATATAATCCTACCCCGGTGAGAAGATATGGTCCTATTGTATTATTATATCTCCTTCTCCTATAGAGCGTAACAGTGACCCGCCCCCCTTTTTAACAGCTCCGGTGCCGGAAGTAAATTTCCCATGCATTTATCTCGTCCACTTTTCGTAGAATCCTTATAAAAAGAGTATTAAGCCTTTAACCAAGCCAATCGTTCGTTATGGTAGTCGTGACCATATTATGTTTGATTCGGGATGAGTAGTTCCTCACTCGGTCAACAACATAATGTACACAGTCTTGTACCTTTGGCTTTTCTTCCGTTTTCCAAATTCTTTTTATGCCCGAATCAAACATAATATGGTCACGACTACCATAACGAACGATTGGCTTGGTTAAAGGCTTAATACTCTTTTTATAAGGATTATACGAAAAGTGGACGAGATAAATGCATGGAAATTTACTTCCGGCACCGGAGCTGTTAAAAAGGGGGCGGTCACCATAGACATATATACATAGACGCCTCATGACGTGATGGAACGTAACCCAGCGTCGCCGCCATATTGGTAGGGAGTCCTCACTCTAGTCTAGCATAGGAGTCAACGGGAGAACAAGCTATGCCAGTATGTTGTGCAGCTTACGGCGCAGTATTGACACCAGATCGCGTGGGATTACCTTTAACAAGTAAGATTGAACAATAATTCTTATTATTTAAAAAAAAAAAAAAAATCGTCCTGTATCATAAATAAATCTCTGCCATTTGTAACAAACCAAACCGTGTGAAAATCCGGTAAAAATTCAGGGAGTTATGCTTATTATTGTAGTTGGGGATACGCCTTCCTCCATAGAAATGAATGCACTGGGGACGCACTGGGTCCCCTGCCAAGATGGCGGCCGCGCTGCTACGTCAGCTCTAACGGGCAGCGTCAGTCTATGAGGCGTCTATGTATACATGTCTATGGCGGGCACTGTTACGCTCTATTAGTGACGTCTCCGCTTCGCCGTCTGTTCGTTGTAAAAAAAATGCTCCCTGTTGCCGTGGGTACGGCAGAATCCGGCGCCAGTGGTTTGCTGAAAATGTACACCAAATAGTAGGGGTGGGAGAAAAAAATCGTTTTAAATCGATTTTTTTGTTCAAAAATCGATTTTAGTTCCTCTAAGCTTAGGTGGGAAAAAGTAACTGCTTTTCTCCAGCAGAGGGCGAAATGTTTTAGTTTGCGGGAAAACAATATTTTTATTTATTTTATTTTACCTCTTTTATACTGTATGCAGTTGAGGCTTGCCAGCTTCAGTCTTGAAAAGAGAGTGTAGTAGCAGTTAAAATAGTTAGATATTGCTGCTAAATAAATCTTAAAAACTGACTCACATGTGATGTGCATTTTTTTGGTTTGGTGTTTAAAAAAGCAAACAAAAAATCGCAAAAATCGGCAGTATCGAAGACTTGAGACTTGACTTGGACTTGTGGCAAAAGACTTGAGACTTGACTTGAATTTACCCTCAAAGACTTGAGACTTGACTTGGACTCGAGCTCAAAGACTTGAGACTTGACTTGGACTTGCAACAAATGACTTGTGAACATCTCTGGCTGTCAGTCCAAAAGCAGGTCTTCTTCAGTGGAAGCTAGAGCTCCGATTGAAGCATCTTGTCCACTCGTACTGCAACAACGGCAGCGGTGAGCTCTAAACGGGGAATGGTGACAGGCTTCATGGGGGCCACTCTGGCTTTGCCAAATAGGAAGGCAACATGTCATGTCCATGTCAACTCTCATCCATGTTCTGCATTCTCAGGTAAGTAGCCGTACCATAGCCGTTCTCCGCTCGCGTCGGCGAAGTGTTGCAATTGGGTGCTGACAGTCCTCCCAAATCCTTCAGGCTTCACGCATCTGTGGATCTTGAAATATGCCACCTTCTCAAGATCTGTCAGCCATTTCTTCCACTTCTGCTGGAAAGCTGGAGGTATTGGATCGTCCCAATCACACTTCGTCCTGCGTAGCTCCTGCAACAGCAGCTTGGCGGGGAGTACTAGAGGTGCTAGGAATCCCAATGGATCGTAGACCGAACCTGATGATGGATAGCATGCCTTGCTTGGTTGGCGGCTTCTCCTTGACTTTCAGCTTGAATTTGAAAGTGTCTGTCTCGATACACCACTGCAAACCCAAAGCTCTGTCCAACGGCAGCTTATCCCTGTCCAGATCAAGCTCATGCAGGTTCTTGGACTTGAGATCCTCTGGGAGGCTTTGAAGCACTTCTCTGCTGTTACTGATCCATTGAGTGAGGGTGAAACCTCCTTTGCTGCAAATGGTTGCAAGGTTCTTAACCATGGTGACTGCATCCTCTTCAGAGGGCAGACTCTTCAATAGATCATCCATGTAGAAGTTTCGGTTGACCGTTTCGATCACTTCTTTTGGAAAGTTGGCCTGGTTGTCTTCAGCGGTCTTTCTAAGAGCAAGGCAGGCGACACTGGGTGATGAAACCGCTCCAAATAAATGGACAGTCATGCGATGCTCTAAAAGATCTTGCTCCAGATTACCTTGAGGCCACCATAAGAATCTTAAGTAGTCCCGGTGTTCCTCTGCCACCTTAACCTGGTGGAACATAGCCTTTATCTCCGCCATTATGGCCACTTGTTCCTGTCTGAACCTCATAAGAACTCCAACTAACGAGCTGGTGAGGTTCGGTCCTTGCAAGAGCTGACTGTTGAGCGAGACCCCTTTGTACTCTGCCCCACAGTCAAACACCACTCGTAGCTTTCCTTTCTGTGGATGGTACACTCCGTGGTGCGGGATATACCACACCTTCCCTGTTGGCGTTTCGAACTGATGCTGCGGCACTTCTTCGGCATAGCCATTGCTAAGGACATCGGCAAGGAAGTTGTTGTACTCCTCATGAAAGCTTGCGTCTTTCTGAAGTCTCCTTTTTAGACAATGAACGCGTTGCATAGCAACACCGAGATTGTTCGGCATCGAAACATCTTTCCCTTTGAAAGGCATTTGAAATGTGTAGTGTCCATTCTGAAGCTTAGCAGAGCTTTCCATTATCTCCATAAACTTATTTTCTTCCCTTGACATTTCTTCCTGTTCTGCAGAGGCTCGCTCATTAAAGTCGTAGTTGTACTGGCTTGTTAACAGTTCTTCAATTCTGTCAATGGCGATTCTGTTGGCATAAATTGATGGGTGGTCGATTCCACAGTTGCTACTTCCCTGTAATGGACCATTTATTACCCACCCCAGTAGGGTTCTGATCGCGTAGGGTCCCTCTTCACCTTCACGACTGTTAATCACCTCCCAAGGCTCCATCAACTTGGAGGCGTTTGTGCCAATTAACAGGTCAACATCAGCGTTTATGTGGGGAATCTTTACATCCTCTAAATACGGCCATTTTCTCAGCTCCTTTTCACTGATTATGTTGGCTGTAGAGACAGGCATCTCTTTCTGGGTACACACTTTGGGAAGTGGATAGAAGCACTCACCTTTAAATCCTGAAATCTCCAAACTGTCAACAACAGAGCTTTCTACTGCGTTATTATGGCCCAAGGTACGGATATGAATCTTGAATTTGCGTCCTTACATGTTCAACTTGTCAATGAGCTTCCTGGTGCAGAAAGTTCCTGTACTCCCTGGGTCCAGAAACGCATAGGTTTCAATAACCTAGTTTCCCTTTGAGCACTTCACCTTCACAGGCAAAATGGGAAGAATTCCATTGCAGTGGCCAGCCCCTGTAAGACCACAAGCAGAGGATGTTGTACAGCTGTCAGAAGTATTTGACTGCTCAGTACTCTTGTGCTCACCATCCTTCTGATCCTTCTGAGTAACCCTTTCCTTCTCTCCTATGTGCAAAACACTGGGGTGCGTTCGGTTGCACTTTTTGCAAGTGATGCGCCTGTCGCAATTCCTGCTCAAGTGTCCTGTGCACAAGCAACTGAAACACAGACCTTTCCCCTTTAGATAGTCCAGTTTCTCCCTGTATGTCTTTCTTCCCAGTTTAAAACATTGGTCCAAAACATGATTACCAGCAGCACAATACAGGCAGGAAATAGAATCAGTCTTGGTAAAGGATGTCACTTTGTTCTGAGCCTTTTCCTTCTTGTCACCATCTGGTTTGCTCCATCCATCCTCATTCTTGTGAGTGTCTGCTTTGCATCCATCCTCAATGACCACCTGTGTGACAAAGCTGTTTCTTCTCAGCTGTGGTTTCACCTGTAACTTGCTTGCTTTTGTAGCTCCTTTGATAACAGCTGAAGTGTCCTGTATGTCACCAAAGACTGGATCTGAAGTGATTCTGACCTGGCGCTCGATGTACTTCACAATGTCTGAGAATCGTGCTCTTTGACCAGTTTTCTCCAGTATCTCACATGCCTTTGTTCTCCACTTGTCTCTAAGTTTATACGGAAGCTTCTGACTCAGAATCTTTATGTTTGCTGGCATGTTAAGTTCCTCCAAGTACCGAAGATCATCCATAGCGTTAGAACACTCACGGAGGAGTCCATAAGCTTTGAGCGCTTTGGGGTCCTCAGCTTTGATACTTGGCCATCCTGTGACCTTCTCCATGTAGGCCGCTGTTATCTTAAACTCATTTCCAAAGTGCTCCTTGAGCAACTTTTTGGCGACAGCAAATCCTTTATCTGCAGTCATATGAAGGCAGCTGCGCACAATATCCCTTGGCTGCCCCCTAGTGTATTGCTCAAGATAATACAAACAGTCTCCTTTACAGCTGGTCTTTGCTTCCACGCAGTTCTCAAACGCCTTCATAAATGTGTTGAACCTTAGAGGATCTCCATCATAAATTGGAATTTCTCGGCACGGCAGCAGTTGTGACGCTTGCATTTGAACAAGGAGAGCTGTTATGTCATTCTGTTGTTGCAGCAGATTGTAGAGACCTGCTGTCTGATTTTGGCCTTGCAGGGGTTGAAACACTTGTTGGTCTAGAGTGAGTTGAAAGCTTTGACTGAAGGTTGTCTTTGATTGTAACTTAGGGGGTTGAGAGCCTTGACTGACAGTTGGCTTTGGCATGATAGTTGGTGTGGCTAATGGTGAAGCATTGCTTTGCAGTGGTAGAGATGCATGTCGCTGTGAGGGCGGATACACAAATATTGAGGCCTGTGGATTGAGAGAGGTGAGCGGGAGCTTAGATCTAGCCCCTTTCCTGATGTAGGAAGCCATTCCATCAGATTGCCTTGAATGGACGCTGCTACCGACCTGTAGCACTGCTAGTTTAGCAGAAGTGGCAGCTATCTCAGTGTCCAGCTCAAGCTGCTCCCTTTTTCTCCTCAAGATGAGATCCTGCTCCTCCAATGCATGCATATCCTTTAAAGCAGCAGCTCGAGCCAAGAGCGCGGCCTGTTCCGCCTCTGCCCTGCGTCTGGCTGAAGAAGTGGAGGATCTGCTACTTGAGGATCTGCTACTTGAGCCATGGTGCCTTGACTGCACGTTTGAAATGCTGTCTTGAGGTTGAATCTGATCCTCCTCTTCCTCATCCTTTCCAACAGCAGCCTCATTTCCATTTCCAGCATTGACATCAACAGTTTGAGTTTCAGTTTGACCCGGCAAATCATCATCGTGATCATCACTCACCTTGGTAGCTGGACAAGCTTTAGTGTCATACAACCATTGATTTGTACCCACAATAAACTCATTGATATTCAACATTTTAGCTTGGTACCATATTTCATGTTTGTTTGCTTCATCAACATAGCCTGGCTCCGCCCGCCTACGTACTTCCGCTCAATTTTCATTTCACTTCAGTACTAAGGTCTGGCCGTGCTGTATGTTAGAATGATTTCTTTTCCCTCAAATGTGCCTTCCAATCAGCGAACAGGAGGCGCGGCCTGAGAAGAGTGACGTAGAGGTCGTGCGCGAATTTCAGTTATTGAGCGGAAGTACGGAGGCGGGCGGAACCAGGCTAATGCTAATGCTCACTGCATGTGCCGTTTGTATACTGCGCGCAACGTGGTTTCTGGCGCATGAAATACGTCACGACCAAACGTTAGCGATTGGTTAAGGCAGATCCAGAGTGGCACTGGGCAGAGCCAATAGGTTTTAAACTTCAACAGCACCCGCCTTCAAGTGAGAAATCATTTGTCTCTACAGCACTGCTAGACCTTTAGTATGAATGAAATGAGTACGAAGGTCTAGTTAGGACTAGGCTATCATCAACAGGCAATAAACCCAATAAAGATGTATGCACCTGCTGTATTTTGTCACACAATTCATTGAACCTGTTAAATTCATTTTCAACCTCATTTACATGCTCTTTATCACCCATCAATTTAGCGATAGATTATTTTGCGTTCGACAGTTTACCAAATTTAGACTTTCTTTCCTTTTCTAAAATGCTTATTTTTTCCAGCAAAGCTTTGGGTGTTAATTTAACCACACGTTCTTCAGTTACAGATTTTACCCCTGCACCCACACCAAGTTCAGTCTCAAGGCCAGGTTGGCCTTTTTCCTCTTCATCCATAATGACCACGCAAAGTTAATTAGCTTATTAATCGATAAGCCCGCAGAAATAGTTTGTGTTGCGCAACAACTCGTCTAGACGCGCAAAGTTATTTTTAGACGGTTGCGAGTCTGCTACCAATGCATTGGGATTACGCGAATGTGTGCACACAAATTACCATGGCCATTCATAATATCAGCGCTGATTACCACATACCCCAATCGAGCGTTGGCCGGCTTTGATGAATGGTGTCCCGTGTGATGATGATGGTTTTTCGGTGGCCCTGTAGCTCGCTCCGGTAGCCTACAGACAATCAGCAATCGGCAACTCCAAACATTCGCCCACCTCACATCCGTGGTTTCCAAACGAACACCGTTGAGTCCACAACAGGTCCGCGTCCTCTCGATGAACGCTATCCAAATCAAAGCAGTTTTCGACCTAAGTGTACTGACTAAGTCCTAAACGAAGTCTAGTACTGGTTGCTAATACGGCGGAATTAAGTTTAGACGTGCGCCCAGTGCCCTCGAACATAGCACACGGAGAGTTCAGTAATGTTACAATTATCTCGCAAGTTTATTTACCTTCATATATCATACAGTGGCAATAACTTTAACTCATAATACATGTAACCAAAACAACAAACCGAACTGCTCACCACAAAAGCAAGGCACATAAGCACATAGCACATAGGCACATAAGCACATAGGCACAGTCGAAAACTGTTTGCTTCCCAAATCAACAACAACCTGTGTCTGGGTTTCCTCTAGGTTAAATGGCCTACCTGGAGCCACAGAGCAAATACACCCCCCTAGTGCAGACATCCCAAGTCTCCCGGAAGTTCCGGGGGTCTCCCGCAAATCAATAGCGTCTCCCTGATGCAAGCAAATCATGTACAATCTCCCGGAAATCCCCCCCCCCGCCACCGTCGATCCGGGGTGTGTTGTGATTGCACGCCCCTCCTCCCCGCGAAGACAATCGCGCAACCCCCCCCCCCCGTTGACAATCGCGCAACCCCCCCCCCCCCCCCCCCCGCCACCGTCGATCCGGGGTGTGTTGTGATTGCGCGCCCCTCCCCCCCCCCCCCGTCGACAATCGCGACCCCCCCCCCGTTGGAGGCTCCCGAAAATGAGTTTTTGCAACTTGGGAAACCTGCTAGTGGCACAGGGCAAAATTACATAAATAATACAAAATTAATATGGCTCATACAATGATGATGGGAAGAGCTCCAATGTGTGTTTTAATTAATTTATTGTTTTTGTTCTCATTTCCTCACTTATGTTACTTTTAGAGTGGGAAGTTTGAATGTGAATGGAGCCAGAGAACAGAAAAAAAGAGCCACTATTTATGAAACAGCCAAAATGAAACATATTGATGTATTTTATTTACAAGAGACACATAGCGACAGCACCAATAAGGCAGACTGGAGGAGAGAGTGGGAGGGGGAAGTCATTTTAAGTCACAACACTTCTTTGAGTGGAGGAGTTGGCTTCCTCCTCTCCAAGTCTTTTATTCCGGTTTCAATGGAGGTCGAGCATTTTATCAATGGGAGGTTGCTTTTAATGAAAGCACGGTTCAACCTTTTTAATGCTGTTTTTATCAATGTGTATGCTCCAACAATCGGTACAGAGAGAAAGCTGTTTTTACAAAAAGTAAATGATGTTTTAAATGGTTGTGCCACGGAGGATTATTTATTCTTGGGTGGGGATTTTAACTGTACCGAGAATGCGGCACTAGACCGCAACCATGCAGAGCCGCATCCAGTTTCCCAACAGGTTCTGAGGCAGCTGGTCTATTCTCATGGCCTGGTGGACGTGTGGAGAAGGACGCATGCAGACTGTCGACAGTATACCTGGCTGGTCCCGCCTGAGAGAGAGTAGGATATCCTCAGCCAGATTAGACCGTATTTATTGTTTTAAGCATCATTTTATATTTTTAAAATGTGCAGTATTGTTCCTACTGGTTTTAGTGATCACTCTTTACTGCTGTGTAATGTTTTTATTCAAAACATTTTACCTAAAAGCACTTATTGGCATTTTAATTCAGTCTTAACCTTTGATAAACATTTTAAAAAGGTTCTTATTTATTTCTGGGACGTTTTTAGACAGGGGAAGGGTGGTTTTAGCAGTCTTAGGCAGTGGTGGGACCATGGTAAGACTGAAATTAAACTTTTATGTCAGCAGCACACCCTCAATGTCACTAGAGACATCACCAGATCTATGAAAGACCTGGAGACTGACATAGTGGAACTAGAAAGATTGAGCGAGTCCACAGCAAATCGAGGATATTTTGAGATCCTAAAAGTCAAAAAGCTAGCGTTAGCTGACCTGTTGGATGTCAAAGTACAGGGTGCACTGGTCAGGTCCTGGTATCAAGCCAGTGCGGAGATGGATGCTCCCTCTAGCTTCTTCTTCGGCCTGGAGAAGAAGAGTGGGCAGAGGCGGGTAATCCACTCATTCTTAGCAGATTAGAAGGCGGGCTGTGCAATACTATTCTTCACTGTATAAAAGTGAGTATGAGGAGCAGGAAGCTGAGGTTGAGGGTTTCTGCGACAGGCTGCCTCAGGTCTCAGAGGAGATCAACGCAAAGCTCAACAGGCCATTACAGATGCAGGAGCTGAAGGCCGCTCTCCAGAGCATGCAAGGGCGGCGGGCTCCCGGCATAGACAGCCTGAGTGTTGAATTTTATAAGGCCTTCTGGGACATCTTTGCAGAATATCTTTTAGATGTTTTTAACGAAAGTCTGGCCTCTGGTTTAATGCCCATGTCCTGCAGGAGGGCTGTAATTACCCTGCTCCCAAAAAAAGGGAACATGCAGGACATTAAAAACTGGCACCCTGTGTCTCTAGTGTGTGTGGATTACAAGCTTCTGTCCAAACTCTTTGCCTCCAGGCTGGGGATGGCTATGGAGTATATCATCCACCGGGACCAGACCTACTGTGTGTCCGGCAGGTCCATGGTGGACAATGTCCACCTCATTCGGGATGTTTTGGACATCTCCAACTCATTGGGCTGTAACACTGGTCTGATTTCTCTAGACCAGGAAAAGGCATTTGACCGCGTTGAACACAACTTCCTCTGGAAAGTAATGGAGAAATTTGGGTTAAACGCTGGTTTCATAGCCAAGATCAAGGTGTTGTACAGTGGGGTTGAGAGTGTGCTGAAATTTAACGGCAGTCTGTGTGCTCCTTTCAGGGTGTGTAGAGGCGTCAGGCAGGGCTGTGCTCTTTCCGGCATGCTCTACACACTCTCCCTGGAACCCCTCCTTAACAAGTTACGATACAATCTACAGGGCTTGGTTTTACCAGGTTTTAATAGTAACATTGGGCCTCATTCACGAACCGTTCTTAAGAACAAATTTGTTCTTAAGTCCTACTTACGAAGATTTTACAAAGATTGGGCCTCATTCACGAACCGTTCTTAAGAACAAATTTGTTCTTAAGTCCTACTTACGAAGATTTTATGAAGATTGTGGCATTCATGAATTTTTTTCTTATGCAGGATTTTTCTTAGGTAAGAACAAATCCTACGAACAGGAGTACTCTTAAGCACATTTCAGTGCCGACATGTTGGCATGGTTGTGTTGTCGTCTTTTGTTAAGTTCAATAAAATACATTACAGTGAAATTTCTGTCATATTTATGTATTTATTTATTAATTTCAGTTTTTTTCATTTTAATTTCATTAAATGTGCCAATGCTTTAACATGAATCAAGTACATTGGAAACCATGCCATCAATTAGTGATCCCACCCTATTTATAGGTGACATTTCTCCATCCATGGCCTATAAAACAATGGCATATACAGTATATTGCTGCTACAGGAGATTGCGGATTGTGTCCTATGGAGGGAACGAATCTTTCAGGACCACGTAGATCTTTTTTCAGAGGCCCTGCACACGGCCCTGCAGTCCCTTTTATGGGCCCTTTTATGGGCATTAATGGGTGGTTACCTATGCTAATCCTATGTTAATTAGACTCACCTGGTATGCGCGCTCAATTTACGAGGAGATGGCATTCATCAATCTAAGAACACAGCTGCGAACAATTCAGCGGCTTAAGAACACGTGATGAATCTGACGTAGGGTCTTCTTAGAAATCTTCTTAAGAAGGACTTAAGAAAGAATCTAAGAAGATTCTTAAGAAGATATTGGTGAATGAGGCCCATTGTTTTAAGTGCTTATGCTGATGACATTGTTGTTTTTATTAAAGACCAGAGGGACACAGACATTTTAATCAACACTGTAAAACTTTTTAGCGTAACATCGGCAGCGAGGGTAAATTGGATGAAAAGCGAAGCCCTCGCTGTCGGTGAGTGGCGTGACGGTCTCCCAGTTCTTCCCCACAGCTTGACGTGGAAAAAAGATTGTTTTAAGTACCTGGGGGTGTTCCTTGGGAAAGAACACATAGTTCAGAAGAACTGGGAGAACGTCCCAGAAAAATTTGAGGGGAAGCTTTCCAAGTGGAAATGGCTCCTCCCTCAAATGTCAATGCCAATGAATATTGGTCTTAAACAACGTAGTAGCATCCCAATTGTGGCACCGGTTAACCTGTGTAGACCCCCTGTTCCGCCCTTCGGCGTTTTTGAGTTTAGTTCCTAGTCGGACCCGTTTTAGGGACGGACCGACTCAAGCAACAACAAGGGAATACACAAGGCTGGCTGCTTCAAACAGCGCTGGTAAAATCTTTGTCTGTGAGTAATTACACGAACACATCATAGTTATTGTGGAGTGTGTCTGTTTACTTTAATTAATACAGTGAATTACGTTTGTTACTGTATCAATTTGTACGAGTTTAACTCGCGGTGAATGTGTTTCGTTCTGCCGATGTAGTATCGAATTTGCCCAGCAGGGGGCCGTGGCGCTACACAGATTTATTTACATCTGTCGATTTTGTGAATGTATGTTCATATTTTATTGTCTATAAAGACAACAGACGTTACATTTTGTAATGTTTATTTTTCTGTTTGTTTACAGTCTTACAAATAAAAAGTATGAGAAGAATTCTGTGAAATAAAACTGAGGAAAAAGAACGACAAAAGATCAAACCATCCTCAACAAGACTTCCAGAGTGACTCCATTATTGTTAACTATCTGTCTAGCTGTAGCTGACATATAGCGAGGGCAGAATAGTAAGAAGACAGTAATACACCAAGTTCTTCACGAAGCAGCTCAACACTGATTTCATCATTGCTTATCCAACGTCATCCAAGCAACCAAGATGGATGAACGGCGTAACACAGAAGAAACACATCAGTCCTTGGCGACTAGATCCATCGCACAATCAAGTAGCAAATCATCAACAGCAAGCTCTGCTGCACTCAGGGCTCGAGCCAGAGCCGAAGCTGCTCGCACGCAGGCTTCATTCGCTAAGAAAGAAGCGGAGATGATGGTTGAACAGGCAGCGTTAAAAGCAAAAATGCACATTCTACAAAAAGAAAAGGATGCAGCTACAGCCACCGCAGAAGAGGCAGTGTTTGTGGCTGCTGTGGACAATGCAGAGATAGACTCTCGTCATGACATTGACCTACCTCACTCACCATCCAACGCCGCACAAAGGACAAGTGAGTACGTTTTGCAACACAGATGTGGCTCATCAGGACACATGTCTATACACACATGTTCACAACCTGCAGTAGAGAAAGTTAAACAAGAAATTAGCAACCTCAAAATTGAAAATGAAGATACTCACCTGCAAACAGCTCATGAAGATGTGAACATCCAACCAGCAGTGAACGCCACACAACATACTCCTGCAAACGTTCCTCCTGTGCAGAAAAAGAGACATTTAGATCCAACTGTAAATTCAACTTACCTGAGACAGCCTGCACAGCAGAGGTGGGATCCTGACAACTCCGTCAAGCAGACAGCACCCACACCAGATGTCGCAAAATACCTCATGCGAAGAGAAGTAGTCACATCTGGTCTAATGGAGTTCGATGAACACCCAGAGAACTATTGGGCGTGGAAAACCTCTTTTCAAAGTGTCATTGATGAACTCGCATTAACTCCAAGAGAAGAGTTAGACCTCCTGATTAAATGGCTCGGGCCAGCGTCTAAGGAGCAAGCAAAAAGAATCAGAGCCATACACAGCCACAACTCAGCTGCAGGGCTAGACATGGTCTGGCAAAGACTAGAAGAGACCTATGGAACCCCTGAGGCGGTTGAACATTCACTCCTGAAGAGGATCGAGGAGTTTCCCAGAATCACGAACAGAGACAATGTGAGATTAAGAGAGCTTGGAGATCTCTTACTTGAACTTGAATATGCAAAGGAAGGAGGATTCCTCCCTGGACTAGCATATCTCGATACATCACGTGGGGTGAACCCCATATTAGAAAAGCTTCCATTTAGTCTTCAAGAAAAGTGGATTTCCCACGGGTCAAAGTATAAAGAATACAACCATGTTCCCTATCCACCCTTCTCCTTCTTCTCACAGTTTATTCGTTCTGAAGCTAAAACTAGAAATGATCCTAGCTTTATGATATCTCAAGCTCACTACACAGGTCCCACCAAGACAGAGAGACCCACAAGATACAACAACAAGGTGCCTGTGTCTGTGAGGAAGACTGGTGTCCTTTCTGAAGCTACAGCAGCTCCTGCAGGCTCTGTCGAAAAAGGAGCTATAGATCCAGACCGTCTATGCCCTCTGCATAACAAGCCTCACGCACTCATAAAATGCCGCACCTTCCGCAGCAAGCCCATGGAGGAGCGTAAAACCTACCTCAAGGAGAAGAACATCTGCTTCAGGTGCTGCAGCTCGACCAAACATAGAGCAAAAGACTGTGATAAAGAAATATTCTGCAGAGAATGTGGCAGCAAGACTCACACATCAGCTTTACATCCTGGTCGCGCACCTTGGGTCTCAGAAGTCCCAGCAGATCGAGGCGAGGAGGAGGAGACCCACGAGAGTCCCCCAAGAGCTCCCCCTGCAGTAACATCAAAATGTACAGAGGTTTGTGGGGGAAACACCAACGCCAAATCCTGCTGCAAAATATGTTTAGTTAACATCTACCCTGAAGATCAACCAGAAAAGGTAATTGAGACATATGCAGTAATAGATGATCAGAGCAATCGTTCACTTGCTCGCCCTGAGTTCTTCAACCACTTTGGCCTCTATGAAAAAGCATCTCCCTACACATTAAAGACGTGCTCTGGTGTTATGGAAACTGCAGGAAGGAGAGCAACAGACTTTGTGGTGGAATCCTATGATGGAAAGATCAAGGTCAAGCTTCCAACTCTCATTGAGTGTGAAATGATTCCAGACGACAGAGATGAAATCCCCACACCTGAAATAGCCCGCTATTTCCCCCATCTGAGACATTTGACAGATAAGATACCACCTCTCAATGAAAAGGCTCAGATCTACATCCTGCTAGGAAGAGACATTTTACAAGTGCATAAAGTGAGGCAGCAGCACAACGGTAACCATGACGACCCCTACGCCCAACGTCTTGACCTCGGGTGGGTTATTGTAGGAGACGTCTGCCTGGACCGAGCTCACAAACCACCCAGTGTCAGAGTCTACAAGACACACACACTGCCTAATGGACGGACATCCATGTTAAGTCCTTGTCCTAACAAAATACAAGTGAATGAGATACTTAACACAAAAAACACTCACCAACCAAGTACTGTGGACTGCACATTCCAAGGCGAGGAGACGGAAAAACTTGGAGCTACAGTCTTCGACAGCCACCCTGATGATGAAAAGATAGCTCTGTCAGTCGACGATCAAACATTCTTGGACATCATGGACAAACAGGTTTACATGGATCAAGCGAACAGCTGGGTAGCACCGCTGCCATTCTGTAAACCCCGACGCCGTCTTCCAAACAACAGAGACATGGCTCTGCGACGACTCTTGTCTCTCAAACGAACATTAGACAGATGCACAGACATGAAAGAACACTTTCTGGAGTTCATGAAAAAAGTGTTCGAGAATGACCAAGCTGAATTGGCACCAGAATTAGAGGAACATCAAGAAAGGTGGTACTTACCTCTATTCGGAGTCTATCATCCTCAAAAACCAAATCAGATCAGAGTGGTTTTTGATTCAAGCGCCAAACATGACGGTGTATCACTGAATGACGTGCTGCTCAGCGGGCCAGACTTAAACAACGCCCTGCTGGGTGTCTTAATGCGCTTCAGGAGAGAGAACATTGCAGTCACCGCTGATATTCAGCAAATGTTTTACGCATTTGTTGTTCAAGAAAATCATCGTGACTATTTACGTTTCCTTTGGTATAAGGATAACAACTTCAACAACAACATCACAGAATACAGAATGAAGGTGCACATATTTGGCAACAGCCCCTCACCATCAGTTGCCATATATGGTCTAAAAAGAGCTGCACAAGAACATCAGGATGAATACGGCACAGACAGTAAGGAGTTCGTCATGAGGAATTTCTACGTGGACGACGGATTGGCGTCAGTTCCGACAGAGGAGGAAGCTATCGACCTGCTAAAAAGGACTCAAAAAATGTTAGCAGCATCTAACTTCAAGCTACACAAAATCGCTTCCAATAGCAACAAAGTCATGGCAGCATTTTCCCCCGAGGACCTTGCAAAAGACTTAAAAGACCTCAACTTGGGAGCAGATCCTCTCCCACTTCAACGGAGCCTCGGACTGATATGGAATCTGGAGAGTGATAGCTTCAGTTTCCAAGTATCCCGTGAGGAGAAACCGTTCACAAAAAGAGGCATCTTATCAACAGTTCAGAGTCTTTATGATCCACTGGGCTTCGTGGCTCCCATCACAGTTCAGGGAAAAGCTCTGGTCAGAGAACTGTCGTCGAAAGAATATGACTGGGACGATCCTCTCCCATCAGACAAGCAAGTGTCCTGGAAGCTGTGGAAAGAGTCCCTCCTAGAATTAGAAAAGCTACACATCAAAAGAAGGTATGTGCCTATCCCTCTTGCATCATCTCAAAGTCGAGAGCTTTGTTTATTCTCCGACGCTTCCACACAGGCTATCGCCGCAGTAGCCTACCTACGTGTCACAAACAATGAAAACATGTGCTACGTAGGATTCATCATGGGCAAAGCGAAGTTGGCGCCGCATCCAGCCCACACAGTTCCACGTTTGGAGCTGTGTGCCGCTGTCCTGGCAGCTGAGATGGCAGACGCGATCTGCAGTGAGATGGACATTGAAATACAAGCCGTGAGATTTTTCACTGATAGCAGGATTGTTCTCGGCTACATCCATAACACCTCAAGAAGATTTCATGTGTATGTTGCCAACCGAGTCAATCGCATCAGGAAATCGAGTCAGCCTCAACAGTGGCAATATGTTGCCACCGAACAGAACCCGGCGGATCACGCCACCAGGCCCAAGTCTGTAGACATCCTCAGAGCCTCAAACTGGTTCTCAGGACCTGGATTCCTGAAAAACACAAGTGAGTCTCCACACAGCAACAGTTTTGATCTTGTAGATCCTGAACATGATGTTGAAGTCCGGCCTCAGGTTGCTGTCAACTACACCAAAGCTACAGAAGGTCAGTTCAGCTCAGCACGCTTTGAACGATTTTCTAGCTGGAAGAGATTACTGCAAGCTATCACAAAACTTATTCAAGTAATAAGAACATTCACAAAGACTCACAAAGCAGATGCTGTCGATGCACGGTGGCAAGCTAAAACAGTCATCATTCGTTGTGTCCAGCAAGAATCCTATGGAGAAGAGTTAAACTGTTTGAGAGACAGGATTCAGCTCTCAAAGAAGAGTCCGCTGAGAAAGTTAAATCCTTTCATCGACGAGGATGGACTCCTTCGGATCGGAGGACGCCTTACCAACGCTGACTTACCAAGAGATGAGAGACATCCCGTCATACTGCCAAAAACACATCACATCACAACTCTCATAGTGAGACATTACCATGAAGATATCTTCCACCAGGGTCGTCACCTTACTGAAGGTGCCGTCCGGTCAGCAGGAGTGTGGATAGTAGGAGGCAAACGGCTGGTGTCTAGTGTCCTCCATAACTGTGTGACCTGCAAAAAACTGAGAGGGAGGCTAATGGAACAGAAAATGGCACCGTTACCAGCTGACAGACTCACCTCAGAACCACCTTTTACCCACGTCGGACTGGACGTCTTCGGGCCGTGGAGCATTGTCACTCGCCGCACTCGTGGAGGCAGCGCTGAAAGTAAGCGATGGGCAGTGTTATTCACATGCATGAGCACCAGAGCGACACACATCGAAGTGTTAGAGTCCATGTCCACTTCAAGTTTTATAAATGCTTTAAGACGATTCTTTGCAATTCGTGGACCATCAAAGCAGCTTCGCTCTGACAGAGGCACAAACTTTATTGGAGCGTGCAGAGAATTAAAAATCAACACCAGTGATCCAGAGCTGACAAGTTACCTTGACAAACAGGGCTGCACGTGGACTTTCAACTCTCCACATTCATCCCATATGGGAGGTTGTTGGGAAAGACTGATAGGAGTTGCACGTCGGATTCTGGAGGGGATGTTGCTGAGGTCGGACACCAAACACCTCACACACGAAGTGTTGACAACACTGATGGCAGAAGTCATGGCCATTCTAAATGCCAGGCCGTTGACTCCAGTGTCAACTGATCCCGACAATCCTACTATATTGACACCTGCAATGATTCTCACTCAAAAGATGACTCCAGTGACAGCTCCTCCAGGTGACTTTGATCAAAAGGATCTACACAAAAATCAGTGGAAACAGGTGCAGTGTCTGGCAGAGAGCTTCTGGAAGCGATGGAGGCAGGAATATCTGGTGACTCTCCAGAAACGTCACAAGTGGACTGATGACAAGCCAAGCATTCAAGTGGATGATGTAGTTCTGATGAAGGACAGTCAGGCTCAACGGAACGATTGGCCCATTGGACTTGTGGTAAAGACATTGCCTAGCAAAGACAACAAAGTCCGCAAGGTTGAAGTTAAAGTTGTGAGACAAGGGGCAACAAAAACCTACATCAGGCCCATCTCGGAACTTGTTTTTCTTGTGTCTAAAGACTCATAAAGTGAGGGACGTTCTGATAAGTAACAGTAGTGTTCACAAATGGTGATTGATTGTATATTTGTTTGATCTAATCATTTGGTTGATTAACATTTGAGTAATTAAGATGTTTATAGTGGTATAATAATATACCAGGCGAGGAGTGTTCCGCCCTTCGGCGTTTTTGAGTTTAGTTCCTAGTCGGACCCGTTTTAGGGACGGACCGACTCAAGCAACAACAAGGGAATACACAAGGCTGGCTGCTTCAAACAGCGCTGGTAAAATCTTTGTCTGTGAGTAATTACACGAACACATCATAGTTATTGTGGAGTGTGTCTGTTTACTTTAATTAATACAGTGAATTACGTTTGTTACTGTATCAATTTGTACGAGTTTAACTCGCGGTGAATGTGTTTCGTTCTGCCGATGTAGTATCGAATTTGCCCAGCAGGGGGCCGTGGCGCTACACAGATTTATTTACATCTGTCGATTTTGTGAATGTATGTTCATATTTTATTGTCTATAAAGACAACAGACGTTACATTTTGTAATGTTTATTTTTCTGTTTGTTTACAGTCTTACAAATAAAAAGTATGAGAAGAATTCTGTGAAATAAAACTGAGGAAAAAGAACGACAAAAGATCAAACCATCCTCAACAAGACTTCCAGAGTGACTCCATTATTGTTAACTATCTGTCTAGCTGTAGCTGACATATAGCGAGGGCAGAATACCCCCCTTCAGGCTTACTAGCCCTTTTACAGAGGAAAATGTTCGATTTTTTTTGGGATGGTCTACACTGGGTGCCACAAGGGGTGCTGTTTTTAGCCAAAGAGGAGGGGGGACAGGGCCTCGTCCACCTGGCCAGCCGGACAGCCACTTTTAGACTACAGTTCCTACAAAAATATCTCACAGGTCCGGCTGATTTAGTGTGGAGAGATGTGGCCAGCTGTTGTGGTGTGTTCTTTGAGGAAGAAGGCCGCCGACACAGGATCGCTTTTAACTCACTTTATTTGTTTAGCTTTACGTATATTATCTATGAAGCAAATGGAGAGGAATTGTAAAATTCACGCGCGGAGCTACCCCTTAGCTGGATATCTTAACAGATACGCTGCCTGGGGGTTTCTGTCTTACCCCGGATGTGTTGTTTGGTAATACCTGGGCAGGCGTGGCCTCTATGACGCATACTATGCTCTGATTGGCTAGTGCTGAGCGCCCGCCCCCAGTGTATTATGTGTGCCGCCATCTGGTGGCCAGGTGCGGTTAATACAACTTATATATTTATTTCTATTCCCTTGTGGCTATGTGTAGATATTACAGCCTGTTGATACATATGTGCGGTTATACATTCGTCACACTGTATTTTAAGATGTGCAGATTATCTGGGGCTGGATGCTGCTCTGTTTTTAATTGATTCTAAACTTTTAAGTGGGCTGCCTCCGTTTTATCAGGGTGTTTTTAAGTCTTGGGCCCTTTTTAACTGTAAAAGGTGCCCAAAGGCTGACTCTCTGTACTGGTTGTTGAGAGAACCACTGATTTACGGGGCCAAGCTGGACATCAGCAGCAGTGTCACCCCTGGCCTGATGGTGGCGCTGCTTAAGGCAAAGACTGCGTGTCTGCAGCAACTGGTGGATGCAGTGGGGCCGGCGCTGAGTGATACCCAGGCCCTGGGCTCTCTTCTGGGCCTGCACTCTGTCCGGGTGGCGGGGAGGCTCCTGGAGCTGTGGCGCCAGAAACTTACTGGGAGAGAGAGGAGCCTCCTCATGGACTATGGGAAAAGAAAGGCCAGACCGGACCCTGCAGACCCCTTCCCTGACATCTTCCTGAGCTCAGGCCTGGGGCAACTCACCGGTCCCCTGCTTGCACACACACACCCAGGGAAGCTGACCATAAATAAGGCTGATAAGAGAACCTGGTATTTTAATTGTGTGAAGTCCATCCACAAGGCCGGACTGTGCAACCGCCCCCCCACTGTGTGGTCCAACAGGCTGGGAACAAACGGAGCCGGCCCACAGTGGAGGGTTTTATATAAACCTCCCCTCAAAAAACGGATTGCAGACCTCCAGTGGAGGATTTTACATGGTGCTGTTGCCTCCAATGCTTTTATTTCTGTTCTTAATCCTGCTGTTTTTAACACCTGTCTATTGTTTTCCCTTCGAGAAACTGTCTATCATATTTTTACTGAGTGCAAGAGGCTCACAAGCTTCTTCTCTCTTTTAACATTTGTTTTCAGTTTTTTCGATGTGGTTTTTACTGAGAGTTTTTATCATTGGAGCTGCCTACAAAAAAGAAAAAAAAGGAAAATGGCAGCTACTAAACTACCTCTCAGGGGGGTATACTATGAAACTCGCTGATACCCAGGCTTTCTTTGGATAACCTGGATCGACAAATACGAAAACTCGTGATCAGAGTTAAACGGTTCCACGAAGCTCACTTACGAGTCACTTTGTCAAGCCAGGTTTTCCGCTTTAGTTTCAATGCGCGTTCACATAAAAAGGGCGTAACCCAACATCATTCACCTTGACGAAATGGATCCGACGGAGCGAACCTGGGCTATGTATGTCATCACTCAGGAGGAGCAAGTAGTGATTATGAACTCATACAAGGAGTTAAAGAAGCAAATAACGGCAAGGGGCAATACAGTTGCCCATAATAAGGCTAGGGAGGCGTGCTGGCAAAAAATAGCAGATTCTGTGAATGCGTGAAAAGATTCTGCATAGCCTAATTGTCTAAAAATAACTATGCCAAATGCAGAATTGTTCACCATTAATCCCAATAGAGTGCATATGATTGCAAAAGCAACCTCCAACTTGCTTTATTGTGTAATTTAGGGAATTCATTTCAAATACATCCTATATGTAAGAAACTTATTGCATGTGCTGGAAGGTATCGACGGTGGTGTGGTGGATTAGTATGTGAGCTAAACGCCAGCGACCGGGGTTCGTATCTTGCCTGTCCATCATCATGCCTTTTACCCCATCTATATTACCAAACTGGATAATTCCATAACATTAATGAATAAGTATTCCATATGACATAAATACAAATATAACTAATTAAACTACACATACATGCACTTCACTTGGGAAACGAACCCAGCACGTAAAATCTCAAGACTGACGCGCTACCTCCACTCTACCGCTCGTTCACGTATACAGGTGTTTTCTTTTACCTGCAAGTTGATAAAATCCTTCCTTGACAGTTTGTGTTGGAAAAAAGTTGGGAAACACCACGAACATATTTAGCAGTGTATTTAGGGCAGCTACAACCTTGCGTATCGCAAGGCACACTGTATTGTTGCTTATATTTTCGGCATCACCAACTGTATGCAAATATGTACCCTTGGCAAAACATCGCAGTGAAACACAGACACACTGCGCAACAGTAAGCGCACGGCTTCTTTTTGTAGCATTGCCTACATAAGGTCCAACAAGGATGATCAAATAGCGAATACCCTCTGATGAGAACCTGAGTATCTCTCATAAAGAATATCCTCAGGCAATGCCAACTGGAATACCTACAAATGGTGACGCCATCGTAAAAGGAGGGGCTAGGAAGTGGCGCTCAGCTTTAAGAAGCCGATCTAATCGGAAAGTCTTAGCTGAAAACCTCCTCCCGACCAGGTTTGGTTGCCAGCATAAGTTACCATGGTGATATAGCGACGCTAAAAGAGAGCGACTTTCGTAGGACAGCTAACCCAGGCTTTGAGCGCAACATACCTCGCTAACCCACTAATCGAGGTTCGTAGTACACCCCCCAGGTGAGGCAAAGATGGCTATTTACATTAGCAGGAAAAACAGAGTAGAGAACAGAGAAGGGCAGGAGGCACAGGCAGTGTGGCTGGTGAACATTAGGGCAAGACTCTGGCTAGATTTTAGATTTTACAAACACATTGGAGACTTGGACGCTTTTAAACAGCGCTGGTGTTTTAATGATATTGTTTGTTCAGTTGTCAATGAAGAGCTGGTTTTTGCACAAGGTTTTAGTGTTTAAGCTATACTATTTTTTTTAACAAAGTGGGATTTTAATGCATTAGCACTTTATTGAATTGTTGAATTGTAAAAACTAATATTTATGTAAATAAATTGTTTTTGTAAAATCAAATCTCTCTCTCTCTCTCTCTTGCTTCATCTCCTTTACTCTCTCCAGATCTCCCAGTCTCAAACACTCCACTAATACATATCAGCATGATGTGTGTACTGTTCAGATGCACCCAAATGGCAAATGGAATAGTCATCACCACAAAAGGCTGACTGGAGCTGTGGATTCCTTGATACCTTGATGAGTGTCATGCCACAATAAAAGACAAAGTGAAATCTGAATGCCAAATAGTAAAAAAACAAACAAAAGAAACAGAGCTGGAGGAGGAGAGGAAGAGGTGTGTGTGTGTGTGTGGGGGGGGGGGGGATACATAAGCCCTTTAGAGTCAACGTATTTTGGTGCTCTGAGTCATTTGAACCCCCCTTGGTACAACAGGCTCCTCTTTAGATGTAATGTGTGCTGATAGGGAACACACTGTGAGGACAGGGGCTCCACGCTCTGCCTAAGTGATATTTATGTAGTGCTCTCCAGTACTGTTGCTTTCTTTCCATTAAGAAAAAGTAAGGCGGCAAATGCAATCTATTAAGGAGCAAGTGAGCCGGCACCATATACGCCTCCTGAAAGACAATTATACCGCTATGCCCATTGGGTGTGACTCCAGAGTTTGTACAACGCCTGGTGCTTTGAGGAAATGTTTCATCTGAATTGAAGGAGAGAATATCAGACATCTCTACGGGGCAGTATGAGGCACCCTTGTGTGCAAACTGTTGCTGGGTTTGTGTTTTCTTTTCACTGTCAGAATCGTACTATTTGCCAAACACTCTTTCTTGTACCACTCTAGTACAATTTTTGACCACCCTGAGGCCAGTATTATAGTATGTCAGATTTTCATTATGGGCGAGACTTTGACTGTTGAGCTGATGGACAATGTTATCTAATAAAAGTAAGTGTAATTGTTCATAAATCACTAGACAGAGGAGGCCAATGACATATACATTACTTACACATTGGTAACGTTTATCCAATAGGCCAGGGGTGCGTATAGAGGCCAACAGTTCCCTTATTGTTCTGACATTTTACTTATTGATAATTTATGCGGAGCGGGGTTGCACTCAGATTAGAAGTGCAGGGAATAATCACAATTTATGGCTTTGAAAAGGCCACACCAATAAGGTCATATACAATAACAGATAAAGAAAAATGCCTCCAGAGTATGACTGGGGACTTGGGTTTTTGTCTTCTCAAAACACTGGGATTTATCAGACCTTAAAACAATATTTGCTAGGGATTATTCTCATAACAATATCATGATTATTGAAACAATTAGGTGATGACCAGATCCCCACTGTATGTTAGTCCATATGACCAGATCCACACTGTATCTGTTAGTCCATATGACCAGATCCCTGCTGTATCTGTTAGTCCATCTAACCAGATACCCACTGTATCTGTTAGTCCATATTACCAGATCCCCACTGTATCTGTTGTGTGTCTTTTCATCCAGACACTCCTCCTGGTGGGAGCCAGCAAGACAAGCCTCAAGGTATTTATACATTTTTTTTTTTTTACATTTAAGTCTGCCAGTGAGCACAATGTAATAAATCATGTCTAAATCTCCTCTTAGGGCCACAGACACTTTAATCATCCTGTATTCTTGTGTGTTTAGCCATAATAATTTGGCTCTATCATGAAAGCACAGTCCCGTCTGTGATTTATATGCACGGTTCAGAGACTGAAAAAACCAAGGCAGCAATAGTTTTGTTGAATTTGGGTAATATTTTATTCCAGTGTCTATGTGAGACACTGTGTCTATGTGTGTATCTGTTTATTTTCTTCTTCTGACCCACTCTCTTTCAATTGAGTTATTATCCATGGTTCTTTCTTTCTTTCTTTCTTTCTTTCTTTCTTTCTTTCTTTCTTTCTTTCTTTCTTTCTTTCTTTCTTTCTTTCTGTATTTGCTATACCTTTTTCACATTTTAGAGTCACCAAAAGATTGACATTCTTTATTTGTTATATTATGCAGATGCTAAGATCTGCCACAATGTTTGGACCAGCTGTACAGGTAATATATATATATATATATATATATATATATATATAGAGAGAGAGAGAGAGAGAGAGAGAGAGAGAGAGAGAGAGAGAGAGAGAGAGAGAGAGAGAGAGATTGAAGTGCAATAACAGAATAGAAATGTCATATTTGCATATCTCAAAAGTATATCACACAGGTTAGCACAGATAGGCATAAACGAGGACTGTGAACCCAGTTTTGCATATTGAGAGAAATTTCTGCAGCTGTTTGGTGAATGCTGTTTATATGCAATTTTAAGAGGAAGTTCATAAAGGTCATTTCTGAGAGGGACGAAAACATGACGCTTTGCCTACTGGAAATAGGAGCTGAAATCCAAGAGAAATCAAAGATGTTTTTCTTCCAACTAAAAGTCACTTCAAGTCATCTCTTGGCAGAAATGGAATATAATATTCATAAGTATGTTTTCATTAGTGTATAATGACCTGAAAATAATAATCGTGTTTTCTTTCACTTAGAATGAGCCGTTTATATCTACATTTGAGCGGGTCGCCTTTCATGTTGCCCAGAACGGGCAAACAGCTCTAGAGAAATAAAGCCTTTGCCGTTGCATATTGTTGTTGAGACTAATATAGGTTAGTTCACCAATGTTTAGTAGCTCAATATGTTTTACAATAATGTCCGCCCACCAGGGACGTCCCGACATCAAAACTGAAAATGACATTTATGAATTAGCGATGTGACATGGTGAACTAAAGACGCGATCACCAGTATGAGTCCCGTGTGTCTAGCGGTGTCTACCTGCCCAGAAGACCTCCAAGTGTAACCGTCGGGCAGCAGCACTCCTCTCTATAGAGCCATCGTTTGGTCAATATTTCTACACAATAGCCAAATTACAAAGTAACCTGCTCTAAACAATATCCTAACTAAAGTGCAATTAAACTGATACGTCTCACGTTACAAAATGTTCCGAATGGATACAACATTAAAATCACTGTTTAGAAGTGTGTCCTGCTAGCTCTACAACAGTACATTGTAATGTATCCCACCAGGAACGTCCCACCTTCTAAACTGAAGGTGACATTTATAGCAGCATAGCACTACTGTAGTGGTATATTAAAAGAATCACACATCAATATAGCAGTTTATGGCATCTGAAAGGTTTTGTTTTTTTTAGTTAGACACGGAGAACTAAAGACGTGATCACAGCTATGAGTGATTGCATAATTAAACCGATACATCTAACGTTACAAAGATAGAAGGAGAAGAATGGATATAACATTAAAATCGCTGTTTAGAAGTGTAACCTGCTAGCTCTACAACAGGAAAAGCAGGTACAGAACTGCGTGGCCAGTGGAGCTCCAGTGTGAATGTAACACACACACTGTATACAGGTGACTTTCACAGACTTAAACAAAAAAACAAGACGAGTCCACGAGTATTCGTTAAGATTTGAACCATGTATTAAATTACAGTTTTCGGGTATTTATTGCAACCCTAGTACCTACTGGCACCTTAGCTTCTCCTTCGTCGTTGGAAAGGGAGAGGTGAGGGGGGGGGGGGGGGGGGGGGGGGGGGGGTATTCAGTTTGTTGTAATCTGCATCCTCACCGCTAGATGCAACCCAGTCTCATATAAAAACGTATCCTGGCTACGTTGGTCCAAAGTGCCAAACGTAGAGGGGTTACAATAACGGCCCTTAAATTGTATGAGTGTTACGTTTTTTCTGCCTATTCTTTTCCTATGGTGTTGCGTCCAAGTCACGTGACTTTCAAGATTCCGGCTGCGAGAACAAAAAACATGGCGGACATTTCTCTTATTTTTAGTGAGAAAATCTATATTTTGAGTTAGTTTCTGCATACAAATGCATTTTGATTACATTTCTAGCGAGAAATATATATTTTACTTTCATAATATTCACTCAGTGAATGTACATAATCACTCGCTTGCTCGTTGTTGCGAAGATTTTTCAGATCTCGCCAGAATAATGTGAAACTGAAATGTTTTGGTTGCTATGGACGCTGCTATAGCCTAGCATAGCTGTGGCCCCAGATTCCATAGGACTCCCTTGTGACGTCACTCCGTCTGACGGATCAAACCATAGACATATATACATGTATATATGACATTTATACATGTATATATGTCTATGGATCAAACCCTCGCCCACAACATGTCTGAGGTTGATTTGCTGATCAACACATTATTCCGTGGCAGCGGGAGAAACTAATGTTGACAAAGTGACGAGTTACGATCGGATGTTTGTCCGCTGTTTAATTTTGATGGTGTGTGGGCATCCGTCCTGTGGTTAGTTATTACTCCTGTATCAGAGCTATAGAGTAAACAACTCTATAAACAACTCTATGTTCACTCTATAGCTCTGATTTCTGCACCATATTTCAATGACGTCAGGTTGCTAGGGGCTACGGCTGACAGACGCCACCTGTCCCATTGGGAGGACCTATCAGCCGGAAGTACTGTCCTTACTGTACTATACTTTTTAACAGCTCCGGTGCCGGAAGTAAATTTCCCATGCATTTATCTCGTCCACTTTTCGTAGAATCCTTATAAAAAGAGTATTAAGCCTTTAACCAAGCCAATCGTTCGTTATGGTAGTCGTGACCATATTATGTTTGATTCGGGATGAGTAGTTCCTCACTCGGTCAACAAATAATGTACACAGTCTTGTACCTTTGGCTTTTCTTCCGTTTTCCAAATTCTTTTTATGCCCGAATCAAACATAATATGGTCACGACTACCATAACGAACGATTGGCTTGGTTAAAGGCTTAATACTCTTTTTATAAGGATTCTACGAAAAGTGGACGAGATAAATGCATGGGAAATTTACTTCCGGCACCGGAGCTGTTAAAAAGGGGGCGGTCACTGTTACGCTCTATTGTTTATGTTGTAATGTCATAAGTGTTGACAATAAAGTTTGTTAAAAAAACAACAACAACAACAACTATTATTGTCCCACACCACAATGTATATCCCACAATGTTAACTCCAAACAATTCATTCAAACAAAGCAGCTGTAAACACGTCTAAAAAACACTTGAAATAAAATTTAGCCTATATTTATATTTTTACAACATCAATCTCCCTATAATATGAATAAAATATGATCAGGTTATACTTTCTCTCTTGAAAACGGGCAAAACGCTAACCCTAACCCTAACCCGGAAAATGAATTAAAAAAACTACAAACGTGCGGAAAATGCAATACAATGAAGTGTGCGGCGCCATGTTTCTTCCGCCATGTTTTTTGTAGCTCTAACGCCCTTTGCATACGACACAGGCCTACTTTCTTTCAAAAGCTCATATCTTGGTCAATTAAAAAACAACTGTGTAAAAATGTAACTGCACACAGACATACATTCGCATTACCATATTATATACTATTGGTTCATCCAGGGCAATCCTGTCAGCCCTGGGGAAGGGAACACAATGGCTATAAATGGTCATATTAAGTAATATAAGCGGAAGAAAATGGATGGATGGATGGATGGAAATATTGATATGAAACATTAAGTAGTTTAAGGGGTAAATGGGGTCTAAACTGCTCCAAATTGAAAAGCATGACTAAGGATAAGGTCACCATCAATATGTTGAACACATTTTGTCACTAAATATCCCTTAAAATATTTTAGTGATTTTATCCATCTTGGCTCTATATAAGCTGTGAGAAAGTACACATCAGTAAGTGCCTTGGCAGTGAGCAAGATAAAAATGAAACTTTGTCGTAGGATGACAATGAAGACATCGTTGGAAAGGTCTTGATCTGCAGAATACAGATCTGCCACTGTGACATTCTGGGTGGTTCCTGCTCCTCAGGAATGCCCTTTGAACCTTGAACCTAAGGCTCTTTTAAAGGCTTACAGAAAAGCAGCACAATGTGATACAAACATGGGGAAAACATTTTTGGAAAGCTGTTGACTTCTTCTATCATGTCCTTTGTGGCCTTTGCCAAACCATCAGGGGGCGCTACTGGGTAGGGTCAAAACCAGATTTCACCCAATTAACAATAGTAAAAATGAAATCTGACCAAATAAATGTGCTCCCCGGTCCCTAAAACATTTAATACACTTGCGAAGTTCCTTGACACGTTTTCACATAACAGGGAAAACGTTAACTAAACATTTTAGAACTACAAAAAACATGGCGGAAAAAACATGGCGCCGCACACTTCATTGTATTGCATTTTCCGAACGTTTGTAGTTTTTTAAATTCATTTTCCGGGTTAGGGTTAGGGTTAGCGTTTTGCCCGTTTTCAAGAGAGAAAGTATAACCTGATCATATTTTGTTCATATTATAGGGAGATTGATGTTGTAAAAATATAAATATAGGCTACATTTTATTTCAAGTGTTTTTTAGACGTGTTTACAGCTGCTTTGTTTGAATGAATTGTTTGGAGTTAACATTGTGGGACATACATTGTGGTGTGGGACAATAATAGTTGTTGTTGTTTTTTTTTTAACAAACTTTATTGTCAACACTTATGACATTACAACATAAACAATAGTACAGTAAGGACAGTACTTCCGGCTGTCAGCCGTAGCCCCTAGCAACCTGACGTCATTGAAACATGGTGCAGAAATCAGAGCTATAGAGTAAACATAGAGTTGTTTATAGAGTTGTTTACTCTATAGCTCTGATACAGGAGTAATAACTAACCACAGGATGGATGCCCACACACCATCAAAATTAAACAGCGGACAAACATCCGATCGTAACTCGTCACTTTGTCAACATTAGTTTCTCCCGCTGCCACGGAATAATGTGTTGATCAGCAAATCAACCTCAGACATGTTGTGGGCGAGGGTTTGATCCATAGACATATATACATGTATAAATGTCATATATACATGTATATATGTCTATGGTTTGATCCGTCAGACGGAGTGACGTCACAAGGGAGTCCTATGGAATCTGGGGCCACAGCTATGCTAGGCGATAGCAGCGTCCATAGCAACCAAAACGTTTCAGTTTCACATTATTCTGGCGAGATCTGAAAAATCTTCGCAACAACGAGCAAGCGAGTGATTATGTACATTCACTGAGTGAATATTATGAAAGTAAAATATATATTTCTCGCTAGAAATGTAATCAAAACGCATTTGTATGCAGAAACTAACTCAAAATATAGATTTTCTCACTAAAAATAAGAGAAATGTCCGCCATGTTTTTTGTTCTCGCAGCCGGAATCTTGAAAGTCACGTGACTTGGACGCAACACCATAGGAAAAGAATAGGCAGAAAAAACGTAACACTCATACAATTTAAGGGCCGTTATTGTAACCCCTCTACGTTTGGCACTTTGGACCAACGTAGCCAGGATACGTTTTTATATGAGACTGGGTTGCTAGATGCCACTAAATTTTACACATTGTACCTTTAAGCATGTTAACCAGCTTCAAGTCCCTGGGCCACCCAACAATGCATTTGCAATAGGCACATTGTTCTCAGTGTTAGAGCTGTTGGGGTATAGACCCCTTTTCTGTTAGTAAACATTATGATGTTTGTTTGTGGGCGGAGTGTAGGTGGAGGTAGAATAATTACCTGAACACGTTAGCCAATGCCAGCAAGTTTTGTTGGCTTGTTTTATAATAATGGCTAAAGAAAATTAGTTTCTCTGAACATGTATGGTCTCTCACATAACAACCTGCTTGATCCTCATCAGTCAGGTTTCAAGAATGTACACTCCACTGAGACAGCCCTCCTCACGGTGACGGAGTCCCTCCGTGCCACCAGAGCCTCGTCCCTCTCATCGGTTCTCATTCTCCTCGACCTGTCTGCGGCATTCAACACCATGAACCACCAGATACTCCCCACCACCCTCGCAGAACTCGGCATCGCTGACTCTGCGCTATCCTGGTTCACATCCTACCTGACGAACCTCACCTACCAGATCACGTGGAACGGCTCCTAATCCGAACCCTGCTCTGTTGACACCGCGTCCCTCAAGGCTCAGTATTAGGACCACTTCTGTTGGCCCTATACACTAGATCTTTAGGCTCTACTATTCCTCTCTTTCCCCTCCTCTGACAGCCTGATTGCAACTCGCATCTCAGATTGTCTGGCAGACATCAGCACCTGGACGTCTGCGCACCACCTGAAGCTCAACCTCAACAAGACTGAGCTCCTCTTCTTGCCAGGGAAGGACTGCCCTCACATGGACCTACTGCTAACTTTTGAGGATGCTGTGGTGGGTCCTTCACCAACTGCGAGGAACCTTGGCGTCATACTGGATGACCAACTGCACTGCACAGCCAACATCACCGCGGTGACCCGATCCTGCAGATTTGCTCTCTACAACATCCGCTGGATCCGACCCTTCCTCGCAAGGGAAGCAGTGCAGCTCTTGGTCCAAGCACTTGTCATCTCCCGCCTCGACTACTGCAACTCGATCCTGGCCGGACTCCCTGCCTCCGCGATCAAACCTTTGCAGCGCATCCAGAACGCGGCAGCATGACTTGTGTTCAACCTGCCAAAGTTCTCCCACGTGACCCCTCTCTTCCGCGACCTCCACTGGCTCCCTGTAGCAGCTCGTATCAGATTCAAGACAATGGTACTGACCTATAAGGCTGTCAACGGAACCGCCCCGGCCTACCTTCAAGCACTAGTCAGACCCCACACCCCGGCTAGAGCCCTCCGCGCAACTACCTCAGCCGGCCGGCTGGTGCCGACATCCCTGCTGACGTGAGGACTGCAGAGTTGATCACCTGCTTCCGCAAGAGACTCGAGACCCACCTCTTCACCTGGACCCTGCTTAGCATCCTTCCTCTACTACCCCTCCCTCTCCCACTAATAAAAGAAAAATTATTCTGTGTTTGTATCAGGGCTCCGAACCGGTTCAAGGAACGAAAACGAAAACCGAAAACGAACGGAATTTTACGAGGAACGGAAACGGAAATGAAAACCAAATGGTCTTATTATTCTTATTATATAACGTTATTCTGAAATCCCCAAAACCGGTTAATAACGGTTTTTTTTCGTTCTCTATATACCATAAAACTTCCAATAAAAGCGGGGTCCCTAATAGACGCAGGGGTGTGGCGACACGTTTTGACAAATAAACGCAGGTCTCCAATTGAGGCCGGATCTGGATTTTATCTAAATTATTTCTTGAACGACTTAAGCCGTTTAGATCACCTACACAAAGATACGGTAACCGTTTAAACGTCTGTCCATATGGACATAACGCACATCATTAGATCAGTTAGATTCTCCACAGATAAATCATTCAGTTCATTTAACACAAACTATGAACACCAACGCATAATTCATCCAGACTTACCGGTAAACAAGAGAGACGGGGAAAAGGTCTGACTTCCAACTTTTGAAGCGATCATAAAGTCCGTACGGTGTGTGTGTCCGTTCCTGCATTGTTTATATTCCTTAAGTCCGTAAGGGTCCACCGGTCAAAAGAATCAATGGGTTTCATTAAATTAATCAGAGTTGTGAATAATATCATGTGAAGTCCGTTGCTCACTGTCTGTTTACTGTCTGTATGCTGGCTGTCGTAAATCTTCCGCTGCCGTAAAACGACGTTCACGTTCGAGCGTCACCGCGGACCTACGGCCGGCGGGGGTGCCCGCAATAGTAACACAAACACACCGCGGGCCAACGGGGGGGGGCGCGCAAT
This sequence comes from Merluccius polli, assembly GCA_030340625.1. Taxonomy (NCBI): domain Eukaryota; kingdom Metazoa; phylum Chordata; class Actinopteri; order Gadiformes; family Merlucciidae; genus Merluccius; species Merluccius polli. The sequence continues at coordinate 35,965 of JAOPHQ010004846.1, forward strand.
AGTAACGGCCGACGGGGGGTGCGCAATAGTAACACACCACGGACCTACGGCCGGCGGGGGGGGGGCCGCAATAGTAACACACCGCGGAGGCCCAATAACACTGCCGGAACGTTAAGAACGAACGTTATTTTACGTTCCGAACCGGTTCAGGAACGATATGTTGGTGGCGGAACACAAGAACGAAAACGTTAAATATACCGGTTCCGTTCGGAGCGGAACGATTGAAAAATAATTTCGTTTTCAAGCCCTGGTTTGTATGTCCTGGCTCTTACTTTGATATTCTGCGCTTAGTATTTTCGCACTTATCTCTGTTGTATACTAGCAATTGGGTGTGCTTGAAACTCGTTCTTGTGAAATCTTTACTCTACTGATAGCGATTTACTGTTGCACTTTCTTCTAACAAATGTACTTATTGTAAGTCGCTTTGGACAAAAGTGTCTGCTAAAGCCCTAAATGTAAATGTATGGTCATTCACTCTCCTCTGGACCACAAGTGTTACTTGAAAAAATGAACATTAACCAATAGACCACTTTTCTGATCGTAACAAACAATACCGTTTGTCAGGGTGGAGGTAGAATTCCCTGAACGCGTAGCAAACACTGGCTATTAGGTTTCTGTTATGTAATGTTTATCTAAATATATGTCCAGCAATGAAACTTGTTGGACATAGCATGGTTGTTTTCCTTAGATGGTCTTCTATTCTACCAGTTATAAAATGTTTGTTTTTACGGCTTAATGAGGTTAGGACGCCAGCGTTAGCTCTTGGCTCAACCTCAACAACACCACCATCAATAGTTCCATTTTTACCTCTGGTATCCAGGAAATAGTCCGAAGATTAGACACATAATCAAATTAATGTTATTACTTTATTTTCTGTATTGTGTTTTTTGCCCCCCCAGTAATTCCCCTAAAAACAAATGACATGACGGTGACGGAGTTGAGCCGTACAACAACCATGCTTTCAAAATCATGTTACGTCGCTGGCCTCAGATCACAAAAGTAAAACGGTACGATTGAGCAATTGAGACTGCTCTAGAACAAGTATGCAAAAATACTGCCAGTTCTATAGAGTTATGAGTATTGTAAATAGAGCAAAGGGCATCTCGTGTTTGAAAGTGATTGTTAAGCACTGAACTACATAATTGTTATATTATCTATAGGATTGTATAACTCTCTTAGCTAATTCACTAATTCAGTAATTCAAGAGTTACAAGATCAATCTGTTCCTCCTATTTCCCCAATTTCTGATTAAGTGGATATGACAAACCTTAGTCACATATCCATACCTACAACAGACAATACTTTGTCTGGTACTCAACAACACAGCAAGATGACATAGTTTTGATAGTTGGTGCAGCCTACTATTCTATTTGCCTCTAGTTGTTGCTTTGTTTTGCCTCCAGCTAATGCTATGACGTAATCATGACGTTGACTGAAAAAGGGTGGGTTGTTGGGGCTAGAGTAGCCCTGGGTCAAAACAAATAAAAAACAAGCAAATTACATTTTGAGCAAAATCAATCAATTATAATGTAATAATTCATAATTTATCTTTTTGTTAAGAAGATCAATCAATCAATCACTGTTTCTTTAAAGAAAAGATCAACATACAAGTGTTTAGTAACCTTCTAAGTGTTTACCAAATACAACATTTTTATACCATATAGGATAGTGTTAAAAAATATGACCAGAATTACCATGTTTTTATTAATAAAAACAAATTGTTTGAGTGCTGATTACTTATTTTTTAAATCTATCTGGGTGGAATCTGAAATATTAACCAACTGGAAAGATCACATGAAATGGATAATTGCATGTTAGTGGCCTTAAAGCCGCTCTGAACTACTTCGGTAAGTTTTTCCTGCTCACAGGAAGGGTTTTAATGAGGAAGTTCGTTTGGCCCTCTCTCCATCTTGGCACTGGTCATCTCCTACTTATTTAGACCCATCTGGCTCAGTCAGACACATCCAATAACTCAATTAGTGTTCTCTGAGACGGGTCTTGTACCGAGAACCTTGCAAACTCCCCCAATACTACCAGCCAAACCCCTCCACAAATAACAGAACCGTCTTGTTGTGACCTGATTAAAATAGATTAATTAATTACCATCCACCCAAGTTTTGTCTTGTGATTAATGGGGCAGGAACATCCAATTGGCCTGCAGAACGTAAAGCCTGATTGGCTCTGCTTTGTCTATTTTGCAAAATGTTTTCATTTTCTTTCCATCTCTTCACTCACATACCTGATTATATTGCATATCTTCCTTTGTCCAGTTAATGGAAGCTAATTTTATGGCGCTGGTGGAGGGTGTATGTGTGTGTGCAATGTGTGTGTGTGTGTGTGTGTGTGTGTGTGTGTGTGTGTGTGTTCAGTGTGTGTGTGTGTCTGTGTCTAGCATTTAGACATTTAGCCATGACTCAGTGTCTGAAAGCCTTCTCATCATTCATGTCGTTATCTGAAAAGTTCCAGTATCAGTCCAGAAACTATTTTTATGTGCAAAAATCATATTCACATTTTCAGATGACAGACCTGTTCCTGTATTCATGTAATACAATATAGAAATATGCAGTGGATACAATATGATCAAATTATTCTATGGATGGCAGCCACTTGTCAACTCACACCGCAGCCCTTTGTCACCCCGCCTTCTACTGCTTGTGTGGAATGTCGGAACAAATGGAGAGCAGTGAGCAGCCTGGAGTTGCTTTAAGGAACAGTGATAGGTTTTGCACTGCTGAAGTCTGACAAGACTACTTCAGCCTCAGACAGGTTATTAATTCCCCACCAGTCTTTTGCCGGCCATATCTGAACGCCCACTATACGTTTGGCAATATTTGATAGTGCCTGACCCCATTACAATATAGGGTCCCTTCCTTCCATGTCAACACATGTTTAAATGACCTTAGGTGTTCATCCAAAAGAGGTATGCCACCTCGTTCATGGTTTACACAACTTGTCTTTTTCTTTTCAAGAATTTCAATTTCAACTATAACAATGTAAGTTAGTCAGTCCTTCTTTCTTCATTGTTATCCAAACTATTTGGCCTGTATCATCTGTCACAGGAAGACAGAGGAGAGAGACAGAGGAGTGGACAGATTGTGGGGTGTGAAGGGGGTTACTACATCCGTGTGTGTGTGTGTGTGTGTGTGTGGGGGGGGGGGGGGGGGGGGGGGGGGGTACAAGCTATGATTATGTAGGGACAGCCTTTTTGGAGCTTTGAGCAATGTTCTGGAAGCAGCCTGTCATTTCTCACTTGTTGACTTTTAGAAGCTGATGACGAATGGCTGCCTGCCTGGCAGAACTGGTATCAGTCAACGTGAGCCCCGTAATGCACAAAATAACTAGCCGCCATTTTAGAATAAATGCATTGCCATGGCAGTGGGGAGGCAGCAGACCTTTGATTGAACCCAACATGTTGCTTCTCATTGAGCTAGTACTCTCTCTGTTGTATTATTATAATTTGGTACATAAATGCCCATAAATAACATTTCACATAACACAATCCAACCGAAATGAGGAAAACCCAGTGTTTTTGCAGTACTCTTTAGTAGCATTATTATTACAATAAACACACCACATCTATCTGGCACTGGTATGTGTACTATTGATAATAAAGGTTCTCATCCAACAGGGGTAGCAGCACAGACTCCTGTCTGCCCAGTCGTCCACCCCTGCTGTTCCTATGATTAGGAGAACAACATAGACAGACATGCCTATCTCAAAACTGGAAATTTCATTATTATTCAGTATTATTACTGAGAATTACACACCGGTCACAAGACTGTTTGTAGTGACTTGCATATATATGTATACATAAGGACAAAAAAATACAAAACATTATCTAGCAAGCACACACATGAAGTTATACATAGGTAGTTTTGCCATATTAGCCTGTAATCGTGTGCCCATTGGCCCTATTGGGTGCATGTTCCTATATACTGGGTAAGGAGGACATGAGGTCACAGAGAGCTCCAGTTGGTTCGGTGGGATGTGATGTTTTGCCATATGAATCAATATAGATTTGTTTAAAACACAGGCGTGCGGGACATGCTGTATGAGATCAGGACAAAAGCTGAGAAGAGCAGTAGGCAGTGGGCTATACACTGGGAACCTTCAGCTAGCTGATTGATATACTTAATCCCCAGGCTATATGGCAGGGAAATTGCTGTTGTCCATCTCATTTGCAGACATTGATCTTTGTGAAGGAGTAAGGGGAAATGGGTGGAATAAGGTGGTGGGGCTTGAGGATGGTGTAGGTGGGGTAATGGGGCGGGGGGGGGGGGACAGATAATGAGATAGAGCTGATTGTGCTCAGGCTGTAGAAACGTGTCGTTTGGCGGAAATTATCTTTTTTATTTTGTTCCCAGTGTAGATGTCTGTGCCTTTCCTTTTACACAATCTGAAGCATAAAAAAAACCAAAAAAGATTCCCTGTTCTTTGCACCAACCCCACTTTCCAATGTAAAGACATATACAGCACGTTTGGCAGATAAGCACCGTGTCATGCATAATTGAAAATGGCCATGCTTTTCCTACGCATGTTTGTGTCTGTGCGAGAGAGTGTTATAGAGAGAGAGAGAGAGAGAGAGAGAGAGAGAGAGAGAGAGAGAGAGAGAGAGAGAGAGAGAGAGAGAGAGAGAAAGAGAGAGAGAGAGAGGCGCTCGGTCTCAGTACGAGGCCCAGAAGTGTACCTTAGCAGGGCATTGTTGAACGACGGGAGCCAGTCTCATTGCCTCCACACACACACACACACACTGCATCTTAACATCTTTCCCCCCTCACCTCTGCTTCTCATTGGGCCCGGGCACTGACTGGGGACCCACAATGAGAGAGATTGAGAGAACCATGCCGAAATATTCCTCTCCTATACTAAAAGGATCTCTCTCTCTCTCTCTCTCTCTCTCTCTCTGCCAGAGTGTAATCTTTTTTATTTTTTTCACTTGCGCAATCGCTGCTGGTTCTGCTGTAGAACATGAGAGTATTTCTCAGGCTATTAGCCGGCCAGAGGCCCCTCTGAGAACCATCAGGAGGATGAGGGAGGCTTTGAAGGGGGTTGGGGGGTGATTACCCCCCAACCCCTCTCTCTTCACTCTGTCCTCTTTTTGTACATGAGCAAATAGATTGACTTCGATATTGACATGAATGCAACACAGATATACAAATATACACAATACAATTTGATATGCACAAATTCAATCAATTTAGACATATATTCCCTTATACCGCCAACACATGACCGGCGCATTGATATATATGTAAGGGAACACACACACACACGGTAACACTTTACAATAAGGTACGCAAAACGTGGGTAGTTACTGAGGAACGAATGAGTAACGAATGATGAACGACCAGGGCCCTAATTGGGGCCCTAACAGGGCCCTAAGTGACAGTTACTCAGTAGCTACTGAGGAGTTACTGGTAAACAGACTAGGGGACTACTGTATTTGTTACTGAGTAACGAATGATGAACAACCAGGGCCCTAACTGGGGCCCTAACTGGGCCCTAAGTGACAGTTACTCAGTAACGAATACAGTAGTCCCCTAGTCTGTTTACCAGTAACTCCTCAGTAGTTACTGAGTAACTGTCACTTAGGGCCCTGGTCGTTCATCATTCGTTACTCATTCGTTCCTCAGTAACTACCCACGTTTTGCGTACCTTATTGTAAAGTGTTACCACACACACAAACACACACGCAAGACAGGCATGCAAAACCCCACTCAAACACACCCTGTAGTGACAGAATGCTCTAGTGGTTGTGAGGCAGCCTGAAGGCTAGATCTGAGTCTCCTTCCAATGCTGCCTCTTTCACCAACATCTACATGGTAAACTCAGGGAGTAAAGTATCCACACACACGGTTGAGGTATTATGGGATGGCTGGTTGATGTCAGCGTTTGGGAAGGGCTCAATTTACCTTCACCAATAACACTTTTGATTCAGATTTTTCAGGTTAAATGTCTTTATTGATCCCCGGGGAAATTGTGGCCGTTCCAATTGCTCAGCTCAAGATAAAAGAAGAGAATAGACTACATTTAAGTAAAAAAAATAGAAAATACAAAGTACACAAAAGGCAATAAAAAAAACTTCTTCTTCTTCTTTATTGCAAATGTACAAAAAATGTATGTATGTAAATAAAGAAAACATACATACAAATTAGAGGTGCGCGGATGGCGGTTACAGCCGCGGACTCCGCGGTTAAACCGCGGATCGGGCGGATGACCTTACGAAAAATAATATTTTAATTAAATTCGGGCGGGTGGCGGTTGAACCAATCAAATGAAAAGATATATATAAGTTACATTGTTAAATATTGTTACTTGCATCCGATAAAAACGAGCACACTTTTTTTTCTCGCGTCAGCAGCGCCCGCGGATGGCGGGCGGGTGCGGTTTTGAAATTGGTCAAAAAACGTTGGTGCGGATGGATGGCGGACGGATGATGAGTTTTGTGATGCGGTTGCGGATACAATAATAGCCCATCCGCGCACCTCTATTACAAATGCAGGCTGTATTAGTCAATACAGACATCTGATTGGAGAGGGGAATTAAGTCCCACCCCTCCAGGTTCAAGTTCGGCAGCGCAGTTAAAGCGACAACACAAGCAGACGAGTTAGTTAGAAACTAGTTCAGCTGAAACAAAAAGAACATGGATAAATTAAATAAAGGCAACCTTGAGATGACACGTATGAGAAGTGGAAGAGGTGATTCTATGATCTGTGTGCCAGGAGTTAAATGCTTTTGGCAGAGTCTTGGTGAGTTAAGTTTTGAGTTTTGCTAATGCGGCTAACAATGGTAGCCAGTGTTGTCGGCCAATGCATGGCGCCTAGAGGTGCGCGGATGGGCTATTATTGTATCCGCAACCGCATCACAAAACTCATCATCCGTCCGCCATCCATCCGCACCAACGTTTTTTGACCAATTTCAAAACCGCACCCGCCCGCCATCCGCGGGCGCTGCTGACGCGAGAAAAAAAAGTGTGCTCGTTTTTATCGGATGCAAGTAACAATATTTAACAATGTAACTTATATATATCTTTTCATTTGATTGGTTCAACCGCCACCCGCCCGAATTTAATTAAAATATTATTTTTCGTAAGGTCATCCGCCCGATCCGCGGTTTAACCGCGGAGTCCGCGGCTGTAACCGCCATCCGCGCACCTCTAATGGCGCCGCAGCATGGTTTTTCTTTTCTTGTTGCAAATATGTTAACTTGACATTGTATCTGTTTTGATTCTAAGAGAGTTAAAGCAATATTACTGAGAGTTAAAACAGTATATCTCTGCTAGGAAATATTACAATTATGAGTTATAGCAGTCTTTTACTTTGGTGCATAAGATTACTTTTGTACTTAACTGTTTACGCTGGAAGCGTGGCTGCTAAGTTGTGAACTGCTAGTTCTAATAGTAATAGGTAATGTTTAAGAATACTGGATATGTGCATTTAAGCTATAACCGTTATAAGAAAATATGAGGTGTGTAAAATACCTGATGTGTGTATTCAGGTCATAATTTAAAGAGACGATGTGTTTATTTCATAATTTAAAGAGTGTTTATGTTATCATTTAAAAGGTCCTATGTTAACTTGATGGTTAAAACAGTAAATAATCATAATTCATGGTTAAAAAAGCTACAAATAGTTCATGAATGGTGTAAAAATGATAAAATACTGTATAGGAGAAATGCTATATAGTTAAAAATATTTCATTAATTTAATTACTATTGTGTTACAGTAGTATTGTGAGAATTTTGATGTGATTTCATATACTATGGTCATAGTGAAGTGGGAGTTCATTGACTGAATGTAGTAATAGCCTTATTCTCATATAGGCTAGGTTTTTGAGATTCCCTGGAGATACCCTTAGAGTTGGATTTTGGATTCTCCTTGACGAAGGAGATGGCGAGCCAGTACTGAACCAGATCCCCTCCTTATTCCAAGGAGTTGGAACCATCTTTGTTCAGAGGAGGAGACCATCCCGGCCTTCATTCCTCATCAATTGAGTATACCTCAGTGTGGTAGGACTGTGACAACTTCACACCTTACCGTATGACTTTTACAGAACTAAAGCTTGCGGTTGAGTGAACACTGGCACGACTAGCTGCTGCTGCTCTCCGGTTATTTAAAAAAGTTTTTATGTTTCTACGCATCGCTTACAGCAGACCTCCTACTCCTGGTGAAAGTGGTACTGTTGATATCTACCATGGGCTTAGTATAGAAGCAATTTGTTTTATCAGCTTTGTGTTCTTGACCGTTTGAGCTCGTAGGGTGCTAGGGTTTCACGTACCTGGATTACCTGGCTACTGCTACTGCTGCTCGGTCCAACAGCCCGAGCAGCAGTAGCATGAGTATCATGATGTGGATCTACAACCTTGCTGTGAGCTCTGTGCTCTTGTGGACTGTCCTGTCCCTTCTAATAAATCCAGCGTCAACCTTGACCCAGTACATGAGTGCGGAGCTCCTCCAACTGCGGTCTCACTACCGTTCTACTCCCCCGTCAGTAGTACGCGGAGCCGGACGGAGTTATAATATCGATGACTCCACTGCCATACAGTCCATTTGGTCCTCCGGCCGCCGCCAGCCTCCGAAAACACCGGTAGGAGGGTGGATCACAGCGCGTTGGCCAGCCTAGCTAGTTCGGCTAACGTTGGCTTCTCCAACCAGCATTCCGACGTCAACTTTGGATTACTCAACACCCGCTCTCTTACTGGCAAGGGACAACTACTGCAAGACCTCCTCCTCGACCGCAAACTCGACTGTCTTTGTCTTAGTGAGACATGGCAAACTCCTGATGATTTTTCTCAGTTGAATGAATGCACACCTCCTGGGTTTGTTTACACCAGCAAACCTCATCTCTCCGGAAGAGGAGGAGGTCTCGCGATACTACACCGCGAGACTTGGAAGGTTTTTCATGTTACTATGCCTGTGTCACAGTCATTCGAGGCTGTGGCTCTTCAATTAATTGGACCTACTCCCACTGTTTTAGTCAACATTTACCGCCCACCCAAACCTAACAAGGACTTCATTGATGAATTCACCACACTTCTCACTCACATCTGCTCACTCTCATCCAATATAATTTTGCTTGGTGACATAAATATTCATTTGGACAAAGGACTTCATTTCATGCCTGGACAGTTTTGGTCTCACACAATATATTGATTTCCCCACCCACTGTAAAGGTCATACTTTGGACTTAGTCTGCTGTTCAGGTGTCACTCCTCAAAATTGCTCTGCTGCCGACCTCCCCATCTCTGACCACAAACTTGTCTCATTTAATCTATGTCTAACATTATCCAAAACCAAGCAATCTTGTGTCATATCCTTCCGTAACATCAGAAATATCAACCTAGCTGACCTCACAACTGGCACTGAAAATCTCTCCATTATCACCTCCCCATACACCCCGGATCAGTTGGTTGATTTGTACAACGATGGTCTCAAATCTCTGCTCAACTCACTTGCCCCTGTTAAAACCCGGCCTGTCTCATTCCCCCACTCTGCCCCCTGGTTCTCCCCCCACCTGCGCCAGCTGAAGGCCAAGGGTCGTCTGCTGGAGCATCTTTTCAATAGAACTGGACTCACTGTACATAAACAAATGCACTATGCTCACATCCTCCATTATAAAGACGCCATTTCATCCGCCAAATCCCAATACTTTGTTCATAAAATCAGTTCTGGTGCTGGGAATACCAGGGCCCTGTTCTAAGTGGTCAACAATTCTCTCCGCCCCCCTGATTTCCTTCCACCACACTTCTACTCCACTGACCACTGTAACTCCATAATGGCATTTTTCGACTCTAAAATATCCACCATCCACCAGCAACTGACCCCTCACACGTCTAGTCGTCCGCCTCCCTTTGTTCCCAATCCCCCCCTCTCCGTACCTCTCTTCTGCTTTCAACTCCCCTCAGCGACTGACTTAACAAAACTCATCCGGACTTCCAAGCCATCTACCTGCCAACTTGACCCCCTGCCATCCTCCCTGGTTATAGCCTCCCTTCCCTCTCTACTACCCCTGATAACAGCCATTATTCATTCCTCTCTCACCTCTGGTTCCGTCCCATCCCCGCTCAAATCTTCTGCTGTTACACCCCTATTGAAGAAACCTGGTTTAGACCCCAACATTTTCAATAACCTCCGCCCCATCTCCAACCTGCCATTTATCTCAAGAATTCTGGAAAAAGTTGTCGCATCACAGATTCAGGCCCACCTCTCCAACAATAACCTCTATGAAAAGTTCCAATCCGGTTTCCGCCCCCGTCACAGCACAGAAACAGCACTCATAAAAATCACTAACGACCTTTTGATGGCAGCTGACTCTGGACATTTATCCATTCTCATCCTCCTCGATCTGACCGCAGCCTTTGACACCATTTCCCACTCCATCCTCCTCGACCGACTAGCCTCCATTGGTATATCCGACACACCCCTAGACTGGTTCCATTCATACCTCTTTGGCCGTACTCAATTCATTCAGTTAAAATCATTCTCATCCCATACCTCCCCCCTCTCCTCTGGTGTTCCCCAGGGCTCTGTCCTTGGCCCCATCCTATTCATCATCTACCTCCTCCCACTCGGTCAAATATTCCGTAAACATAACATTAATTTTCACTGTTACGCGGACGACACCCAGCTCTACACTCACCGGCCACTTTATTAGGTACACCTTGCTAGTACCGGGTTGGACCCCCTTTTGCCTTCAGAACTGCCTTAATCCTTCGTGGCACAGATTCAACAAGGTACTGGAAACATTCCTCAGAGAGTTTGGTCCATATTGACATGATAGCATCACGCAGTTGCTGCAGATTTGTCGGCTGCACATCCATGATGCGAATCTCCCGTTCCACCACATCCCAAAGGTGCTCTATTGGATTGAGATCTGGTGACTGTGGAGGCCATTTGAGTACAGTGAACTCATTGTCATGTTCAAGAAACCAGTCTGAGATGATTCGCGCTTTATGACATGGCGCGTTATCCTGCTGGAAGTAGCCATCAGAAGATGGGTACACTGTGGTCATAAAGGGATGGGCATGGTCAGCAACAATACTCAGGTAGTCTGTGGCTTTGACACGATGCTCAATTGGTACTAATAAGCCCAAAGTGTGCCAGGAAAATATCCCCCACACCATTACACCACCACCACCAGCCTGAACCGTTGATACAAGGCAGGATGGATCCATGCTTTCATGTTGTTGACGCCAAATTCTGACCCTACCATCCGAATGTCGCAGCAGAAATCGAGACTCATCAGACCAGGCAACGTTTTTCCAATCTTCGATTGTCCAATTTTGGTGAGCCTGTGCGAATTGTAGCCTCAGTTTCCTGTTCTTAGCTGACAGGAGTGGCACCCGGTGTGGTCTTCTGCTGCTGTAGCCCATCCGCCTCAAGGTTCGACGTGTTGTGCGTTCAGAGATGCTCTTCTGCATACCTCTGTTGTAACGAGTGGTTATTTGAGTTACAGTTGCCTTTCTATCAGCTCAAACCAGTCTGGCCATTCTCCTCTGACCTCTAGCATCAACAAGGCATTTGCGCCCACAGAACTGCCGCTCACTGGATATTTTCTCTTTTTCGGACCATTCTCTGTAAACCCTAGAGATGGTTGTGCGTGAAAATCCCAGTAGATCAGCAGTCTCTGAAATACTCAGACCAGCCTGTCTGGCACCAACAACCATGCCACGTTCAAAGTCACTTAAATCACCTTTCTTCCCCATTCTGATGCTCGGTTTGAACTGCAGCAGATCGTCCTGACCATGTCTACATGCCTAAATGCATTGAGTTGCTGCCATGTGATTGGCTGATTAGAAATTTGCGTTAACGAGCAGTTGGACAGGTGTACCTAATAAAGTGGCCGGTGAGTGTATGTCTCCTCCAAACCCTCATCCACCTTCCCACCCTCTTCCCTCTGTGCCTGCCTACAGGAAATCAAATCCTGGTTCCCCTCCCACTTTCTCAAACTTAACAGTAACAAAACCGAGATAGCCCTCATTGGCTCAAATCCACACTCATCAAGCAACCCAGTTTCACCCTCTCTATTGACAACTCCTCAGTTTCCCCCTCCCCTCAGGTTAAGAGTCTGGGTGTCGTCCTCGACAGCACCCTATCATTCCATACCCATATCAACAACACCATCCGGTCCGCCTACTTTCACCTTCGAAATATCAACCGCCTCCGCCCGTCACTCACTCCCAACAGCGCCGCTATCCTGGTCCACTCTCTAGTCACCTCACGCCTGGATTACTGTAACTCCCTTCTGTTTGGTCTCCCCCACAAACTCCTCCATAAACTCCAACTAGTCCAAAACGCTGCTGCCCGTATTATCACCAAAACCCCTGCCATCTGTCACATCACCCCCGTCCTACACCAACTTCACTGGCTCCCTATCAAACACCGTATTGAATACAAGATCCTCCTCAATACATTCAATGCCATACATAACCTTGCCCCCCCATATCTGTCTGACCTCATCCAAATTAATACTCCCACCTGGTCACTCAGATCCGCCTCCTCCATCAACCTACACGTCCCCCCAGCTCGTCTGTCCACCATGGGAGCACGAGCCTTCAGCCGCTCCGCCCCACGCCTCTGGAACAGCCTTCCCCCGGACATTAGAAATATGGACTCACCTCTCACCTTCAAATCCCACCTCAAAACACATTTATTTAGGCAGGCATACTCACACATGGACTAGAAATCTGCTGCAAGCTCTGTGCCTTTTTTAAATTTGTTTTAATTGTGTCTTTTTGACTTGTTTCTATGCTTGTTAGGCGACCTTGAGTGCCCTGAAAGGCGCCATATAAAATAAATGTATTATTATTATTATTATTATTATTATTATTATTAAAGCACTTTGAAACTGACACTGACTATCTGACTAAAGCAAGCTGAACGGACGACAACTAACTAAACTGGAACTTGAGTGGATCAAGGAACCCTGAACTTTATTAATCCTGAACTCTAATTCCATACCAAAGACATTTCTTTGTGGATTTGAATTGTGTTGATATTATATTTCTCAGGTGTTTTATGTTAATTTGTACCCTAAAACACAAACTATTTTTGTTCCAAAGTCCTGGTTTAGAAAGGAACTTTTGTTTTTTCATTATACAACTTTCAATATATTCACATTTGAAGTTAAAGTACTCTGTGGCTCCAGTTGCTTATTGTGTCATTCTCTTTCAACTCCTCCTAAGAACCTAGACACTGGTCCTAAAGGTATTTGAATATTCTGATAACTACACGTGGGTTACAGACATAATTGTGGCGAGCCAGCCAGGAGGAGTTAATTTGTAAATAAATTAATGTGGACATTCTTTGAGTAGCTGGAGCAACAGAAGGTTGATTTAACATTCATTTATTTTGAGTTTTGTAATTCGCTTTCATTTTCAACTTGAAAGGAATTTCTGGTGCATTAACCTAAAAGAAAAATGGAAGTTGTAAAATTACAGAACATTAAGGTTCAAAATGCTGTTTAGTTAGTGGACTAACTCACAGTGAAATAGACAATGACGTTTTTGACTTCCTGAAACAGTTTGGGTCCGTAGCTAGGTTAGTTGAAGTGCCTTCTGTGGGTAAAGAAGTGAAAGTTATCGTTGAGTTCCAACATGAAGCTAGTCAAAGAGCTAGAGAAACAACACCTACCTCTCCATAGAGCTTGCACTGCAAACCTGCAGATTGTTCACCACGTTCAAAGCCTAGGGAGTGTTTATAGTAGTGAAGTTAGTGCTTCTGCAACAGTAGCTTACCTGACTGAGCTGAAAGATCTAGCACAGAGGAGTAGCAAATCATTTGAAGACATTTTGAGAGAGGAGTTGGCTAGGATAGGAGAGTCAGTGGGAAGAGAGACCCAAGTTAATGATACTGAAACTCCTGCAGAACCAGCACCAACGCCTCTCACAGACGAACCACGAGTTATGCCACCCATCTCTGATGAAGATGCAAGCTCAGTTAGCATCACACCCCAGACTGCTGAGGCTGTCATAGAGATTACTTCCCATGAAGATGGAAAAATGCATTCCCCCCAACCCCCAGCAGAACTACACAGCACACCTGAGGTGCAGCGTGTCATTGTGGAGCACATAGTTAGAAGCAATGAGATGGCTTCTCAATCCAACTTGTCCTACAAGCTGAAACCTTTCTCAGGGAGAGTTCCCCACCCAGCTTTTGAAGTTGATTATGATGCTTGGCGCAGCAGTGTGGAATTTTGCTTGAATGATCCTGTGATTTCAGATACCCAGGTTGTGAGGAAGATTGTTGAGAGCCTCTCATCCCCAGCAGCGAACATAGTGAAATCACTAGGTCCAAAAGCCACCCCTAAGGCTTTTCTTAAACTGCTTGACTCAGCCTATGCAACAGTGGAAGATGGTGATGAGCTCTTTGCTCGCTTTTTGAACACCAACCAGAATGTTGGCGAGAAAGCTTCTGATTACTTGCAGAGACTACACACCACTTTGAGCTCAGTCATAAGCAGAGAAGGGATTGTTCCCAATGATGCTGACAAACAACTTCTCAGACAGTTCTGTCATGGCTGCTGGGATAGCCCATTGCTAATGAGTCTCCAGCTTGAACAACATAAAACTGATCCCCCATCTTTTGCTGAGTTTCTTCTTCTACTCCGTACTGAAGAGGATAAGCAGGCAAGCAAAGCAACGAGAATGAAACATCTAGGGATCACTAAAACCAGAGCTCTTTCACACGTGCAGACCACATTAATGTCAAGCATGGACAGTTTTGATACTACCTCAGATCCCGATAGTGTTTCCTCTGCTGCCCATAATGATCTCAAGAAGGAGATTGCAGATCTTCATGCTGAAATAGCACAACTCAAAGCCTGCAGCATTGAGAAACCTGTAAAAAAGGCATCAAAAGAAACCAAAAAACAACTGCAAAAGACACAAAATGAGTCAGCAATGAAAGAGATTAAACCAGAAAGGAAAGAAATGAAACAAATCACAGCAACGTTGCATAAACCCAAGCCGTGGTATTGCTTCAGATGCTGTGAAGATGCTCACATTGCTTCTAGCTGCAATAATGACCCAAATCCTGTGTTGGTAGAGGCAAAAAGGAGAGCACTCAGAGAAAAGCAGCGGGTGTGGGAAATCTCCAACACACCTGACATATCTGATTTAAACTAGTTCAAGCTTCTATTGAGGGACAAAGAATGGATCATGTCCCGCCTTTGCAAAAACTAAGAAGGCCCTAAGCTTACATACTGGTGCTAACGGTAACAGAAAACTGCCTAGCCGACTTGTGGGGAAAAAATGTACAACCAGAGTAGCTGTCGATGGAGTGGACTGCAACTGTCTCCTCGATACAGGCTCACAAGTCACGACCATAGCCATGACCTTCTACCAAGATCACTTATCTGAACACCCCATTAAGCCCATCTCTGACCTCCTTGAAGTCGAGGGAGCAAATGGCCAGAATGTCCCATATCTAGGATATGTGGAAACCAACATCAGGTTTCCCAAAGACTTTCTTGAGACTGAACCTGAAATAGCCACCTTGGCACTAATTGTGCCTGACCTTCGTTCAAATAGTGATATTCCACTGCTTATCGGCACAAACACTCTTGAACCCTTATATGAGCAGCATGGTGAGGAGCCCATGTCTCGTTGGAAGTCCCTTCCTTATGGCTATCAACAGGTTTTGAAAACACTTGAAGTCAGGAAAAAACAGACAGTGGGAAAATAGGCCTGGTGAAACTCAAAGGACGGACCCAGCAAAGGAGTCCTTCCAGCAAATCAGAAGGTGCTGCTTGATGGTTTTGTGTGTGCCAACCAAGCAGAATCTGAACAATGGGCACTTATTGAGCAACCAACTAGCTCCTCTTTACCTGGTGGTGTCTTTGTAGATTGCTGCCTTATCACTTTGCCAAAGAATGGTCCCTACAAAGTTCCTGTACTACTCAGAAATGAGACAAATCACGACATCACGCTGCCCACAAACTGCGTGATAGCAGAGCTAGTTGCTCCTGATTGTGTCATTCCAAATCCTATGCCAGAAGAGAAAAGTGGCCCAAAAATCTCTGCTAACTGCTCTGCTCAGCAGCATACAACAGACACAAAACCTACCCTGAGTTTTGATTTTGGCAGCTCACCTCTCTCTGAAGAGTGGAAAAAAAGAATCACTCAAAAGTTAAACTTTCTTTGGTGTATTCTCACACCATGACCTCGACTTTGGTCATGCGACCAAGATTCAACATCATATCAAGCTTAAAGATGAGACTCCATACAAACAGAGATCTCGGCCCATTCACCCTCGTGATTTTGAAGCAGTCAAAAAGCATCTTCAAGCTCTCCTAGATGCAGGCATCATCAGTGAAGCCGAGTCCCCATTTTCGTCGCCAATTGTGGTGGTGTGGAAAAAGAATGGTGATGTGAGACTATGTGTGGATTATCGGAAACTAAATCTGCAGACCATCCGTGATGCCTATGCACTGCCAATTCTGGAGCAGTCCTTTTCAGCCCTGGCGGGATCACAGTGGTTCTCTGTGATGGACCTCAAATCGGGGTATTATCAAATTGAGATGAGTGAAGCAGATAAACCAAAGACAGCTTTTGTGTGCGCCTTTGGGTTCTATCAGTTCAATCGTATGCCCCAGGGAATCACAAATGCCCCGAGCACTTTTCAAAGGCTCATGGAAAAGTGCATGAAAGACATCAATTTGAAAGAAGTTCTCGTCTTCCTGGATGATTTGATTGTGTTCTCCAGTACACTGGAAGAGCATGAAACCAGACTCAGTCATGTCCTCGAACGCCTGAGAGAATACGGACTCAAGCTCTCGCCTGAAAAATGCAAGTTTTTTCAAACCTCTGTCCGCTATCTTGGACACATTGTATCCAGGGATGGAGTAAAAACTGATCCAGCGAAAGTCGAAACATTGAAAACCTGGCCAAGACCACAGACCCTGAAAGAACTTCAGTCATTCCTGGGATTTACCGGTTACTACCGTAGGTTCGTCAAAGACTACTCAAAGATAGTCAAGCCGCTTACCTCTCTCACCGCCGGTGGTTTTAAACCCAGTCTGGATGATTGCAAGTATCTAAACCCCAAAGAACATTTCGGTGACCGCTGGACTGATGCATGTCAGCAAGCCTTCAAAGGCATAATTGAAACACTCACCTCTTCACCTGTGCTTGGCTATGCTGATCCGAAGTTGCCATACTTACTTCATACCGATGCGAGCACCACTGGAGTGGGAGCCGCAATCTACCAGGAACAGAATGGACACACACGTGTAATTGCCTATGCCAGTTGAGGTTTATCCCGTAGTGAATCCAGATACCCTGCTCATAAACTGGAATTCTTGGCTCTTAAATGGGCCATAACCGACAAATTCCACGACTATCTGTACGGCAACAACTTTACTGTTGTCACAGACAATAATCCTTTAACGTACCTCCTCACCACAGCAAAGCTTGATGCAGCTAGTTACCGCTGGCTGGCCGCACTGTCCACACACACCTTTGACATCAAATACAGAGCCGGCAAACAGAATCTTGATGCTGATGGCTTATCTCGGAGGCCTCATGGAGAGCTGGAGGAAGATGTGGTTTCCCAAGAGGAATGCCAGCGCATTGAACAGTTTAAATCTCATCTCTTGTCCTCTGTAAATGAAGCTGATCCTCAACTCCTCCTTGCAAAAACAGTCACTGCTACACAAAATGATCACTCGTTTGGGCTGGTATAGTCTCTTGCCTTGTCTCCAGCTGCCATTCCCACTGTCTTTGAGGAGGAAGATTCCAGTAATGGTCTTCTGACCATACCCAAGTACAGTCACCCTGACCTGGTGCAGATGCAAAGAGATGATCCTGTCATTGGCAAAGCAATGAGCTTGTTAGAGGCAGGAAACAACTTACCTGCAAACTTCAAGCTGATTGCCATGATCTCCACTTGGTTTTAAAGGAATGGAAACGTCTCGAAATTCAAAATGATCTTCTCTACCGGAAGCGCCTATCAGGAACAGAGACTGTGATGCAGTTGTTTCAGTTGTTTCTCCCAGATGTTCTCAGACCCACAGTGCTTCAGAACCTTCATGATGATATGGGCCATCTCGGGATTGAGCGCACAGTTGAACGTGTCAGATCTCGCTTCTATTGGCCTAAGATGGCTGCAGATGTTGAAAGGAAAGTGAAGACTTGTGAAAGGTGTGTCTGCAGAAAAGCTCCACCTGATAAAGCAGCTCCACTTGTAAACATTCAGACTACCAGACCCATGGAGTTAGTCTGCATGGACTTCCTCTCACTAGAGCCTGATAGCAAAAACACAAAAGACATTCTAGTGATCACGGATCACTTTATCAAGTGCGCCGTGGCCATGCCTACAAGAGACCAAAAGGCCAGTACTGTGGCCAAGTGCCTTTGGGAAAATGTCTTAGTCCCTTACGGTTTTCCTGAGCGACTCCACAGTGACCAAGGGAGAGATTTCGAGTCACATACCATTCGAGAACTGTGTTCCTTATTAGGTATACGGAAGGTTAGAACCAGTCCATATCACCCCAGAGGAAAGCCAGTCGAGCGCTACAACCGAACCTTACTCAGTATGTTGGGTACATTAAAGGACAAAGAGAAATCCCATTGGTGTGAGTATGTAAAGCCCCTCACACAGGCTTATAACTGTACACAAAATGACGTCACAGGCTTCTCCCCATATGAATTAATGTTTGGGAGACAACCCCGGCTGCCCATAGATATTGCCTTTGGACTACCAGTCACCAACAAACCACCCCTGTCACATTCGCTGTATGTGAAAAAGTTGAAAAGCCATCTTGAGGAAAGCTACCAAGTAGCCATCACAAACTCTCGCAAAATGGCTGAAAAAAAACAAGAAGAGGTTTGACAAAGTCATCCGTGAGTCCACATTGGATGTTGGGGACAGAGTCTTAGTCCGCAATCTTCGTCTCAGGACCAAACACAAACTGGCAGACAAATGGGAGCCAACAATATATGTAATCACCAAGAACATGGGAGAGTTGCCTGTATACTCACTGAAACTAGAGAAAGGAGATGGACCATTGAGAACGCTTCACAGAGACCTCTTGCTCCCTTGTGGTTTTCTTTCTCAGACAGAAGAAGAGAGGCCAGAGCGTGGCAGTAAACCTAAGAGACCACAAACCCGACAAAGTACAGTACAACCAGAGGATAACAACTGGGTTCAAGAGGACGATGAGGAAATCTGTTATCAGTTTGAACCATCACAAGGGACAAGAGAGGTACATTTTATTTAAGTCTATGACACAACAATACCGACCTCAGACAAACATAGAGAGGAACCTAAGAAGAACTAAGAGAACCTTGCATAATTCCACCTTCTGCAGGACCATTGGGCCAACAGGAAGCCTTGCCTTCTGAAAGTCACCTATCTGAAATACCTACTGGAACTCTTCACTCACCAGGTACACCAATCAGAGAGACAACTAATGAGTCCAGCTTGTGTCTACCTGAAAAGGAAAAGGAGACTGATTCATACTTACCAGATTTGGAGTATGGAAACACAACAGAGGAGGAGTCCGAGCCTCTTTTCAGTGGCAGATCTGACTCTAAATCAAAAGACAGTAACTCAGACTTGCCTCTATCCATGCCAGATACTCCAGCAGATCTACCAGACCTACAGGAAGGAAGCTCTGAACAGACTATGGACCAAGGAGCTGTTGGAATAGAACTGAGAAACCAGCTAAAAGTGCACTTGGAGACAGTGCAAAAGAGTGACTCAGAAATATCTCAACCCATCAGGAGATCAGAGAGGAATCGTCAGCCATCACGAAGATTTCACTATCCTGAGCTAGGAAATCCTTTAGTCACAGTAGTTAAGTCACTTTTCCAAGGGTTAAGTGCAGCTTTTAGTGACTCTCTGAATGCTGATGATAGGGATTGGTGGTCACAGAGTCAAGCTTATGAAATCACAACACCTATTTTAGGGTAGAGTTAACATGCACCGGGACGTGCATGATATTTAAAAGGGGAGGATGTAACCCAGTAGAGAAATAGATAATATAAGTTTCGTTTTATTTTCATTCTTACTTTCTGTTCGGTAAAAGATGTGTCAGTCAAAGTAAGGTTGCTTAGCCTTGATTCTTATTGGCTGTATTAGTCAATACAGACATCTGATTGGAGAGGGGAATTAAGTCCCACCCCTCCAGGTTCAAGTTCGGCAGCGCAGTCAAAGCGACAACACAAGCAGACGAGTTAGTTAGAAACTAGTTTTAAATAAAGGCAACCTTGAGATGACACATAGGAGAAGTGGAAGAGGTGATTCTATGATATGTGTGCCAGGAGTTAAATGCTTTTGGCAGAGTCTTGGTGAGTTAAGTTTTGAGTTTTGCTAATGCGGCTAACAATGGTAGCCAGTGTTGTCGGCCAACGCATGGCGCCGCAGCATGGTTTTTCTTTTCTTGTTGCAAATATGTTAACTTGACATTGTATCTGTTTTGATTCTAAGAGAGTTAAACAATATTACTGAGAGTTAAAACAGTATATCTCTGCTAGGAAATATTACAATTATGAGTTATAGCAGTCTTTTACTTTGGTGCATAAGATTACTTTTGTACTTAACTGTTTACGCTGGAAGCGTGGCTGCTAAGTTGTGCACTGCTAGTTCTAATAGTAATAGGTAATGTTTAAGAATACTGGATATGTGCATTTAAGCTATAACCGTTATAAGAAAATATGAGGTGTGTAAAATACCTGATGTGTGTATTCAGGTCATAATTTAAAGAGACGATGTGTTTATTTCATAATTTAAAGAGTGTTTATGTTATCATTTAAAAGGTCCTATGTTAACTTGATGGTTAAAACAGTAAATAATCATAATTCATGGTTAAAAAAGCTACAAATAGTTCATGAATGGTGTAAAAATGATAAAATACTGTATAGGAGAAATGCTATATAGTTAAAAATATTTCATAAATTTAATTACTATTGTGTTACAGTAGTATTGTGAGAATTTTGATGTGATTTCATATACTATGGTCATAGTGAAGTGGGAGTTCATTGACTCAATGTAGTAATAGCCTTATTCTCATATAGGCTAGGTTTATGAGATTACCTGGAGATAACCTTACCCCGGATTTCCACCGGGGACGTGAGCGTCGCTTTACGGCTGCGTCGCGGTCGCCGCTGCTGATCGCTGCCACTCTAGTCAATGAAAGCATTTCCACCGGGCGCGCTGCGTAACGTCTCAGCAGCGTCCCAGGAGCGGCGTGCCGCAGCCGCAACACTATCTTTACGCAGCGTTCTATTTTTGACGCGAGCCGCTGCTGAAACGCGTCAATTTAAACAGAGCAGACCGACCGGGCAGGAAGTGAAATAGTAAAAGCCATAGAGCATCCGTTCAATTTTCAAAATAAAACCACCCTCCCGATTGAACACGGCCACAAATCGTTGTCGTTTATCTATAGGCTACAGCACAACACATTAGGACATAAGAACAATAAACAACACTAAACACAATTAAACCAGACAACAAAGTAAATATTTACTATATAGCCTACCAACTCATGGTAGAAGCACACAAATCTAGGAAAAACGACCAAATCAACAGCAAATCAATTTCTGACAGACAAAGCAACTGCAAGTCAACTTCGGAAAGGCAAAGTAACCTTTTATTTGTTTTTTCTACTTTGACATCCACAAATTATCGCGTGGTCTCCTGATTCTCGCGTGGTCTTGTAGTTCTCACATGATCCCGCGAATCCAGCCGCCTCGCAGCGCTACGCTGCTGTAACAGCGTCCGGTGGAAATTGACGCAGGGCAGAGGACGCAGCCGTAACACGACGCAGCCGTAACGCGACGCTCACGTCCCCGGTGGAAATCCGGGGTTAGAGTTGGATTTTGGATTCTCCTTGACGAAGGAGATGGCGAGCCAGTACTGAACCAGATCCCCTCCTTATTCCAAGGAGTTGGAACCATCTTTGTCCAGAGGAGGAGACCATCCCGGCCTTCATTCCTCATCAATTGAGTATACCTCAGTGTGGTAGGACTGTGACAACTTCACACCTTACCACATGACTTTTACAGAACTAAAGCACTTTGAAACTGACACTAACTAAAGCTAGCTGAACGGACGACAACTAACTAAACTGGAACCTGAGTGGATCAAGGAACCCTGAACTTTATTAATCCTGAACTCTAATTCCATACCAAAGACATTTCTTTGTGGATTTGAATTGTGTTGATATTATATTTCTCAAGTGTTTTGTTAATTTGTACCCTAAAACACTGTGAAACTATTTTTGTTCCAAAGTCCTGGTTTAGAAAGGAACTTTTGTTTTTTTCATTATACAACTTTCAATATATTCACATTTGAAGTTAAAGTACTCTGTGGCTCCAGTTGCTTATTGTGTCTGTCATTCTCTTTCAACTCCTCCTAAGAACCTAGACACTGGTCCTAAAGGTATTTGAATATTCTGATAACTACACGTGGGTTACACACACATACACACACGCACACATGCACACACACACACACACACACACACACACACACACACACACACACACACACAGTATGTAGCAGTATGTAACTTTGGAAGCACAGTGACCACCAGCCAGCAACACTTGTATACTCTTTGTGGGGATTTTCTATGCAATATGTGATGACTTCAAACATGTTTTGGTCCAGGGCCAACATAGAAAAGGTTGGTCTTAGGACAATGGATTCTAAATGAAAGGAACCTGATGGTCCAGACGTACAGAGCGATTGAGGCGGATCAGATAGGCTAAAGAGAAGTAGTGAATGGCAGAGATGCAGGATATTACAGAACAGAAAAGACAGTTCAAAATAGCAAAGGCTATGGGGGGGTTGGACAGTACATTTGTAAATTCTCCTGTGGTTTTAATAATGCCTCTTTTGAAACCAAACTTAAACCGGGAGGGGGGCAGAGAGGCTCTCCAAAATGGATGTGGTTATGAGGGGAAGAAAATATCATATTTTGCCACTGATGTAAAATGTGAAAAAAGAAAGTGCTTGCAGGTGTGGACTTGGTGTCAATATCGAACGCAAGGCCTTGATAGCTTTCACCTTTTGGCTGTGTTCCTGTGAGGATGAAACACAATTAGAGAGCATACTGGAAGATGTCTTCCTGGTTTATTTGCCGCCCAAAGCAACTCCAAGCAACAAGCAAAGGATTTTTTTTGTTATTGCTGTAGAAAGAAAATGGTCAGCCATCCTCATATGGCATTTCACTACTTCAGGT
Source organism: Merluccius polli (assembly GCA_030340625.1). Taxonomy (NCBI): domain Eukaryota; kingdom Metazoa; phylum Chordata; class Actinopteri; order Gadiformes; family Merlucciidae; genus Merluccius; species Merluccius polli. The sequence goes on from JAOPHQ010004846.1 coordinate 59,149, forward strand.
GTTCCTGACGTGATCTGTAAGGAAAACACGAAAAGGAAGGAGCTAAAAAGATGCAATAATCTAAAAATGTGATAATGTGATCAGTGTTTCCCCTAGAAATTTTTCCAGCAGTGGTGCTGTTACGTAACGGAGGCAAGCCGCACGCGGCGGCGCGCAGGGGTCTGGGGGCATTCACCTCCGGAAGATTTTTTTTTTTAATAACCCCTTAAACCATAACTTCTGGCAAGTTTTGTGGATAGAAATGGACATTTTGAGACAAATATGATATACCATCAACAGATTTAATATTGGAGCACGTACCTTGAACTGGTCAGAAACAGAAATCTTGATTTTATAATTTTAGACAGGATTACTCATGTTTTTCTTTTGTGTTAATTTTAAGCTTTTATTTACATTATTGGTAGAAATTGATTGGGGCAAAAAATATTGAAAATGTTGTCTTAAAGGGGAAATGAACCCAAAAACAACACTATGCTCCAACACTATATTTCATCACATGAATAAAGTTGATTGTGCTGCCATCAAATGTACTAACTCCATATAAAAAAGAAAATAATTTAACGGCTACAGTAACGGTGATTTGACGCGTCATCAAATCACCGGAAGAAAAATGCAGGACTACAAGTTATGAACGTTCTGAATGTGAATCTTCAGGAGAGCAGCCCTCTCGGACACACACACACACAGGGGTTGAAATAAGGCTGTTTTACTCGCCAAATGCGAGTAATTTTTGTATTTGTCGAGTAATTTATGAAGACCACTCGCCACTCTGGCGAGTAATCTAAGAATTCGCCGCGATTGCCGCGGACCCGCCAGCAACGGACCCGCTAGCCGCGGACCCGACCGCGCAGCACCCACCGCCGTCTACAATCGCTGTTAACAGCATGTTACAGCGGTAACAGCATGTGTGTGTCCGAGAGGGCTGCTCTATTCGGACACATTACTATGAAGCCCCGGTGACGGTGTGGGAGTGCGGATGATAATAAAACAGCGGTAACAGCGATTGTAGACGGCGGTGGGTGCTGCGCGGTCGGGTCCGCGGCTAGTGGGTCCGTTGCTGGCGGGTCCGCGGCAATCGCGGCAAATTCTTAGATTACTCGCCAGAGTGGCGAGTGGTCTTCATAAATTACTCGACAAATACAAAAATTACTCGCATTTGGCGAGTAAAACAGCCTTATTTCAACCCCTGTGTGTGTGTGTGTCCGAGAGGGCTGCTCTCCTGAAGATTCACATTCAGAACGTTCATAACTTGTAGTCCTGCATTTTTCTTCCGGTGATTTGATGACGCGTCAAATCACCGTTACTGTAGCCGTTAAATTATTTTCTTTTTTATATGGAGTTAGTACATTTGATGGCAGCACAATCAACTTTATTCATGTGATGAAATATAGTGTTGGAGCATAGTGTTGTTTTTGGGTTCATTTCCCCTTTAACGCTTGGCAATTTCAAGATGACGTTGTAGTTGTGCTAAATACCGATCATGTGAAGATTTTTGCAGTGGCGCTGATTTTCCAGCAGTGGCGCTGCGCCACTGCTGAATACATAGTAGGGGAAACACTGGTGATCATGTCATTTTAATGTATCACCACAATTGGAGTCTGTCTTTTCTAATGATTGGGTCTAATTGGATATTGTTTTTTAAAACATCCAAGTACACACAAACATAGTTCAATCAGGAGAGTCTAGTATTAAAAAATGAACCATAACATTTATTGACAACACATTTGGCGATTAGACACACATCAAATTATTCTTCATGGGGATGATGGATCCATGAAGTCTGCCGGGAGATGAGATTCCCCCTGATGGAGTCCAGACGCTGGTGGTGGTGGTGACTATGGACCTTGGCCCTGGAGGACGCCATCTCTTCCTCCATAGACAGGTGGAGCCTAGTGAGCCAGAGGTGAAGGGGATGGAGGAGGGCTGTAATGAAAACAACAGAGACAGGATTGTACTCCTGTTAATGCATGAGGTCCTGATTGGCTGAGAGATGAAGGGGAGTGGCTTGCAATGACAGCGTGGGAATGAAGAACCCAGACATAGATCGATGAAAAATAGAAGGGAAATGTCGTCGTCTCCTGATTGAACTTTTGCATTGAACTTTTAGCTCCATTTGCCAATGCAGATCAATACTGCACTTTAATTGGCTAATTGAAATATCTAATTTAACTGTCTCATAACAAAGTAATACAATTAAACATATATAATAAGAACAATAAGAACAAATCTCAAGTAGTTCAGAGTTTCAGCACACATTTCAAAACATGAATACCGGTTTCAGAGAAGACAGCCCCAGATGGATTAAAGACTTTTTTTTTTCTCAGTGAGATTTTGAAATGACGGCTGAAATCTGTGTTGGTAGACGGCGATAGCATATCATGTGCAACTTAAATGTATACCTATATCTGCAACGCTCTGTCACTGAGCCACTCAGTGGTTGTCACACGGTCCAACCACATACTAGGTTTTCACCTAGTCCTTAGAGTGGACTAGAGTGGTGGGCAGTCTCCACCTCCATTGTAACTCATTGTCTTGCAACGGTTAAATCTCAATCAAATTTTTTAATGATGGATTGGAACTATATATGCTAGTTCAATTACCAAACTCTTAGTGGTGTTGGCTCATGACTTCTTGTTCATTCTACGCAGGGTTAGGTTTTAGTTTAGCTCGGGATTACACTTTTGAATTGAATGTAGCCTTACGAGTTATGCATGATGTGGTGTGTGTGTGTGTGTCTGTCTGTGTCTGTGTGTGCTGTTATGACAGGCACATTTAATAAAATGTGTACACTGAGCCTCTAGGGTTTTGTGTTTTTAGGTATGCAATCTAGCTCAATTTCCTGTGTCTTGGTTGCGACAGGGAATTTCTGCTGCCGACTCTTACAACAGGTTTTCTGCTTGCATATGACATCCCTCAACATTAATAATGCAGGAGCCCAAGCTTTGCGTCACTTCAGAGTAAACATATCTTGGTTTTTCCCATCTCACCATCATCATTCAAGGAAAGACTGTCAGGTAGGAATATTTATCCTTGATATGTGACCATTCATCTAGTGACCATATAGCCTGGCGTGAGAGGCTGAATACGGGCTCCATATGTTTTCAAGTGTTGAGGGCTGTCTGTACCACTGTGCATTTACAGCACAGTTCTTTTTTGTACATAAGGGTGCATGTGTGCGCATGCATGCACACACACACACACACAAAGACAACTAGAGGTAAATCACAACATATATACTTACCAACAGTGAACCCGAATGTGGATGTTATGGTGTGAATGGATTATTACACATACAAAGGCACTCGCTGTATACCTTGCCTACACCTTGCACACACAGGTGTACACAGCCCAGCATATCTATCACAAAGCCTTCTAAATGTTCCGATACGTCAACCCTCCTCTTTAACCCAGAGGCTATGGGACATCTAATTCAGTCTTACACTGTGCTGATAATGACAGTATTGATCTTTCCTCCTCTCTCCCTTTGGAAGAAGAAACATGGCTGCCTTGTTGTAACCATGGTCCACTTTCCTGTCGGAGTCAGTCCCCTCCCACACAACATGGACCCATGTTCTTGCCTGTTATGCGACTGCATCGTAGTTATTTTTTTTATATTCTCAATTTGAAATGTTGCCATTGCTTTATGTATGTAGTTATTTGTGGTATATTGGTGGTATGGTATGGTTGTTTTAAAATGCTAAAGTCTAAAAAGAAAAATACCGAACCATATATGTTCAATGGTCCTGAACTGTATACGTATGTATACGTCTAGGTACAGGACCATTGGTGCCATGGTTCATGATACAAATCAAGAAGGTATTTAAAAAGAAATTTAAGTAATAAAAAGGCAAGTTGTCCACATAGAGGTATACCTAAATGTAGTCTTGCATAGCCAGACCTATCTCCGCACTTTGTTTTAGCGCTGTGCCAGCGCTGGAGAAAGGTCTGGCTCTACTCACTATCATTCTGGTAAAGGGAAAAAAAACACTCTGTTTTGTTTGTATTTCTTTAACCAATCACAATCATCTTGGGCGGCGCTAAGCCCAGGATGCAGCAACTGTATAAGCCCGCCCAGAGCCTGCCATTGGGCAAGTGTTGCAGTAACCCAATGGCAGGCTTGGGCGGGCTTATACCAACAATTTACATCCGGTAAGCCAGACTAACCCTTATGTGGACGATTTGCCTTATTATTACTTTCCTTTACCAATAGACCCTTTTCACAATAGGAAAAAACACAGGTGTAGCTCATAACATTAAATATGGGTCAGTTCGATTTAGGTATGGCAGTGCACCAGTACAGACACAACTAGTTAAGTAAATATACATTGACCATGCTGATGCTGCGACAGACATAAATAAAACCGACCTAATGTTAAAATTACTATTACCCTACTCTAATTGACCACCTGTGAAAAGGGTACAAAGCCAATAGGATTACTTCAACATTACATGTCATGTAATTAGAATACATCTGAAAAACAAAATAAGGCCCAACAATCGTGAGCATTGTACAAATGATGAGCTTCATGAGAACCTACTTTAACCCAAGTAACTATTTTCATGTTTACCGCACTCAACTCATACAACTAGATTGTTGTCTTTTATGATGGCACCCACCAATCTACATGATCAGATCAACATATGTAGATGTCAGCAAGACGTAACGTCACCCCTGCCTATACATGCAACATTACTAATAAGATTTTTCACAGATGGCAACATTTAATGACATCCTCTTTTTTTTCCTCAAGTACCATTAAGCTGCCAGTGATATTTTTGTTTTTTGCACGAGACACCCTACCTTCCAAGGTAAAAAATGTATTACATGGTAATTTAAGACATGCTTCGTTCATCTCAAATGTCGCCGCTGGACATACAAATCAAAAAGAGTCCCGCTGATATTTTTGTTCCTCATATTTCAAAGCCCACACATTATCCCTTTTTTTCCATAATCTGTATTGTATTTGCATTTTCACTGCCCCGAGTCAAAGAAGAAATCCAGCAATAACTGTAAAAAAAATAAAAATAAACTCATGGCCGCCTAGTTTAATGTGTCTCGGTTCAGCACGGAGCCGGGTGAGATTCTCCAGCCCCCTTGTACGTCATTGACGCTCGTTTACGACTTACATTGATCACCAAGGTGTACCGCCATTATCAAGCCAGACACGTTATTATGAAGTCAGGATTCTGCTTTACGTGGCACAACGGGGGTATTATAGCGACTCATCCGTTGCACATCTCCATCTCCATCCAGCGGCGACGCATTAAATCCTCAGAGGACAATGTGTGATGATCAGAAGTCATGCGGAGATGGGGGGAAATAATATACCTCTATTGTTTTATATGTTGTGTTGGAGATCTTGCTGCTTCCCCTTTATTGTTATCTATACTACCCCCCCCCCCCCCCAAGCCCCACCACCTACACATCATTGCCACCCCGTCTTTCTTCTCTCTCTCTCTCTCTCTCTCTCTCTCTCTCTCTCTCTCTCTCTCTCTCTCTCTCTCTTTGTGTGTGTGTGTGTAAAGAAGTGAGAGACAGAGTGCGGCTGCCAGACTCCGATTGGAGTGTTGCCGGGCAGCAACAGAGGAGGGAGGTCGCCGTGGTAATGGGGGGCTTTGAGAGAGAGTGACACGGGTGTGTGCATGTGTAAATAATCTATTAATTAAAGTCCAGGCAGAGGCAGGATGAAGAGGGAACCTTCTTCCCCTGATATCTCCATCCATCCTTCCTCTTCCACTCGGCCTGTTTTCTCTCATCCACACTTCCACTCACTCCAGGTAGACGGGGGGGGGGGGGGGGGGGGGGGGGGGGAACAGGCAGACATCTATTGGAAGATTAAAGGCAAATCTTTCCAGATTGCTGCATAAAAAGGTAATTTGCGATATTAAACTGCCTTTTTATCTATATGCAAATAGATTCTCCTCCCACAATATATTTGAATAATTTATGTGAAGGTTTTTGGAGAAATGAGGAGGGTGTCTGTTCACACCATCTACTGTAATCTCATTAGGCTAGGAGGGAGGCTACAAACCTGCCTTTTCACTTGATTTTCTTCTTTTCAAATGAGGGTTTATTTCTTTCAATGGTAATAGCTTTTCAATAGCCTTGTCTTTTTAGCTGTGGAGAAGCGAGTGAACTTTCATGGCCGATTGCATGGTTTTCCCTCTTCTAAATAATATGTTTACTCTTTGAGGTTTCTCTGCCCTGCCTCACTTTGTGTTATTGCTGCCAGATGTATTTTGTGTTCCCACAAGCTACCTTATTGTTGTGTTGTCAAACAAAAGGGGGTTGACACAAATCATTTCACCCTTCTATTGTCATCTTGCAGCTCCTCAATCACTTGGATATAACTGCTTTTAAATGGTTAACATTTTATATAAATTAATTCTGAAACCTAAGGTGATGGCGTCGATGAGTTCATTTCATTGCACACAGTGAATCTCATCGGACAGTAAGATGATGCGGTAACTCATATAGTAGCCTGGGCCTGAGACACGTAGCGGTCATAAATGAGTCACACTAGAAGCTAATGAGCCAACAACACTCTCTGAGGTTAGCAAAAGGTGCTATCTTGACGCCAGTGGCTAATTTACGATTATGTACAGTACACCATCTGCGCAAAGCCACTCATTTTAATGGGCTGATTATTGGCAGGAACTACATTGTGACATTGCACCTCTACGGTGGCCTTGAAGGGACAGTCTGATAGGGATATCAGTGAGGGAGATGATTTCACCATTGTGATCTAATGAAAACTATCAGAGGGAAGAAGAAAAAAGGGAGGTAACCATAGTTGACTTGAAACCAGAGACACAGCTTGCGGGACAAAAAAGAATTTCAAGGTTTAAAAAAAAGAAAGAAAGGAAAGAGAGAGAGAGAGAGAGAGAGAGAGAGAGGGAAAGAAAGAAATGCATCAATAACATCATATTTTAATACTCTCCATGTTGCAAACTGGCTTTAGTAATTGGATCCATAGAGGCAGTATTCAGGAGGAAACCTTGTGACTACTATCTGTCAGTCAAGTGTGTATGGGAGGGGGTGTGTGTGTGTGTGTGTGTGTGTGTGTGTACCATGTGTCTGCATACACCAATATTTGACTGGGGATAGAAAGAAAATAATAAAATGACATGGAGGTTTTCACACAAAAAAACAACAAATTGCCATCCTTAAATGCAATCCCAGACACAGGCCTATGTCATGATTTATTCACACGTTGTCAGCAAACCAAATACTACATATTGTGTTTTCATATTGTGTAAGCCTCCATTTAAAAAATAAAGGATAGGTGTAGGCTATAAAACAGTTTTGCTGTCATGGAGGCAGCAGAAATCCACTTCCACTTTCAAAGTTCTACAAAGTTCAAGCTATTTCAGGAGGAAATACAGCTAACTGATGAATACAAAGGGGACATATTCTTACCCTGGTCTTTTTTTCTTCTTCTTGTTCTAAGCATCTCTGCTTTTCCAGAGTAATACAATCATGACATAAAGTTGGACATAAAATCCATTGCTACTGCATGTTCAAGCGTGTCGTTTGCTATTCTGTTGATAACAACAAACTAGTCTGGCTTACCAAATGTAGGTTGTTGGTATAAGGCCGCCCAAGCCTGCTATTGGGCGACTGAAATAATCGCCCAATAGCAGGCTCTGGGCGGGCTTATACCTTATACTCCTTCCCCCTTCCGCCATCTGCGTGTTCCCATTTTCAAAGTCCCCCTCGTTACGTGAAACAACAAAAAACAACAACCTCTGAGCTAGCAACCTACAAGCTGAAAATGGTCAGTTTTGACGAAGATTGCCAGGGCTTGCTTACCCACGTGCAAATGTTCCACCAAAACAAGTCCCCCCCCCCCCCCGACACTATTTTGCAAGGGCACCGTTGCTACATCCTGGGCTTAGCGCCGCCCAAGACGATTGTGATTGGTTAAAGAAATACAAACAAGACGGAGTGTTTTTTTCCCCCTATACCAGAATGATAGTGAGTAGAGCCAGACATTTCTCCAGCGCTGGCAGAGCTAAAAACCAAGTGTGGAGATAGGTCTGGCTATGCAAGACTAACAACAAACTAACCCCTTATCTATATAGTATGTGGTGACACTGCACTGCCTGTATGCTTATGTATTTATGCCACTAAGGTCAATTCCTCTCTACTCTTAAAGGTCTCATCTCATCGTTTTTTCATTAATTTTGCGGTGGTCTCTAGTGTTAATAAATACCCTCAGTACCGGTTTTGGTTAAAAAAATGCTCTGCCGCGCCTGTTTCATGCTGTTTTAGTTTGGTGGGGGAGGTGGGGGGGGGGGGGGGCGAACGACACGATTTCGCCTCTCATCATGAATATGCATGACATGCTAATGAACTCGCCTCTGGTTGGCTAACAGCACTGTGACGCTACCTCCAGTGCGCAGTGAGGATTTTTCCGCTCCATATTCAACTAGTGCGAGACGAGTCGAGAATCGCGACTGTGCTGTTGCACAGTCCTGCTACTTCCTGACTTTTGGTGGGCGGTAGCGGAGGCGAGGCCATGAATACTAATTCACGGACTGACGTCAATCCGTGGGGCTTTTCTCATCCGCTGATTTTTCTCAGTGTTTTTTTCTCTGTTCTTTCATTGCCAAATACAGGCAATGGGGGTAGAATAACGTTTTCACGCGCAGCACGCACATGCAACTCGGTGAGACCTATAGTATTTCAACAAAAACAAGTATTAAACTGTTTCTCGCGGAATGAGACCTTTAAGTTAATATTATTTCTCTGCTTTGTTCCACAGGTCACGAGCACCACATCTCCAGGTGTTGACAAAGTTACTTTACATGCCCTTTCCCCCCCCACACACTTTTTTGGTACTGTTAGCATAGTGCCACCATTAGCTATCCTGTTTCAGTGTTCATGTCTTCGGTTCTATACACCTTAGCAAGCGTCTCCTGAGCAACTAAAATCCAAAACAAAATGTTGCGTCTAATTGGCACGGCTGACTGTGTTTGCCTCAGGCAGATTCACTGGGGCTCACAGAGACGGGGAGGGGTCTTGTATTCTTGTAAATGAAGAATACATTGTGCTAATTAGGCTCGCAAAGGGAATATTAGACCAAAAAAGGGCTGATCAAAAGGGAATATTTGTCGTTTTCAAGGTTGTTTAACATAGTGTGACTTGAATTTCAATTGTCGCTTGCCCAAGAAATTACCACATATCCACAGACTCAAGCAACATATTTTTTGTTCCGACTACATTCTTTTTTATGAAAACAGTTAAATCTGTTTGCCACAATAATGTTAACACATTTGTGCATGACATATAATATAGTATTTTATAGCTAGGAATTACTAATGTCCTACAAGGCAAATTGAAAGAGAAAGGATGGGTGAAATATAGTATATGTCTTTCTCAGTGGTGACGCAGGAATGTGGGTGCAAAGCACCCAGAATTAAAGGACAGGGTCCTTTCAAGACTGTAATGCCAACAACTCAAACAAAAGCCACATCTTTCTCCTGCTCAAACATGGTCTTATATTGCTTGTTTTTATTGCCACACACTTCCATGATTCCATAAACACTGTTTGTTGTTTATAATAATAATAATAATAATAATAATAATAATAATAATAGTAATAGTAATAATAATAATACATTTATTTTGTAAAGAGCTTTTCAAAAACAGCAAGAATAAAATCACAATTAAAATATTCTAAAATCGCAGCATGGATATCATTTAGAATATGAGGGTTTTAATCAGGTTAACATATATTATATTATATATCTATATATACAGGTATATATATATAGCTATTAGTGATGGGCCGTTATCGTTAACGCAAAACTTTTATCGGCGCTAATATTATCGCCGATAAAAAATATTATATTATTCAGGTAATATAAGTCATTATTTAGGTAGCAAATACATATTATGGACACCTTCGACATCATTCAAAGGAGCCACCTTCAATTTCAAGATTACCATTAGATTAATCTAGATTAAAGATTTTAATCTATGCCCATCTCTAATATATATATATATATATATATATATATATATATATATATATATATATATATATTAGTTATCTGTTAGTCCTTTCATAGGAAATGTGATTATGGTTGTCTCTCTTTCCTTGTGCTCAGAGTATAACATCCTTTATGTTTTAACCATAAATCATACTGTCATAGCTTAAAGATGTCCTCTTCATAGCAAATCAATAGGAAGACAATTAACCCTTCGATTTGCCCTCGTCAGCTGTTGACACATACTTCATAATGCTATGATGATGGTCGGGCGATGTCATAGAAATGGATGTTCTGGCTGTCACAACAATAGAGAGAGAGAGAGAGAGAGAGAGAGAGAGAGAGAGAGAGAGAGAGAGAGAGAGAGAGAGAGAGAGGTAAAGGCTTAATGAAATGTTCTTGTTTTTTTAAGAAAATAGAATACTGAAAATGAGACAGCCATGAAGATATCCACAGTCTTAGAAACCATTGTTGAGAATGATTTATGCCATGTATTTCCTACCCTGACCAATCTACACACATTATCCAAGTATTTAGTTTGCATTAAATATGATTTTCCAAAAACTATATACAAAATATGGCATGCTAAGTTGCAGCCACTGAGGAATATATTTGTACTGACAATGCCTTATTTAAAGTTTACACCCTCAACTTTTGCAGTTGTACGTGTAGAATTTATAACAGGATCTTTGCCTACATTTAACAATTGTGAAATGTAAAACCTACCCTCTGGGGGGAATATGGCAAGAATCAACATACAGCCTCTTGAGATGAATTACGTTTTTAATGGAGAATTTATTACAACTAGATTAGAGACACTTTCACATTTAAAATCACACTATGAGGTGAAAGTTCAATGTGGAGGCAGACTCAGTACACAAGGAACACAGCACTTCTTTTGAAATATGTGATCAGATACGTGAGAGTTCTTTGTATGCTCAAAGTGGGGGTAAAAATATAATCATTAAATATTTATATCTTCGACCACTGAAACCACAAGCAAACAAAAATCAGACATTTCAAACATTTCAAAAGTATTGAGTCTTTTTTCTTTTTTTTTGTGCTTAGGATCACAACAGTTGCCTCCCACACAGGCGATGGGTTATGCATGTAATCTTGTCACCCCATAGAGACTTGTGTTCCCAGGAGACACCGTCTGGGTTTGGTGGCTAATTAGGACCATTTAACCAGAGAAATCTGTCTGCCGGGGTGGTGGGGGGGAAGGTCCCTTCACTCTCTCTTGTCTGCTGGAAGGAAACCAAACATTTTATATGCTCATTATGATTCTCTGCTGCACTAAAAATAAAAGGCTTCCATGATGGGGTTATGGAAGTGCACGGCGATGGACTGCCTCCGTGTCCATATGTTCGTACATACGTGCAGGTTATTATTTGATGCTTGCCATAGCAAAGGCAAGGTGTTTTACATTGTGGTGTGTTTCCGTAACAGCTGAGTAAAGGATTATCTCACTTATTTTGTTAATCAACGGGCACTGTTGTCTCTGCATTCATTATTTTTACCTCTGTTTACTGCAAGTTATTAGCTCAGATATTTATTCAACTACAGTTCCCATGTAACTCCATTGTTTCAGTTCAAACTGTCCAATACAGTTTGAAGATTATAAGATTATACCATTTTTCAATATTCATGTGTCTGTCGTAGTTTTGAAGAAACAGGAATCACCTCTTTCAGATTGTTTTCAATACACTATCCAATGCATTGAAACTAAGGAGCCCCAATTTCAAATAGTCTTTCGGACCCATGCTATGTTGGCAGTTTTGTTTTCAGTTTGTATGGCCACTTAAAGCAGTTTCATGTAAGTATGGCATTTTGTAATGTGTTTAGGTTTTTTTCTTAGCCTTCCAATATGTCATTACATGTACCTGTTGTTGTCAATAAATACTTAAATAATGACATAAATAAATAAATGTTATGTCTCATTCATCAATGTTAATTATTATAATATTAATAATCATAATAATCATAATAATAATGGTGGTAAAAGCAACAAGCAAAAAGCAACAAGAAAACAAGAACAAAATAATCATAGCCAATATACATAAGCCAATGTTGATTGGCAGTGACTGATTGATGAATGGATTTGATGAATGAACACATGTTCAATGCATGAAACAAAGATTTGTCTCCTCACTTGGTCCTATAGCTATGCCCCACCGAGTTAACAACTTTAATCATCCCTGTTTGGATGTGTCTAAGAGTGTGACACGACTTACACAAAAGTTTGTTTTGGGTCTTGACACTTACTATCCTATAGTTTTTTTCTGAATGTAATTAAGGCTTAATTACCAGTTGTGTATCCTGAGAAGGTAAATCCAGGAAACCTTTAACTGCGGGGCATCTGCAAATTAGCTTTGCTTCACAATTAACTGGCATTTCTCTCTAGATAGTCTGGCAAGCTTGGAATTTGTTTTGCATGTGGGGGGGAGGGCGTGGGGGTACGTGAAAAACAGTGCGAAAACTCAATTAACTCCCTCACTTACCTTAATCTCCCGCATGAAGAAAATAAACTTTGACCTGCTACAAAAATAAATTGTGTGATTTTTTTCCATCTCATTAAAAGTTTGAAAAGAACACAAAAAACCCCACACATTTCTGTTACTATTTTTTGCTAGCACACCTTGCTGGTAAGTTTCATGGAGGGTGTTTCAGGATATTTAGATGGACTATATTGGGTCTTTGAAAAAGAAAAAACAAGTTTAACCATCTGCACCATTATTCCCTAACAAATCTCTATCCAAGTAGGCATTGTTAGTGAGAGGAATACCAACATTGCATTATTCCGATATAAATAATTTATTCTCTTTGGATTTCCACTCGGTTGTCAGTCCCACAGGTAACGTGGTGTTGGTGGATCAGCAGATAGTCTTCAAGGAAACTGGAATTCCTTTTGTGACTTTTAACACAGATTCATGATTTGATTTACCAATGTTTGTGAGGACACCTGTGCTCCGGAGGTGTGGTCGTCCATGGCGGCGCGTCTCCTCTCTCATCTGTCTTTTAGACGGCGGAGCCTTTGTTCTACAGAGGAAGTGCAGACGCACACTGCACACTGATCTGCTCAGAGAACGAGAAACCCAACACATCAGAGAGAGAGACAGAGAGCAAGAGAAGAGGATCTGCCTTAAGTGACTTGAGGACTGTCGAGGAAATGCCGGAATTTGTTATGACAGAGATCCCTTTTGTTAAAGGAAAAAGAAACCCACACATTTTATGTAACTGGATGTGTAGAAAACCACCCCTCACACCATTACACTTGGTTTAATCCTGCTGGTGCCACAGTAGGTTAACGTGAAGATGCAGCTGGTTAGAGGGGAGGCCTTGAGCGAGGATGTACCGTGGCAAGCTTAAGCCTGAGCCATATGCTAATATACACCACTGGGTTCTTCATCACTCCAAGGCAAGCCAAGTGGCGAAGACGGTTTCGTTACTGATACATAATGTACATGGATAGACAGACAGACAGAAAGATAAACAGATGGATAAGAAAATAAAGAATTCATTTTTTTGACTGAATCCTTGTTCCTCCTGGTTGCTCTCACTGCAATAGACATACACATCCTTTTATGCAAACACACACACACACAAACAGACTCATCTTTTTTGACAGGCTTTTGGGTAGCACTGTTTGTTCTGCTTCTGCGTTGTGTCTGTGTTTTATGGTATTGTTGTAAAGCACTCTGCAGAGCAATAATGTGTGTGTGTGTGTGTGTGTGTGTGTGTGTGTGTGTGTGTGTGTGTATGCATCCCACTGCATCTCCTTCCTGTGGGAAACATGCAGTCTCTGGCCGGTTCAGGGGTCATTGACTCCAGCATTAGACCAGCAGCTTGACAGGGTCTCGCCACACCAGACCGGCTCCTGCTCCACTGGGCCCTGCGCTAGGCTACCCAGCAGAGAGTTAGCATGCACACAGACACACACACACACACAGACACACACAAACACACACACAGACACACAAATATATGATAACACATGAGTGTACAGGAATTATACACCCACAGGAACACATGTGCCCATGCCTGTACACACATACACACACACACAATTGTGTGAAAGCAAGGCAGCATGCATAAAGGCAGAAACAGGGATCATTGCACACAGTGGAAAACATGAGGCGGTGACCCAACATGTGGCGATAGTAGACGCAGCAGTTGAGACTCATGGGCATACAGCCAGCAGCCACGGAGCCCAGCCAAGCTTCAGTCATGTACGATACACGTAAAACCGTTCCAGGGAAGACATTTTTTAATTTAATCTGAATTAGGAATTATTTTGTAACACTTGTGTTCAATGAGTGCTCTCATTTTGTGTTTGGTGTGTATGTGTGTGCTGTCCCAGCCCTTGCACACCTGGGGGATGGGGGTTCAGGGCAGGTGGTACCATTTAGCGCCAGCTTAATTTGTTGATTCCACCCTCGCTCGAGCCTCTGTGGCGTCTGACGAGCTCCTGCCCCCCCGCCCCCCACCTGAAAGTGCAGCGGCCATGAGGTTCCTTTTTTCCTTCTCTTGAACCCGGTGAGGTAATCCCAGGTTCCATTAGCACTCATCAGCAGCACACCTACAGGGGGGAGACGCTTCGCAATCCGGTCTGCTCGACACTGCTAATACGCACGCTGGAAGGCACAGTGTCCCTGTTGGGAGATAGACGGAGAGAACAAATGGAGAGACCTTTTTGGCTCCACAGAGTGCCCCGAGGGCTCTGTGTGGGTATTAATTGATGGCTTTGGGGGGCTCTCAGGGCTGGTAGTGATTAAAGGCTTCTTTTTTTCCTACAGATATTAAAAAAAAAAAAAGTGTAACCCTGGACATCAACTCTGTGGCTGAGCTCATGTGAGTCTGACCCTGGGTGTCGTTGCTACGTCAACACTGGCGCCTCACCGGCTGCACACACGCATCCACCCTCCTTGATGTTGTCTGCTATTTCCTCACTTTTTCATTGCCTTTCTAAAACCTGCTCTCTCCATTTTGTGCAGGGTGTGGCACACGCAAAAGTGGTTAGTAGAGATTACATGCCATGTGCTATAAAAAAATCATGTGTTGAAAAAAATTGTCATATTCAATTGAATACCATTACAAAAATGGTCAAATTCAGATCTATATAATTTATCATGTCTAATGTTTTCTGTATATGCTGTAAATATGTCATATGCTTTTTCTTTACAGATATTTTGCATACAGCTCCTGAACCATTGTCAGCCACGGTTTGGCGCGTCCACAAGCCAGACAACACCCCCCCCCCCCCCCCCCCCCCCCCCCCCGGGGCGGTGGGCACCGATCCAACACCAGAACAGAACCACAGGCCGGCACCAGGCCCAGTGGCCACCCAGGGGTCCAGGCCCGTCTGCTTGCTTCGCCTGGTGAAATGAAATTAGGAAAGACATGATGGCACAGACGTCCCCCCACCCAGGGGCTGATTCTATTACGCTGGCATACAACTCGATTTGCTACTCTGCTATGGCCGTTTGGAGGAGGTGGGGATTGATTTGGATTCCGCCTAACAGGCTCAGCCACATGTCCTCAGCCGACAGGGGTAATTTCTGAAACGCGGTGGCGCAGGCTGTGGTAGTGGCTGTGGTAGTGTCTGTGTGTGGTGTTGGGGGGGGGGGGGGGCAGTGATTGACGGGAATCATAGCGTTTTTGAGTTTTTTTGGTGACACACAGTGCTATGATCTCACTGTGATCATATATTCCCATGAAGGGAGGCCACCGGATGCGTTGAGAAGGGAAGCGGAGCTGGGTCCTTTGAGGCAAATATTCACTCTTATGAAATGTCACATATGATGCAACTGATGCAAGGCTCAGCCTACCCTTCTAGGTTCTGTTAACAAGCCCTGGTGCCCATCTCCAAGCTTATCATATATACACTCACCGGCCACTTTATTAGGTACACCTGTCCAACTGCTCGTTAACGCAAATTTCTAATCAGCCAATCACATGGCAGCAACTCAATGCATTTAGGCATGTAGACATGGTCAGGACGATCTGCTGCAGTTCAAACCGAGCATCAGAATGGGGAAGAAAGGTGATTTAAGTGACTTTGAACGTGGCATGGTTGTTGGTGCCAGACGGGCTGGTCTGAGTATTTCAGAGACTGCTGATCTACTGGGATTTTCACGCACAACCATCTCTAGGGTTTACAGAGAATGGTCCGAAAAAGAGAAAATATCCAGTGAGCGGCAGTTCTGTGGGCGCAAATGCCTTGTTGATGCTAGAGGTCAGAGGAGAATGGCCAGACTGGTTCGAGCTGATAGAAAGGCAACTGTAACTCAAATAACCACTCGTTACAACAGAGGTATGCAGAAGAGCATCTCTGAACGCACAACACGTCGAACCTTGAGGCGGATGGGCTACAGCAGCAGAAGACCACACCGGGTGCCACTCCTGTCAGCTAAGAACAGGAAACTGAGGCTACAATTCGCACAGGCTCACCAAAATTGGACAATCGAAGATTGGAAAAACGTTGCCTGGTCTGATGAGTCTCGATTTCTGCTGCGACATTCGGATGGTAGGGTCAGAATTTGGCGTCAACAACATGAAAGCATGGATCCATCCTGCCTTGTATCAACGGTTCAGGCTGGTGGTGGTGGTGTAATGGTGTGGGGGATATTTTCCTGGCACACTTTGGGCTTATTAGTACCAATTGAGCATCGTGTCAAAGCCACAGACTACCTGAGTATTGTTGCTGACCATGTCCATCCCTTTATGACCACAGTGTACCCATCTTCTGATGGCTACTTCCAGCAGGATAACGCGCCATGTCATAAAGCGCGAATCATCTCAGACTGGTTTCTTGAACATGACAATGAGTTCACTGTACTCAAATGGCCTCCACAGTCACCAGATCTCAATCCAATAGAGCACCTTTGGGATGTGGTGGAACGGGAGATTCGCATCATGGATGTGCAGCCGACAAATCTGCAGCAACTGCGTGATGCTATCATGTCAATATGGACCAAACTCTCTGAGGAATGTTTCCAGTACCTTGTTGAATCTGTGCCACGAAGGATTAAGGCAGTTCTGAAGGCAAAAGGGGGTCCAACAGTATATGTATATCATTAAGCCCCCGTTATCTTGCACTGTGGTATTTAAAGATCACTCCCCTCATTTAATACTTTCAAATACTGCAGCCTCCAGTTCAATTAATTTCCAAGGGCTGGAACTACCAAATTCATAGTTCTCTTTTTTTAAATTGCACAGTGAAGCAAGTTGAAAGGTTTTTTTCTTTCAGTTAGTTTCACAGGCAATTCTATGAGAGTAAGGTGTGTATTGAGGATGAGAGATAATTAATTGAATAGGCAATATACTAAAGCCACATACATAGTTATAGAGGTCATGCAGTCACGTGATTCTAAAGATGCCATCAACCCGCTGGACGTCAATATTGTAAACAAACCCCCATCATGGTATGTACAGTTGACGCAAATTGATCAAGAGTTAGCAAAACTTCACCACCTCAACTCACCACCTCTCACCTCACACACCAAACCGATGTCAAAGAACTAGTGGCGACGAAGGCCGACTGTTGCGTTGCTTGCATCGTCTGTGTCTTGGCCAAAAAGTTGCACTTGAACACACCGCAAAGACTACAGACAATGGCCAACTAGTACGTACGTTCTGCGCCTGCATGAGAGGAAATAACTTTCCATACCAGCAGGTGGCGGCCGTCTGTATTTGTCATTCAAAAAGGGACACCGGAAGACCTAGGACTGCGGATATATGCAAACATGAAACAAAGCAGCGTTTGCGTACCATTTTCACATCACTCTCGTTTCTTCATTCAAGATGGCCATGTCATTGTGAAAATGATGAATGATCAGATGAGATGAAGTTAAAAATTGAGATGATCTTTTTGTGCGTGCCCTCTTGACGAAGTCGTTTGCTGCTTTGCTTACTTCCGTTTCTCTTCTCGTGCACTGATTCGCTTAAGCTGAACAGCCAATCAGAGTGATCACAGACGGCCTCCGTCCCTGAAAACCGCAGACAAGGGCCGACTAGTGCCAACGGTGCGGGACACACCGAAAAAACTTGTGCCACAGATGCTCGCAATGGCCCGACTTTCACCAATGGCCAACCATCGGCCCAGTGTATCAGGGCCTTAATACCAATTCACTATCTTCAATATTCAAAGTTGATTAACAACAGTGTTATTGTGCCTTGGTTACTACCTACCAAGTCGAAAGCCTCATTATATGATCGCTTTTTACCTTTTCTTTTGTATTTCTGATGATATCTGAAAGAGTAGGCCTACTGTTAAACACCCTTATGTTATACACTGTAGTGTTGCACTTACCTTAAAGTCCAAATTCTGAGATGTGTTTCTAAACACATCACACACATATTTACTTTTGCTTTACATGGATTTAAACAGTTTTCACCGCAAATCTGGACTGTAGAGCTATTTACCAAATCATCCCTCCTCATCACAGCCACCATTCTAACAATTTTACCGGGTCTTTAGGAAAAGCGATAAAAGGACCAGTGGCGTTTTTGCATTAGGGGCAACCTCAGATAAACCCACTCACATATCTACAGCCATGTATCATTGAAATATCCATATCAATATCAGTTGTTTGTTGACTCAGCAAAACAAAAATATATTAAGTGCTTAACAGTATAATATTAATGTCATTATAGAGCAAGTTCATTTTTTTATTTTTTTTTATTTAAACGTAATCATTAGTTAAAGCCATGGAATAGGAATCGTTTGGCCAAACATTTGTCTTTTTGCTTTCGCTAACCATACATGATTCGTAAAAACAAGTCTAGACCTCTCGTTGATGCATACCTCTGAACGAGGAACTGCCGTGAGCTGGGCTTAGACAATGATTCAATGATGATCCATGTTGGTGATAATACTATGCTGGCTTACTTCGAGAGAATGGCTGAGTGTCAAGTAATATTAACCTTACCCCACTAATATCAACAATTTCAGTAATAGTCCAACCAGAATCATTTCTCTGCTGAGCACGAACCTTCTCTAACTCGTTTGTAATCCTAGAGCATACCCTCCCCTTAAATATAAACTAGCCTTCTTTTTCTATATTTATTCATTAATTTTGTTAACTGTAAATGTATTATTTTTACCATGCTGGTTTACATCCATGTATATACGGACGAGTGGTTGCAGTTTGATGAATGGAATAACGAGAGCCTCTGTGGAAGAACGAGTCATCGCTCTTCCGCCTCTTGGTCAGCTCTCGGTTGTGGTTCAGCTTTGAGCCAAGAGCTGACCGAGAGTCAAAGAGCAATGGCTCTTGATTGGTTCAATGAATCGCTTGCTTCAAATCATAATTCAAACAGGTTGAGCTACTTACAACTATTGACTGAAGAGGGCACCAGAGCACTCTCACTATATGTTACATTTTAAATTAAGACTTTATAAAGGCATCTTGTGGAAGAATGTTCAGAATTGTGTTCAACCCAACCTAAACACAAGTTAATTTAAATTTGATTATTTTTGGATTTCCATTAATTTATATTCAAACTAGTTCATACGGTTCATGCAAGAGCCGATTCAAAAGAACGTAGCCCAGTCCCCTCCTCCAGCATTAGGTGGGAGAACGGAGTAGGTTGTCACATTTGTTTTTCTCTTAAAAATGTAATGGAAGCCAAAGGTGTCAGCTAATAATGGAGCTACTTTGCTTTCACTAAGCTTATTCTGTTAAAAATATATATTGATTTACAAATGCAGCTTGAGCATTTGTGACAACCAACCCCATAACAGGGTTGGTTGTCCCCATGTTTTTTTTATTGAAAAAAAAGAGACAATCTTAAAAATATAAATACACTTTTATTTGAGTGAAATTGAACAATGTAACACATCTCCAACATAGATAGAAAAATTAATTAATAATAATAATAATTTAATTTAGAAAATGAATTGATAAAATCATGGAACAATTAGCAATTTTAGGTGAATGGCCTGACTCCAGCTGACGAAATGCTCAGGGCAGGCAGGTCAAGCTGGAGAATAAATCAGTAAGAAGTACTGCGAAAGATTACAACATCAACTACCGCACTTTAGCGAGGTCCTGCAAGAAGATTGGTGAGGCAGATGTTAATGGGGATTGCATTGCCCCAACAGTGCCAGTGCCAAAATCAATAATACTTATAATAACAGTAATAATAACATAATTATGATAATACCATTGCCTAAATACATAGCTCAGGAGCTCTATAAATAGCTCAGTAGCTGTAGATAAATGAGTATAGCAACCCCCACAACACTTTTATGCTAACATTGTAGCAAGCAACCACATGTTAAATGAATAGCTTTCCCCAAGTTTTTAATGGACATATTTTCTCTAAGATAAACTAATAGAATAGAGGTACAGAAGAAAAACATCAACAATATTTGTTTTTACTTTTGGTAAAAAATATTAAATGCCCTCTCACCTCAATGCTGTGTCGCTTTTCGATGTTATGACGTAGGTGAAATCTGACACCAGAAATTGAAATTTTGATAGTAACATTTTATAACGGTGCCCCCTATGGGCTGACAACCAACCCCATTCTCCCTAAGCAGATATATATCTACTATGTGAGCTTCAATTGAATCCTGGACCAGTGGGCTGATTGACATTTCCGACGAACCTGGTTTTTGACATTCAGTGCATTTACATGCACATTAGAAACCTGATTTTAGCCTGATTACAGCAGTACTCAGGTTTCTTAACTGCCATGTAAACACTGAAACGTGGTTACAACACCTAGCTAACCCTATCCTTACCCAGTATATCCTTAACCCGTAACCAGGTTTCAGGCAGTTTCTGGTGGGTGATGTAATACAACAAAAGGTCAGATATTGGAAAATTTGCGCGAATCCATAAAAAAGAGCAATTGGATTTATTGCACCTATCACTTCAACTGACCTAACTGTGTCCGTTGAATAACTCTAACCCAGTTAGTGGCCATGTAACCGTCTGTTTGATGTTGTTTTTACACTTAAATAGCACTGACCACAGGCAAAGTCGAGGCGGTAAAAGTCAGCTGCAGTTAATCAAAATATAAAACAAATAAAGAAATCAAATGCCATACTAATTTCAATGCTATGTCAACTTGGATCTCTGTTAGTTTGCATATCTCTCTCACATATCTCTGTTGCATCTCAGTTGTTATATGTAATGTTCTCTTTGTTTCTTATTATACTGTTTGGTTGCTTATAAAGTCTATACCAAAAACAGACTATGAATTGACCAGGGTATGGCTACCAACCATGGCTATTCAGTCCTATGTTGATGCCAGTCACAGCAGTATTAAATAGTGAGGGAGTTAGTAGAAGCAAAACACAACATGGGAGTTATATTTGAAGGTAAGAAAAGATAATCCTTATCAAGAGTGATAATATTTCTGCCAAACATACAACAACGACAACAACAACAACCCAACAAACCAGGTAGAACCATAGGGAAAGAGGAGTAGAGATGCCAGGGCATTGGGTTGGTGTGCAATTACAAGTATCAGACAGGACACCCATGGGAAATTGAATGGCTGGGTCAACTAAATACACACACACACACACACACATGGATGCACCCAAACACTCAGGTACAAATGAGTTTGTGAAAGAGTTATATGGCAAGTGTCGACACGTTCACACATACACCTGCGACTACATATTGACATTTTGCCCAGATGGCGATCGTGATCAAAGCCCATTCTTGAGGAACAGCGGAGGATGCTCTCCGACAACAAGGTAATTTGGCCCCGGCGGGACGCTTCAAAGGGACCCTCTGTCGAAGCAAGGGGGCCACTGTGGCCTTTGTCTGCTAACAGAAAAAGACCAACCATCATTTATTTTTTTTCTTCCTCTCATGAACGGAAATACCTTTCTCCACCCGAGGCAATTACAATGATGGAAGAAGTTGTAGCGCCCGCCTGCCGCACCTGGGTGATGGGGGCTGGTGCTGTCGCTAATAGATTCAATTCCTGTCCGTCTCTAACTTTTCCTCCGACCCAATATATACAGAATTTCCTGTCTGGGATCAATAAAGTAGTATCTTATCATATATATATATATAATTCCAAAAAATATGCAGAAAATATGTCTATATACACACAAGAATAGTTGTAGAAATGTAGATATAAAAATATGTAAACATTAGCAAAACAAAAAGGATCCTTTCCCCTTCTCCATCGTTGGTATTTGGTCATGCCCCGGTTATCAAACAAACTCATCACACTCCAACATCACGATGACGCTGTGTCCTAGTCCCTTATACCCCTTCGTGAAGGACATTAATGGAACACACACGCACACCAACACACACACACACACACACATTCACAAACACCAAGAAAAGCAGTTTGGAAGGATCCTGCATGTGGTAATTAAAGGAGGTCATGCTTGTGCATTGACAAGTGGCCATGGCAACTTGGCCTGTTGTCTAGCATCGTTATACTAATCTATCTCCTTGATTACTGTGGCTTGCCTTTTAGCCTCCAATGGAACTGGACAACCTGGATGCTTTGGATGTGTGTGTGTGTGTGTGCGTGCGTGCGGGGTGTGTGTGTGTGTGTGCGTGCGTGTGGGGTGTGTGTGCGTGTGTGTGTGTGTGTGTGTGGTGTGTGTTGAATAAGAAAATGTGAATGATTTCAGCTGTACAGTGCTGATGAATTGCCTTCAAGGTATTTGACAAATATATACAGCCAGACCCATTCGCATTCCCTTTTGTCAAAATGCAAATCTTTGCACACACAAAGTACACACACACACACACACACACACACACACTTGTTCTGACCCCTTGTGCAGACTAAATTAATAGAAATAATTTAAATTCAACAGGCAAAACTCCCCGAGACCCTCCCCCATCATACCACCAACGTCCGGTTTGGATGACAGCAGTGGTTATTGCCACGTGTTCTGACAAGCTTTGATCTTGTGTCACCAGCTATCCCCCCTCCCCCACCCATCCTCCCCCCTCCCGACCAGCGGTGTCGTATCATCCATTTGTGACATTATTAAAATGCTCGTCAGGGCCCCGGGAATGCAAATACATATGGCAATGTAATAGATAGCATCATGCATCATTGGCTAGAGAGAGTTGTAAAGTGAAAGGACAGAAATAGGGGGAGAGAGAGTAAGAGAGAGAGAGAGAGAGAGAGAGAGAGAGAGAGAGAGTGCGAAAGAGCTACGAGAGCTGTGGACACATGAGCTCTGCAGTGGTCGTTTGAATTAGCATTTTATCACACACAAAATGTCTCAATCAAAATGTCAGCGTCAGCCTGTGAGCCCCCAGTGGTTTATAAAAAGACAAGGAGTTTCACTTATTCCTGGGATGCGGATTCTGAAAATGTTGCTTAAAAATATACTCCATATGACTACATTCATCATTATACTCTATCCTCAAATGTTTTTCTTCTCACAGTGCATATTCAGCAGACCTCATCTCATCTTGTTGCCCTCTATTGGTTAGTGATAGTTTGCACATCTCACTACGCTACACATCGGCTTTGGCAGGTGACTGTGTGTACCCATGATCTCTTGAGAAATGTCTTTATATGATATACATATAGATTTACAATGGGGAACATATATTTCTGTCTAAAACAAAAGAGTTGCTATATTCTAAACATGAAAAGCTAGACATCATTTTTTTTTGCAATTTAAAAGAGCAAATGGGTAAGTGCAAGTAATAAGGCAGCAAACTGCACAACATTTGGCATACATCCCCCAGGTGGTCAGGGTTTGCCTTTCAAACGACACGCTTGCCACTTTCATCAATGCTCATTTCACTTTGACATTCCCAGAGCTGTATTGAGTTAACGCTGGGTGAGGAGGAGCAAAAACTAATCCCTTTGAAATTACTTATTGTATTGTGCTTTACAGAAGGTAATATATAAAAAGGTCAATATTATCTAGCTGGCATGGAGCAATATGAGCCAGGAGTGGATGGATACAGATGGATGAAGAGGATGAGAGAAGGAGGAGAGGCAGAGGGAGGAAGCAGCTATTAACATTTATGAATAATTTAATCCTGCATAGCTGGCCCAAGTCCAAGTGCATAATTCACTAATTGCAATCAGGGATGGAAAAGTCAACGAGTGTGCGATCGTGTTTGTATGTGATCATGTGTGTGTGTGTGTGTGTGTGTGTGTGTGTCTGTGTGTGTGTTAGTGTGCGTGTGTGTTAGTTAGTGGCTTAGAGACGACCCATCTTTGTGAATGTAAAATGGGAGAACAGTGGTCTGTCATTCATGCATGGTCATGTTCTCCACAGATCGCCAACTAGTCCTGTGGAGTATGAGGGAATCTTTATTTTTGTGTCTTGCCACATCTTTGTAACCCATCATGCATGGCATTATTAGACACCGTTTCGTTTTTAAATCATAAAAACACAGCACAATTGTACATTATTCAAATAATAATGATAGTAAACGTTAACTATACTTGTAGGTATAGCTTGTTATACAATGGCAAAAATAATAGACTCTGGGGCTGGGTGGGGCTGCACACCTGTGGGCATGAACGATCAGAGCACCCAGGATAAACCAGCTAACACCACACACTCCACCACAAGAGAGCTCTGTCATGACAGCATGTTAACATCTGCTCTGGCTGTACCATCTTGCTATCTCCACATTTACCTGTGTCCTGTGTCGGAGGAGCCCAGCAAAGCCACTTAGGTGGCGTGTGGTAGGGGTCAACAGCCACTATATATATATATATATATATATATATATATATATATATATATATATATATATATATATATATATATATACAGTATATAAGGGGTGCACATAACTGGTACGCAAGTACGCATGCGCGCCCATAATCAGCGATGCGTAACGTCACTTGTGCCACTACAGCGCTTTTGCGTAACTCACCATCAGGTCATCAAAATAAAACTTGTATCTTGTACTACTTCTGCGTTTCCCCACCTGCAAAAAAAAAGGCAAACGGAGCCGGAGCGCTGTGTGCTCTGTGCACCGCGCGCACACTGGAGAACTGCGCAAAATCAGCTGATCGCAACGTCCGTTACTGTGAGACATCCGTGCTCATCCGTACTGTGAGACATCCGTTACTCGCTCCGTGGCAGTGACGGACTGGACCCCCGCCGCTACCCCCCGCCGCCGCCGCCACCCCCCCCCCCCCCCCCCCCCGTCAACAACTCCACCCGCGGTGGAATCGCCTTTATCATTATCGAAACGGCGCTACGTGTGGAGTGCGTACCGAACACCATCTCCTGGTACTCAAATGAGTAACTCACTAAAAAAGTTATGTGCAGCCCTGTATATATATATTAGTGTTGGGCATAGATTAATTTCTTTAATCTAAATTAATCTAACTGTAATCTTGGAATTAATCTAGATTAAAATGGCTAATTTGAATTCTGTCGAAGGCATTCATAATATGCGTGTGCTACCTAAATAATGACTAAAAATAAGTCTGCGCGAAGCCCAGGTAAGCCCGTGCATTAAGGCGCCACTGCCCAGACCTACGACCGACGGGGGGGGGGCAGCCCGTTCTCATCCCAACTCGTAATACCGACGATTTGTCACGCCCCTAGACGTCTGACATTGACGCAAAAGGTACCCTCCCGCGTCTGTGTGAAACGATCTGGGTTCTCATAAACCCGTTCGCGGTGGTAAGAGACGAGTAGAGTCTACAGCGTCCATTCATTCCAATAATAACCTGGTCACGGTGATAGATTACGCTAACCCTAACCATAACCCTAACCCTAACCTTAACCCTAACCCTTTTTGGAGTGAATTGTTTCACAGTAGACTGCGGATGCTGTAGACTCTGCCCGTCTCTTACCACCGCGAACGGGTTTATGAGAACCCCCAGATCGTTTCACACAGACGCGGGAGGGTACCTTTTGCGTCAGTATCAGACGTCTAGGGGCGTGACAAATCGTTGGTATATTACGAGTTGGGATGAGAACGTGTTGGGGGGGGGGGGGGGGTCGCCGGGCAGAGGACGCAGCCGTTCCGCGGCGCAGCCGTTCCGCGGCGCTTACCTTCCTTGGTGGAAATCCGGTATAGACCCAGCTCCCAACCCAACTTTGACAATAGATTAACAGCGATCATTTTTTTATCGCGCGATAAGAGTCTCGCGTTATCGCAGCGCGTTAACGCCGATAACGGCCCACCACTAATATATATATATATATATATATATATATATATATTAGTGGTGGGCATAGATTACTTTTTTTAATCTAGATTAATCTCACTGTAATCTTGGAATTAATCTAGATTAATCTAGATTAAAATGGCTCATTTGAATTCTGCTAAAGGCATTCATAATATGTGTGTGCTACCTAAATAACGACTAAAAGTAAGTCTTTGAGAACGGGTTTCTCAAGCCAGGTGGCGCATTAGACCAGGGGCTCATCTCCTGTTTCCAAAATGCATCACAAACTGCTTGAGAAAGCGCTATCATTTTGTGATGCGAGCCGTTGCTGAACCGTGTCAATTTCAACAGAGCAGATCGACCGGGCAGGAAGTGAAATAGTAAAAGCCATAGAGCATCCGGTCAATTTTCAAAATAAAAACACCCTCCCGATCGAACACGACCACAAATCGTTGTCGTTTATAACTGACTTTGTCTATAGGCTACAGCACAACACATTAGGACATAACAACAATAAACAACACTAAATACATAGACGCAATACAAGACGCGTGGTCTTGTAGTTCTTGCGTGATCCCGCGAATCCAGCCACCTCGCAGTGCGTAACCGGGCAGAGGACGCAGTCGTTCCGTGGCGCAGCGGCGCTTATGTCCCCGGTGGAAATCCGGTATAGAACCAGCTCCCAATCCAACTTTGAGAATAGATTAACAGCGATATTTTTTTTATCGCCCGATAAGAATCTCACGTTATCGCAGCACGTTAACGCCGATAACGGCCCACCACTAATATATATATATACATATTTAGGGTGTCACGATTCCGATTTTAAATAGCAGATCGATCGAACTGAACTTTTGATTTTGATCATCGAAATCAAAAGCAGGATAGATGATTTTTTTAATGGGTTTTTTTGTGGGGTGCCCCCATTATCTAGTGTCTCTTCCTTTTGTTTTTGCATTTAAGTTTGTTGTTCCCAATTTGTTATATTTTAATTAAATTATTTAAATTTGAACATATGGCCTCAGTGTGGTACATTCCTAAAGACCTATGGTGGTTATATTAGACATACCATGTAGCCTATCTTTTTAAAGAAGAAATTGAAAATGTAAATGTTACAGGTCCCAGGCAGAGTACCGGTAAACAGATAAGGTTCCTGTAAAACAGGAAAATGAATGAGACAGGCGACCGTTGCTTCTGTTCCGTGTAGCTTCGCTCAGCAGAATCTTTATTAACTTATCTGCAAAATATTTTTCTTTTTGTCTTTTATCCTTTTTACTGCATTTTGTCTTTCCATATTCAAATGTCATTCAATAACACCACATCCACAATATCAAAAACAAAACCAAAATACATATAGGCTAGTTATAGCACAATGTCCTTACTTCTGAATAACACACACATTTTCCACTTCTTCATAAAGCGTAATTCTGAGTTCAGTATACAAATACAAATACATCCTCACTCAGTCAATTAACTGAGCTACGATTTAGTTCACCACTTCTGAAAACAGTACCCTAACATATAAAATGTATTGGTCCTCACATATTCCCTTATTTAATCTCACTCATAGTGCAAATCACAAGAAACTAGCATATTGCTCTTAATAACGGGGTTGGTTCAGGAGAAATGCATGAGCTGAAGACTTGCACAGTGTAACCATCTTAACTGCTTACCATATAAATATATATATATAACTAACATTCAATTCATTTACACAGATAACAAAATACTGTACCAAAGTATAATTTTTAACCCAACATAAAATGTGCTGGAGCCAGAAACTTCGCGACACACCGGGAAACTGTTAGCCTAGTCCTAACTAGACCTTGGTACTCATTTCATTCATACTTAAGGTCTAGCAATGCTGTAGAGACAAACGATGTCTCACTTGAAGGCGGGTGCTGTTGAAGTTTAAAACCTATTGGCTTTGCCCAGTGCCACTCTGGATCTGCCTTAACCAATCGCTAACGTTTGGTCGTGACATATTTCATGCGCCAGAAACCACGTTGCACGCAGCATAGACATATATACATAGACGCCTCATGACGTGATGGAACGTAACCCAGCGTCGCCGCCATATTGGTAGGGAGTCCTCACTCTAGTCTAGCATAGGAGTCAACGGGAGAACAAGCTATGCCAGTATGTTGTGCAGCTTACGACGCAGTATTGACACCAGATCGCATGGGATTACCTTTAACAAGTAAGATTGAACAATAATTCTTATTATTTAAAAAAAAAAAAATTCGTCCTGTATCATAAATAAATCTCTGCCATTTGTAACAAACCAAACCATGTGAAAATCCGGTACAAATTCGGGGAGTTATGCTTATTATTGTAGTTGGGGATACACCTTCCTCCATAGAAATGAATGCACTGGGGGCGCACTGGGCCCCCTGCCAAGATGGCGGCCGCGCTGCTACGTCAGCTCTAACGGGCAGCGTCAGTCTATGAGGCGTCTATGTATATATGTCTATGGTTAGAACGATTTCTTTTCCCCAAAATCTGCGGTCCAATCAGCGAACAGGAGGCGCGGCCTGAGAACAGTGACGTAGAGGTCGTGCGCGAATTTCAGTTATGGCGTAAGTACGGAGGCGGGCGGAACCAGGCTAATGCTAATGCTCACTGCATCTGCCGTTTGTATACTGCGCGCCATAGACATACGTATATACATAGACGCCTCATAGACTGACGCTGCCCGTTAGAGCTGACGTAGCAGCGCGGCCGCCATCTTGGCAGGGGGCCCAGTGCGCCCCCAGTGCATTCATTTCTATGGAGGAAGGTGTATCCCCAACTACAATAATAAGCATAACTCCCCGAATTTGTACCGGATTTTCACATGGTTTGGTTTGTTACAAATGGCAGAGATTTATTTATGATACAGGACGAATTTTTTTTTTTTTAAATAATAAGAATTATTGTTCAATCTTACTTGTTAAAGGTAATCCCATGCGATCTGGTGTCAATACTGCGTCGTAAGCTGCACAACATACTGGCATAGCTTGTTCTCCCGTTGACTCCTATGCTAGACTAGAGTGAGGACTCCCTACCAATATGGCGGCGACGCTGGGTTACGTTCCATCACGTCATGAGGCGTCTATGTATATATGTCTATGGTTCTAACATAGTAGCATCGCCAGACCTTAGTATGAAGTGAAATGAAATTTGAGCGTAAGTACGTAGGTGGGCGGAGCCAGGCTATGAAATTGTATGTTTGCCACTTGTTCAGAAAACCATTCAAACATATTCAATACTCTTACAAAATCGATCTAGCATTTCGTTTACATGTATAGCAGCAAGTGTAGGTAGTTATACAAGTTTTAAAACACCACCAACCTGTAAAACAGGAGAATGAATGAGACAGGCGACCGTTGCTTCTGTTCCGTGTAGCTTCGCTCAGCAGAATGAGGAAGTAAACGAGAGTTCGTGCGCAAGGTGAGTCCCAGAGTTGAAGCAAAACGCCACACTGCCTCCTGCTGGTAACACTGATAGTGTATCATATAAACAGGCTTTGCTCTTACCAAGAGGCGATAATTGACCATTTTGGCACATATTAACATTTCTTTCACAGAAATAATATTTTCAACATAAAACAAACAAAATTACACCAAATGTGACCTTACATTTGTGAGTGTCACATAAACAACAGCTTAATTTCACAGTCAGGGCATAAAACCAATAATCAATCAATAATCAAACCAATCAGAAAACATCTTAAATGCACACCATCAGAACTTGCATATGCTACAGGAGGTTTGTTTACATTGCATTGTGTTACAGCAATACATTACATGAGTATCACTTGGTACAACATCCACCAAGTGAGCGACCATGGTATAGACAGTAGTATGGTACCATTGTATTTATTTACACAGTAAGGCAATGGGGAAAATAGCCATGGGTCGAATAGCCAACTACTGTTAGTTTCCAGAATTCAGGAAATTTGTCTTTGTTTAATAATAAAATGAAAAGGCTGGTGACGGAAGGCAACAAATGACAAAATAAACACATAACTCCAAGTGGTGATTCATTTTTTACACAATATGACAAGAAATATCACTTCTTCATATGACAGGGATGGGACCTGTGCCTGCTGCGGTTGCAGTTGTTTGATTTGAGAGTGTGTGGTTACTCTTCAGGGTGTAGGTATTGATGGGGGCTATTTTCAACCATTCCTCATGAACTTAATGAGTCCCCAAATGTCAGGGAAGAGATATATAGTACTGAACTGATTGCGACCTTATAATTGGCATGTGGTTTGGGCAAGTTTTGGCAGATGGGTGGTATTTTTTTTTGTGAGTCCCGGCTGCAATACAACACCAGGCATTTTAATGTTTGTGCTTTTATGTATTAACCTTGTAGGTAAACTATGAATTCAACTGATAAATACTACAAAATGTGGTTCTGTATTCTCGTGGGTAACACCCTGTTGGGTTGACCCTGATCAAAAAAACACAAACATACCAAGTTGAACATCCCTAATTAGAAGCACATTTTGTCTAAAAATGTGTCCATTCTCAAAACACAAACATGTAAAGGTGTAAATCTACTTCCTATTAACGTCCTAATTATACTTATACTATTATCTAATCAGATTTGATTTTGTTGGACTAGTTTCCCTTGGGCAAGGTAAAGCAAAGAACACACAAAATGCGATAGGATAGAACAGGTCTATCTTTGGCTCACAGCAGTGGCGGCTGTAAAGTTGTATTGAGGAGATCCCTAGGGCTTACGGTACAGACGCATGAGCCGCTAAGACCAATATCTATACATTTCGTTTTAACTTCTGGAATATTCCTTACCCATCCAGAGGCTCTGCCTTTTTTACATTTATCCCCAACGATGGTTCTTGCAAAACGTTGAGAAGTAAATGTGATATCATATTTCACACATCATTTGGTCAGTGCAATTATACCACAGGATACTTTTCGTTTTATACCTTCTAATGCTGTCAAATATAGAATACCCAGGTAACTTCATCTTAGCTCTTAAATGAGATTCTAGAGGCAGCTTCATATCCAACCAGAAATCTCCCATCTCAGAACAATGTTCATGGGGGTCCCTGATGAGCTTGACCGAGGCTTCACCGGCTTCATTTCATGGTTGCTGCACAGCACCAACAATGGCAGTCCTCATTAATGTTGGAAATGTGTGCACCAACATATTTATATGTAGTAGGCTTATGCTTAGATCCTTCCTATGTTTATGAGCCATGTAAACTGCAGCAATTTTACATGCTCCACGCAATTTTAGAAAAACCTCAACAACACAAGCATCATCTAAAAGTGTTAGTGTAACTGTGCGTTCACACCAGAAGCGTCTTGAGCGACCAAATCGCCGGAAGTCATTCACTATGGGCAAGAGCGTCCAAAGCGTCACAAGTGACCAACGCTACCAGCATCAAAAGTTGAGCGTCCAGAGCGTCCAAAAAAAGTTGAAGACAGTTTAACTTTATGCAAATTACTATGACGCGTTTCAGCGGCAAAAACTGACAGCCAATCTGAATGTAGACGCTCTCCGCTTGCGTGGGTCCCAGGGAACACCGGCACTTTGGTTCCTACTGTACTCTGTTGGTTCCTACTGTAAAATGTCGACGGAAAAGATAATCGCGGCTGTGGCGGGGCACCCGGTGTTGTACGATCCAAGAGACAATACAATACCGTAATAATCAGCTTAAATATCATTTTTACAAGCACATGCACGAAGCGGGCCGCCTATTAACGGCATGGACCAAGCGGTTCTGGACCAGGAAGGAGACATTGAACACTTAATCGTATTTACCGTATAACTGCACACAACTTTATTTAAAAGCAATCAAATGGAAAACATGTTTGTATTGTGGTGTCCGGTGCGTGTGGATGTGCGGCTCCTCCGGCGGAGCGGTTCATGTTAATAGCGTGGTCCAGGAGGGTGCCTAACCCGGAAGCGGGCGGGATTTAACCCGGAAGTGGGTCGGGTTGTCCTGAAATGAGCGAGGTTTTAACCGGTATGTTATTTTAAGCATGCAATTGATATTTGTTGATCAGAAATTGTTATTTATCGCTGATTAGAAAACTATTTACAGGACAGCATCAGCATTGAAAAAAAACCAAAAAAACTCAGACGACCGGCAGGGAGAGGGAGAGAGAGTGTGTGTGTGTGTGTGTAGCTTGATTTCCAATATTTATACCACTACTAGCTTTATTTTTTCACGAAATACAGCAAGAAAGTGTCGGACACCGTGCGTGAAGTAAAAAAAAACTGGTTAGAGCCAGGCAGCCAGATGACGGTTAAAAAAAGAAAAAGAAAAAAAATCTCCGACAGGCAGAGACGCAACGCGAGTCGGCACCATGTCTGAATGAACCCACGTTTACCAGAACTCTACTGGTTCATAAGTAAGTACCAACCTAAGTAATAACAAACCTGAGGCTGAAGAAACCCTAAACATTAATGGAAAACGACCCGCGAACCTGAGTGACTGAGGGAGAGACAGAGAGCTGTTTTGTGTGTGAGTGATCAGAGCGGGACACAACAACACATCTGCATTGTGTAGGGGAGGGGCGCTGTAGCCTATCACAGAACGCTGACACAGTCAGCTACCCAATGAGGATCTTCATTCAATCCGAGCACAGATATTGATTCGTATTACTCGTATAATACTCGTACTTGGCAAAAGTGCTTTATCCGTACCGGATACTCGTTTCAGCCGAGTATCCGGCTCAACTCTAATGCTCAATGCTATTGTAATTGTCAGGCCCCTTTGTTATTATAAGGAACATAGAAGTAAACATCCAACATTCTTCCCCTCTGCTTTTTTTATCCTCCTTTCATCCGTTTATTCAGTTATTTATTCCAGTTCGTTCTAGGGGTGTGTATTAGAGATGCGAAGATTGAGTAATTGGCCATGACTATAACCACGGTGCTAGCAAATCAGCCTTTTTTCGGTATTTATAATATTAGTGCAGTGCCCGTTCAAAACGTGCCTGTTCGGAACGGGCCAATTGCTTGGCCTCCAGTTTTGCTGCTTGCAACCTTTTTGAGAACCGCTCATCAACATACCAACATACAGATACTCACCATATATAGTGAGATTAGATTAAACTATCCAGCATTATATTAGAATTAAAAGCTCCACCTTGAACAGAGTTACGTAAATGTAAGGTCATTGTGCTGATAAATGTCTTTCACTGTTCACTTGCGGTATTAATAGTTGTACTATTAATTACTGTTAACAATGAAGGATCTGATATGCAGCACAATATAAATGATACGGTATCATACCACAGTACTAGGGGCATCTAATTTAAACATTTTAATACATATGTAGATTTAATACAAAATAGAGCTTTTATTTTGAAGCAAATTGTAAAACCGGAAGTTTGGTTATATATATATATATATATATATATATATATATATATATATATATTAGTGATGGGCCGATAACGGCGATTTTTATCGGCGATTTTATATATATATATATATATATATATATATTAGTGATGGGCCGATAACGGCGATTTTTATCGGCGATTTTATCGGCGATAATATTTTTATCGCCGATATTAACGCGAACCGAAATCCTCCGGTAGCATCAAATGACCCATTTTAATCTAGATTAATCTAGATTAATTCCAAGATTTCAGTGAGATTAATCTAGATTAAACAAATTAATCTATGCCCACCACTAATATATATATATATATATATATATATATATATATCAGTGTCTGAAATTCGGCCAAAATAGGAGCTAGACCACAGGGCTAGTAACTTTCAAAAGTTACTAGCCCTGGTGTAAAGTTACTAGACCAAGCAAATCAATGTGTGTTGTAGGCTCGCGCATCACGTTTTCACATCACACATCACAATTTTCAGAATAAAGATAAAAAAGAAGCCATTTGGTGGACTTTCAGCTCAGACAAGATAGAATTTCATCATGGACATGTTATGTGTGTTTTCAGCTATTTTAGGCATGATTGTTTTATCAGTATAGGCTAACTTTCTCACACACACACGGCGTCAATCCCCCACGTAGCGCTGCGAGGCGGCTGGATTCGCGAGATCACGCAAGAACTACAAGACCACGCGAGAATCAGGAGACCACGCGATAATTTGTGGATGTCAAAATAGAACAAACAAATAAATGTTAAGGAACAGGACGAGTGCACTCAAACGCTGAACACAGGGAGGCAGAGACGGGATGAAAGACAGGGAATTTATTATATAAAGGGCAATGGTAAACGGCCAGGCTAGGCCGGCGGTAATCGGGCAGGCGGGGTTTCGGCAACAGGCAGGTAGTCGGACAGGCGATGGGTCGACAACAGGTGGGTAGTCGGACAGGCGATGGGTCGGCAACAGGCGGGTAGTCAGGCAGGTGATGGGTCGGCAACAGGCGGGCAGTCGGACAGGCGATGGGTCGGCACAGGCGGGTAGTCCGGCAGGCGATGGGTCGGCAACAGGCGGGCAGTCCGGCAGGCGATGGGTCGGCAACAGGCGGGTAGTCCGGCAGGCAGGGGTCGGCAACAGGCGGGTAGCCCGGCAGGCAGGGTTGGCAACAGGCGGGTAGTCCGGCAGGCAGGGGTCGGCAACAGGCTGGTAGTCAGGCAGGCAGGGGTCGGCAACAGGGTTCGGCAACAGGCAGGCAGGGGTCGGCAACAGGGTTCAGCAACAGGCGGATTGTCAGGCAGGCAAGGTTTGGCAACAGGGTTCAGCAACAGGCGGGTAGTCAGGCAGGCAGGGGTCAGCAACAGGGTTCAGCAACAGGCAGGTAGTCAGGCAGGCAGGGTTCGGCAACAGGGTTCAGCAAAAGGCGGGTAGTCAGGCAGACAGGGTTCAGCAACAGGGTTCAGCAACAGGCGGGTAGTCAGGCAGGCAGGGTTCGGCTAAAGGGTTCAGCAACAGGCGGATAGTCAGGCAGGCAGGGTTCAGCAACAGGCGGGTAGTCAGGCAGGCAGGGTTCGGCAACAGGGTTCAGCAACAGGCGGGTAGTCAGGCAGGCAGGGTTCAGCAACAGACGGGTAATCGGATCACTGGAACGAGGTTGGGTAAACCAAAGCACAAACTGGCATCGGCTGGTTGGAGATCCCCGGCTTAAGTAGGGCATGGTGATTGCCAATTGCAAACAGACTGTGTAGCAGGACGTGGTGTAACAATAAAAGGTTACTTTGCCTTTCCGAAGTTGACTTGAAGTTGCTTTGTCTGTCAGAAGTTGATTTGCTGTTGATTTGGTCATTTTTCCTAGATGTTTGTGCTTCTACCATGAGTTGGTAGGCTATATAGTAAATGTTGTCTTTTTTGTCTGGTTTAATTGTGTTTAGTGTTGTTTATTGTTGTTATATCCTAATGTGTTGTGCTGTAGCCTATAGACAAAGTCAGTTATAAACGACAACGATTTGTGGCCGTGTTCGATCGGGAGGGTGTTTTTATTTTGAAAATTGACCGGATGCTCTATGGCAGGGGTGGCCAACCCGCGGCTCCCGAGCCGCATGCGGCTCTTTGCCTGGTTTCATGCGGCTCTTACGTTCATATATAATGTTGTGTTGTGTATAGCCCCTTTCACACTGGCCAAAAAAACCCTATGTAAACCCGCTAACACCCGATATTAATCGCAGGCATGCAAACTAGTAACCCCCCCGTCGGCCGTAGGTCCGCGGTGTGTGAGTGAGGAAGGGATAGGGGGGATGTTCATGTGTGCGTGTATGATGTGGCTCTTTGCAGTAACACAGTAAAACACTTGGCTCTTAGTCTCTAACTGGTTGGCCACCCCTGCTCTATGGCTTTTACTATTTCACTTCCTGCCCGGTCGATCTGCTCTGTTGAAATTGACGCGGTTCAGCAACGGCTCCGTCAAAAATAGAACACTACGGAATGATAGCACTGCGGCGCGGTGCGGCGCTCCTGTATGGCTATGGCAAGCCAACCCGGCCAGAAAGCGCCCTCATTCAGTCACGTTTCACTTTTATTATGCCGAAAAAAACGCCGCGAAATTAGAAAGAAATGTGTTTTTTACGCCGTAATGCGCAAAGGATACGCCGCTTTTTACGACGCAAAGAAGTCCTTCACTAGCGCGCGTAAAAAACGCGCGTTTGTGCACATCACAACGCGGCGTCTTTTTAGTATGCTAATAATCTCAGCCCTTCTTTTCTCTCAGCCAATGCATTTGAAGTGTTTGCACCCAATCGCTGATCAAGACAAGCAGACCAAATCAGTTGAGCACAGATCGACTTTGTGACAATTTCTCTTCATTTCTGTTTTGAAGGTATTTAAACTCCCCTTCCATGCATATAGACATATTTTGGCTACATTATTTTTTTTGTTCTGATAAGCCTTCAGGTAGAATCAGGAGGGGGAGGAAAAACCGCCGAGATACATTATAATGCTTTACCTATCGGCAATTAAGATATGAAATTGTTGGACTGCAGGTGGCCCCACGCCACTCACTATGGATTTTCACCTCTCACTGTTTGTGTTCATAGCCAATCCACGTCACCCATCCCCAAAAAGTTGTTAGACATTTTAGTTTAGTGTGTTTACCTAACATCATATCTAACATTTGCGGACATTTTGTGTTATTTTAATAGTTATTTGACAGATATTTTTTGCTATCTAAGGCATCTTGTCATCTTGAACGAGAGAGAGCGAGAGGCTTCAGAAGGGGTGCGCACAGCTCTAGTTATGCATCGCATGCTCATGCTCGTGCATGATTGTCCGACTTATTTTGTGCTACACAGAACCAAATACAAACCAAATCATTTCAATTGGGAGACTTTCTTTGACTTCATAAGGGAAGTGCGCGGATAGTAGGCTACAGTGCACCCTCCACAGTTATGTGTCAAAACCAGAAATGCAACAGGGGGGTAAATGCTTTATATTATGGATACTGATTTTTGCAGCAGACAGTGCAATTATGCACCCATAGTTATGTATCGTGCTCATAATAATAAATAAATAAATCTAATGAATCTTGCATGCCGTTTAAATCATGGCTATAAAACCATTGTTTTTGCTTGTTATGTTATTTTATGTAACCGTGTAGGCCTAATGTTGTTCTCTTATTTAACAACTTCAAAACAAACGTAGTGTATTTTCTGATATACATTTACAGGTTATTCTACTTCTTTCTTTTATTCATTGTATTTCACTCATTCTTTATATGTAGAATACTGCTGTGTCACGAGAGAACATCCTGTGTCTCTCTGTGAACTAATTAGGGGTAATCCTGAGGGCCTGCTGAGGGGCAGCAGGATGCCTGATGACCCCAAACTAATGAAAAAATGTCCTGATCACCTCAGAAAGTGTCTCCATATGTGGCTTAAGATAGGGAGCTGTTTGTGTTGTGTTGTAGATCTGAGGGTGTATTGTTTTGGCTTGCCGGACAGCCACGTATGGTCTGGCTCAGGCCTATAAGAAGTGTGTGCATTAGAGAGGATGCAGAGTTTCGGACCCCATTGGGGGATTCGGACTCAGATTCGGAGAAGATTCGGCCACCATTCAGATGCATAGAATGTCATCCCGCTTGTGTTCTCTGTTAAATAAAAAGTTATTTACTCAGACACTTTTGGGAGTGGACCTCCATCATTTCATCATCCACCGACCAGCATTATGACAGCCGAGAAGAATATACCACAACGTTAATACATTTTTCGAGCAGGTATGGCGTCTTCTTTCTTGGGATTTAATAGAGCGTGTTAACAGACTATAGATTAATAGATTTTCGTTGCTTCGAGGAGGTCTGGTGGTCTCCGTATATAATAAATAAATACATATTGTGGCAACCTCGGGGAGGAGAAGAGGTGCCACCAGACCAGTATTGGGAAACAGTTGACTGTCCACACCAGTTTCACAATTAACCAAATTTATTGTCGATTCGGGAGAGGGGGAGAGAGGGGAAAACTCCGCCGCCGCGGAGGGGGGGGGGGGGTCGGTCCTGAGGGGGCTCAGGCTCTGGACTCGTCGTTGGGGGTTGAGCATGGGGTTCGGTGCACGGGGTCGGGTTCTCAGACGGTCCAGGGTTCGGCAGGAGGGAGGGATGTCAGACAGGCGGGGGTCGGTACACGGGCGGGCTCTCAGACGGACCAGGGTTCGGCAGGCGGGAGGGATGTCAGACAGGCGGGGGTCGGTACACGGGCGGGTTCTCAGACGGTGCAGGAGTCGATCGGCCAACGGGGTTCTCCTGGGGAAAAGGGTCATACACAGTCTCTCTCTCTCTCTCTCTTCTCTCTCTTCTCTCTTCTCTCTTCTCTCCTCTCCTCTCCTCTCCTCTCCTCTCTACTCTCTCTACTCACTACCACCATGCTCTCCAGCTACTCCTTCCTCGTTTGGTCCACTTCTTCCAGCTTTTATACTCTCCCCCCTCATTAGGGTGAGTGGCTGCAGCTGCTCCGCTTCCTGGTCTCGTTAGACCTCCATATATGGGCGTGCTTCCTCTAGACAGGGGCGAGAGTGAAAAGTGCTCCGCGGCCACCAGATGGCAGGGGGCAACATACACCCCATCCACCACCTTTCCACATACCCTCCTCCTTACCTGTACCCGGCGGGCGCCACAATATATAAATATGGTAAAATACAGAATACATTACAGTAATATACAGTAAATATACTCAATACTTCAATAACTAACTGTCAGCAAGTGCATTTTGATGTACAGATATGCAAATGCTAATAGAACTACAAATGCACCACTATGTCCTCTTGTCAAGGCCACTCACTCACATATGATGTTATGAAAACAAAACACATCAGCATCAGTATAATCTGGCAAAATTGACCCACTACATAGAGAGGGATTTTTCACAAAAAAATAAATAAGCAACCACTTTCGAAGCATCCAATATTAATTTAACAACACATATTCCCAACACAAATGTATTGAACTGATAGAGCCATCGCAGAGGAAGTCCACAGACAAGGCACAAACAAAAATCCACAATCTCCTAGAATCAAGTAACATTTTGGTCCTCAGCTCATTTTAAACAGAAATCACCGTCACCTCAGAATTCAACAGGACAATCAAGTTATAGTGCAATATCTGCCTGTTTTCTGTCAACAACAATAAACAATCTACAGCATTTTCATGGAGCCACCACAAGGAAAAAATAAATAAAATGCAGTATCATCTGCTCCTAAGCTCATTTTAACTTGTTTTAAAACAGAAAACAACCTGTCACATCACAATTCCTACAAGACAGGCAAGGGTTAAACATTTTAGTGCAAGATAAACATTTGGAAATCTGTCAATTTCTCTCAATTAGACAAGACAAAAAGAAATGCTACATAATCTGGCAAAATACACAATTTGAATCCTAAATAATGGGGAAGTGCATGTTTAAATTTGAAATGCTTTATTTAATTTGGCAAACACATCTTACACTGGTATTTTTCTGGACTTTGAATGTGCAAACTGGTGTACAATATCTTCAAAATCTAGGGCACTAACAAGTTCATGTTCGATGGCCAAGAGAGAAAGTGCAGAGAGCCGTGTCTGTGACATTTTGGTCCTCAGCTCATTTTTAACTCGTTTCAAAACAGAAAACGAACTCTCACCTTCGCAGTTAGACACAGGCAAGGTTAAAAACAGTCTTAGTGCAACATAAACATTTGGAAACGTTGTCT
The DNA here is from genome assembly GCA_030340625.1 of Merluccius polli. Lineage (NCBI taxonomy): Eukaryota > Metazoa > Chordata > Actinopteri > Gadiformes > Merlucciidae > Merluccius > Merluccius polli. The sequence goes on from JAOPHQ010004846.1 coordinate 98,839, forward strand.
TAAGTCCATGTCTCTCAAGAGCTTGCAGCAGCTGTACAGGTGAAGTCTCATTCTGCACAAAGTGCTTGAACTGAATAAGTTCGTCTGACAAGGAACCATCCAGATATGTCGGCTCTTCGCTCTCCGGGCTGTGAACATTAGCTTGCGCCGGCAGTGAAGAAATGTCCTGGCTAGCTGAGCTGTCCTCGTTGATGGAAGATGCCTTAGCAGAATAGTTGGTAACGCTAACTGTATTGAAGAAATTACCTATTTTCGGTATATACTTTAAATTTTCTGCGTTTCTGATGTCCTTCTCCTTTTTTAAATTCCGTTTCGCGCTCCCACTTAGCTTCTCCCTGTTTTCATTTTTTGAGTTGTGTAGAGGCGCTTGACGTCACGCAACCTGCTCAGTGCACGTTGATTGGCGTCACCTTTGACCCGCCTCGTATGGGCTGACCAATGAGGAGAGGGTCTCAGCTCACGGTCACAGTCAGAGGCAGCCAGAGGCAGGGATTACGTATGTGCAGCGCATAGACTGTATACACCGAATTTCCACCGGGCACGTAACGGCAGCGTAGCGCTGCGAGGCGGCTGGATTCGCGGGATCTCGCGAAAACTACAAGACCACGCGAGAATCAGGAGACCACGTGATAATTTGTGGATGTCAAAATAGAACAAACAAATAAAAGGTTACTTTGCCTTTCCGAAGTTGACTTGCAGTTGCTTTGTCTGTCAGAAGTTGATTTGCTGTTGATTTGGTCGTTTTTCCTAGATGTTTGTGCTTCTACCATGAGTTGGTAGGCTATATAGTAAATGTTTTCTTTTTTGTCTGGTTTAATTGTGTTTAGTGTTGTTTATTGTTGTTATGTCCTAATGTGTTGTGCTGTAGCCTATAGACAAAGTCAGTTATAAACGACAACGATTTGTGGCCGTGTTCGATCGGGAGGGTGTTTTTATTTTGAAAATTGACCGGATGCTCTATGGCTTTTACTATTTCACTTCCTGCCCGGTCGGTCTGCTCTGTTGAAATTGACACGGTTCAGCAACGGCTCGCGTCAAAAATAGAACGCTACGGAATGATAGCGCTCCTGGGACGCTGCTGAGACGTTCCGCGGTGCGTCCGGTGGGGATGGTTTCATTGATTAGAGTGGCAGCAATCAGCAGCGGTGACCGCGGCGCAGCTGTTGCGGCGCTTACGTCCCCGGTGGAAATGGTGCAGCCCAACGGCTCCGGCGGACAGTTTAACAATCAGATATGTTGCTTGTGCCCTCACTGCCCTGGGCCCTTTAGATGTCGTGGGCCCCTGGGCAATTGCCCAGTTGCCCATATGGTTAATCCGGCCTTGCCCATATGGTTAATCCGGCCTTGGTGATGCAGGGTTGCCAGCTTCACGGTTTTCTCGCCAAATTGGGCTGTTTTGAAAACGGAGTCGCGGGTGTAAACCTCAAAGACGTGGGTCACGGTTTTCTTTTATGCTTTCAAAACCCACCACAGAAACAGTTGGGGTGTAATATGTATTTCATAATCTTTATGAAAACTCAGTCAGAACAACACAGTTTCACTCCCAGAACGTCAAATAGCGACTGTCGGTAAGGGCACTTTAGCGTCAGTCACTGACGGAGATCGTCTCCGGCGATATTTGACGTTGAGTGGTGTGTGGACATCCGTCCTATTGGTTAGTTATTACTCCTGTATCAGAGCTATAGAGTAAACAACTCTATAAACAACTCTATGTTTACTCTATACCTCTGATTCCTGGGCCCAGTTTCCCGATAACGATGGATCCAGACTTGTACGATCCTTCTTACGAATCATCTTTAGAACGATCGTTATTTTTTTCCGTGCGTTTCCAGACCCGGCGTCATGGGGGGGCCTTAGGGTGCCTGGCCCGCCCTCGGAGTCAGTTGGGACCGCCCTGGACGGACGAGCCAAAAAAAAAAAAAAAAAAAACATTGCATAGGCTACTACCATGATTACAATTTGTACAAATGTCCAACATAGATGATTAATAACAATATTGATAAACACACTGTGCTTTATCTGATTTTTACTAAAATAATTGTGAATGGTTCGATTGGTTCATGAAATACGGAAACGTAAAACGGAAATGATGTGTAGAGTGTTGACAGCCTACTGCAGCGATTGTCTAATAGAGCTAATGGACTGTGAGAGTGAGAAGTGAAAACTATATAAAAAAACTATATAAAAAAACTATATAAAAACTATACGTAAATGATTTACGTATATCCGGCGTATATCCATATTTTTATTTACGGTAAATAAAAATATGGATATAAGCTGTTTCCTCAATCCAGGAGCCCCGCCGTCCACCGGACACCGGACATTTTAATATGAAAACTATTATAGATAGGCTACTACTGAAGACAAATGGTTATGTTGTTTTAAAAAAAGTCAGAAAGCAGAGTATTGAGAAGAAGCTGAGGTGAGTTTGGGGGGGGGGGGGGGGGGGGGGGGGTGCGCGCTGTCCTCGGATGGATGCGGGTCGTCCGTCCGTCCGTTAACGTCAGCCGCGTTGCCGCAGACGCACTAGACCGGGACGCGGTGCGCGCAGGGTTTTTATACCGGACGGCCCGGCATGAGACATGAGAAGATTGCTCTTGCCTGAGCCTCTTTCCTTCTCAAAGTAGGCCTACGTTAGAATTGCATATTGAACAGTTAACATTTTTGCAAATATCCCGGGGTAGAAACCCCCGATTAAATAGGACTTTACACTTCTGGCCTAAAAAAAAAAGTGCCCCCCTCAGAACAATGCAAGGCCCCTCCGCAAATATGTGTCTGGCGCCGGGTCTGTGCGTTTCCCAAAACTCCTCCATGAACGCGCATGCACAGATCTAACGACCGATCGTAGCCTTGTACCTGTCCACTGACACGGTGCTGAAATACATATTATACCATGGTCTGGGTGAATACTCGATTCTGATTGGCTGGAGGGTGTAGGTTAAAAAGTACACCTACGAAAGACATTGACGCTATGAAGACGCTATGGCCACGTTGCTTGGCAACACCTGCATAAGGGAGATATTAAATAGTCCGCTCGACTTGTAAAAAAAAAAAAAAACCTCACGATTTTAACTTTAAAACACATTCAAGTATTATTAATTGATTAAATATTTCTTTCTTTCGTAAGTGACCACGGTATAAGTGGGATAATGCCCTTCGAGGTGTCCATTAACAGAACCGTCCTCCGCGGTTCACGCCTCCGCGTCGTCCATTAATTTCTGTTAATATTTAATCAATTAATAATACTTTAATGTGTTTTAGAGTTAAAATCGTGAGGGTTTTTTTATTTTTATAAGTCGAGCGGACTATTTAATATCTCCCGTATGCAGGCGTTGCCAAGCAACATGGCCATAGCGTCAACGTCTTTCCTAGGTGTACATCAAAGATAAGATTATAGAGCTCCGCTCTATAATCTTCACCCAATCAGAATCGAGTATTCACCCAGACCATGGTATAACATAGACTAAGCTATATAGCCTATCGTAACTTTAGCGTCACCAGCTGGACATTCAGTGGTATTGGATGTGTTAACGACGCTCGTAGTGCGCTACGAGGACAGCTGGAGCTCTCGTTAGCTACGAGCGTCTTAACGACGGTCGTTACGCAACGATGCTTTCGGGAAACGGTGTGAAAACTGTCTGATGGTCGTACGACGAACTTAACGAACCACTTAGGCTAACGGCGCTTTCGGGAAACTGGGCCCTGCACCATGTTTCAATGACATCAGGTTGCTAGGGGCTACGGCTGAAAGACGCCGTGACCACCTGTCCCATTGGGAGGACCTATCAGTCGGAAGTACTGTCCTTACTGTACTATTGTTTATGTTGTAATGTCATAATATTGTTGACAATAAAGTTTGTTAAAAAAAACAACAACAACAACAACAACAACTATTATTGTCCCACACCACAATGTATGTCCCACAATGTGAACTCCTCTCTTGAAAAACGGGCATAACCCTAACCCGGAAAATGAATTTAAAAAACTACAAACGTTCGGAAAATGCAATACACTTAAGTGTGCGGCGCCATGTTTTTTCGCCATGTTTTTTGTAGTTCTAAAGCCTCTTGCATGTTACTATGGCACAGGCCTACTTTCTTTCAAAAGCTCATATCTTGGTCAATTAAAAACAACTGTGTGTAAAAATGTACACATACATTTGCATTACCATATTATATACTATTGGTTCATCCAGGGCAATCCTGTCAGCCCTGGGGAAGGGAACACAGCCGTAGCCCCTAGCAACCTGACGCCATTGAAACATGGTGCAGGAATCAGAGCTATAGAGTAAACATAGAGTTGTTTATAGAGTTGTTTACTCTATAGCTCTGGGGCCGTATTCACAAAGGATCTTGGCGCTAAAAGTAGCTCCTAACTGGCGAATTTAGGAGAAACTCCTAAAAATAATGGGCGTGTCAGTCTTAAATTTAGGACTCCTAATTTTTTTCACTAAGAGCAATTCACAAAGGATCTTAGGCCTAAAAGTAACACCTAAGTCTAGGAGAGCCTAAAAGTCCTCGAGAGGACTCCTAACTCACTAAGACCTATTCACAAAGAATCGGAAAATGGCTGCGAGACGAAATGTTTTGGAGACAATGGAAGACTGAATTGATCAAGAGATATAGGCTAAATCGTGAGGGTATAAAACTTGTTGTGGAATTAGTGCGGAACAGGAATAACTCGATTAGGAAATAAAATGTTTGGCAACACTACGATATTTAGCAACAGGGAAAATGCAACTTTGCAATGCCGACGATTTAGGAATATCGCAACCATCAGTCAGCCATAAACCAAACCATCAACACGCTCTGTAGACCACATATCAATTCAATTAAATTCAAACTTTATTAAGGACACATCTCATGAAAGGTCCATAACACCAACACAACAATAATAAAATAATAAAAATAGAATAAAAAATACATACAGACACACACACATACTGTATATATATATACACACACACACACACACACACACACACACATTATATATATATGTATATAAATGTAGCCTACATACATATATGTAAATATACACACACACACACACACGATTCCACAATGATCCTATATTTACATACAGGCTAGAAGAGCTGACAGAGCTCAGTTCAAAGTTGGTTAAGGCTGAAATAATACCATTAATATCATCCAACAGTTTATCCTGTTTCCTTTGGACAATCAATAACTACACATGATCAAAGCCAACTTCATGGCATGCAGGTATGCCCGGTGTGGTCAGTGCTACTGATGGGACGCACATAAAAATAATTGCGCCATCAAAAGATGAGGACGTGTTCGTCAATAGAAAGAAAGTACATACATCAACATGTGACAGGTAGTTATTGGGACAGGTAGAGCTCCCCCCCTCTCCTCTGCCTGTTTGGCCACGCCTCGTCAATCAGTGATTGACAACAGCTGAGGTTAGATTCCTGGCTCCCTTTATAAATGCAGCTGCAGACAGTTAGCAGTAGGCTTGTGGGTGTGCAGCTCCCAGGTATGTCTGTCAGAGATGAGTGGTTTTATGTGTGTTCTTTTGTTGTTGTTTGATGGGTGCGTGGATGGTTCGGTGCAGTTGTCCCAGGCATGGTGTGTGACATGTGCTTCTCCTAACAGGACTGGGGAAGTGATGTCGGCTCCGGGTGCTGTAGCTGAGCTCCAGCCACTGCTGTTTTTGCCCCTTTTGAAAAAATACATTTTGTATGCTATGGTCATTTTCCTTTGTTGAACATTGTGATTACCTTGTTAGTTGGTTTTTGTCTTTGACTTAGTTAAGATCAGTTTGGTTTAGTTGTTTCTTTGTACCTCCTTGTTTTTCTTTTTTTTAAAGAACCAGGGCCCAGTTTCCCGAAAGCGTTGTTAGCCTAAGTGGTTCGTTAAGTTCGTCGTACGACCATCAGACAGTTTTCACACCGTTTCCCGAAAGCATCGTTGCGTAACGACCGTCGTTAAGACGCTCGTAGCTAACGAGAGCTCCAGGGGTACTCGTAGCGCACTACGAGCGTCGTTAACACATCCAATACCACTGAATGTCCAGCTGGTGACGCTAAAGTTACGATAGGCTATATAGCTTAGTCTATGTTATACCATGGTCTGGGTGAATACTCGATTCTGATTGGCTGAAGATAATCTTATATTTGATGTACACCTAGGAAAGACGTTGACGCTATGGCCACGTTGCTTGGCAACGCCTGCATACGGGAGATATTAAATAGTCCGCTCGACTTATACAAATAAAAAAACCCTCACGATTGTAACTCTAAAACACAGTAAAGTATTATTAATTGATTAAATATTAACAGAAATGAATGGAAGACGCGGAGGCGTGAACCGCGGAGGACGGTTCTGTTAATGGACACCTCGAAGGGCATTATCCCGTTTATACCGGTCACTTACGAAATAAATAAATATTTAATCAATTCATAATACTTGATTGTGTTTTAGAGTTAAAATCGTGAGTTTTTTTTTTTTTTACAAGTCGAGCGGACTATTTAATATCTCCCGTACGCAGGCGTTGCCAAGCAACGTGGCCATAGCGTCTTCATAGCGTCAACGTCTTTCCTAGGTGTACTTTTCAACCTACACCCTCCAGCCAATCAGAATCGAGTATTCACCCAGACCACGGTATAATATGTATTTCAGCACTGTGTCAGTGGACAGGTACAAGGCTACGATCGATCGTTAGATCTGTGCACGCGCGTTCATGTTAAGAGGAGTTTCGGGAAACGCACGGAAAAAAATAACGATCGTTCGAAAGATGATTCGTAAGACGGCTCGTAAGATGGATCGTACATCGTTATCGGGAAACTGGGCCCAGCTCGAGTGAACCATATACCTGGGGTTCTTTTAATCCAGTACAGGGGAACTGGTTATAGGTCGCAGGGGGTGGCTCACTAGGTGGAGGGTTTTCCTCATTTTTGTTTTCATTTTGCATGCTTAATATTTGCTGTGTTCTAACCCGTGTGTGTGTCCTTTGTTTTGCAGTGTGTGTGTGTGTGTGAGACGCCCCCCCCCCCCTTCCTTCTTTCGGGTACCTGGTGGTGGCCTCTTTCCCCTCCACTCCTGTAGGCCTCCCTGACAGTCACCTTGTATTGGTATAATACCTCCAGGATAGCGGTAACCTTTTTAACATGTGAAGTATATATTTTGGAATGAATGCCAACTTTTAAGCTGAGACTTCCTGCTATTTTTATGAAATGTAACTGTGAATAAAACTGAACATTGTGCAAAGAACTAGAAAGTCACCTCTCTGCTCATTTTTTTCCTTTAAACATAAGAACCTGTAGTATTCTCTGGGTGAAAGTCCCAGAGTGGCATTGTCACAAACACGCAGATTGTTTTTGATGCAACTTTTAACATTCTTGATGTTGCAAAGTGGCCTGGGTCCAGGGGCGGAGCGAGAGGGTGGCTTTCGGGGCTGAAGCCCCGAATCTCACTTCAGCAGCTATCCCTGCAAGACGTCTTGACACCATATCTCAGTCCACAACCGGGAGCACAGTTAAAGTATAACATGTAAGTGATTACGCAGATTATGCTTAGTCCTATGCGTAAAAAACATCGTATTAGCTCTTTGTCGCCTTTTATTTGTTGAATCCATATTTATTATTGTTTACTGTTTTCCTCCATATATGTTAGAGCACACAAAAATACACGACATGTTGTGGAGAGAGGATGTGATCACAGTGATCACTGTATGCGCCTTTCTCCACAACCGGTATGGGCTGTTATTTAAGGTGTTGAATAGTGGAGATATGCTCATTGGATAATAGTTTGCAGGGTGCTTTTAATTGCCTCCTTGAATTAATGCAATTTACGTATTTTTATTGTTTACTTTTTCTCTCTCTTTAACGTGCATATAGGCTACAACGTCATTATCGTGGTCTGCACAAACTTGTCGTCATGCGTGTATTCTGCTAACTGCACTGTCCATAACTATTTGATAGGGATGTCTAGCCGAGGCTACTTCCTTGTTCTTCGGTGATTCAGTGGGCTCGTTTTCACAGAGACCGCCTGCTCTGAACAACCAATCACCGTACTGACCGCTTCCAAACTCGTGCACGAGAATCGACGTAATCCATAGCAACGGCGCGTCACTCCTAGTTCACTCTTAGTGATTTATCCTTAGCATGAGTAGGTCTCAGCGGCTTTGTGAATAACTTTTAAGAAAAAACTCTTACGTAAAATGTTTTAGCGCGAGTTAGGAGCACTCCTAGCGGTAAGATAAAATGCTTTGTGAATACGGCCCCTGATACAGGAGTAATAACTAACCAGGACGGATGCCCACACACCACTCAACGTCAAATACCGCCGGAGACGATCTCCGTCAGTGACTGACGCTGGAGTGCCCTTACCGACAGTCGATATTTGACATTCTGGGAGTGAAACTGTGTTGTTCTGACTGAGTTTTCATAAAGATTATGCAATACATATTACACCCCAACTGTTTCTGTGGTGGGTTTTGAAAGCACAAAAGAAAACCGTGACCCGCGTCTTTGAGGTTTACACCCGCGACTCCGTTTTCAAAACAGCCCAATTTGGCGAGAAAACCGTGAAGCTGGCAACCCTGCATCACCGTCACCTTAATTCTAATTTATGTATTTTATAACCAGCAATTTATGTATTTTATAACCATGAAATGTCCTTGTTGGTTGTGCTTTCTGCTGGTGACGTCATGACCGTTCATGGTGATGCGTGGTATTTGGACGCATCTGCTCTCCACAGACCTGAATGGGAAGGATTGGCGTATCATATGCACGCAAAATTGGATTTTGGCATATCATATGCACGCTTTTTGAAAGTGTAAAGTCGTGTTATTTGTACGCATATTGATGAGACCGTGTTGGTTCCTCATCACAGCGTCCCGCTCCTATCACAGGAACCTAGAATCAATATGTTCGGGGGTTTGTTCAGAATATTGTGCATATAACGTGTACATGTATTAAATGCAGGATATATGCGTGGATGTTACAGAAAATGAAATAATGGCCGGGTCGTGTAGTCGATGGCAACTTTAGCGGCATAGAATCCTGCGCAGCCTGCCCCATATTTTGTCGAAAATAATCTCCCGATTGAAATGCATTGGTGTAATATCGAATTAATTAAATATAAAAATATATATATTATATATTGTTGTGAGAAGCAGTTTCTCTTGAAACTCTTACTCACGCGTGTTCTTTAATGAAGCGATAGAAGAAGTTGTTTAGCTTTAAGAAATAATCAGTTTTATTGTTAACACCAGTATAATGTGCAGAGTTTTACAGATATATCTGGGTCCCACTACGTTTCCCTGACAGAACAACAAAGTGTGTGTGTCAGTTCACGAAGTCTGAGCACACCTATCTCTGGCCCAAGATGTTATATACACAAAACAGTGAAAACGTCATAAAGGGCTGGCTGTTGACGTCTTCCCCCCTCGTCCTTGTGGTGTCTGGCCCCAGCGCCAGACTGTCGCCTCCGGGTATTCTCTACAAGATTCTTTACACGTACAGCGACAATCCTGCCTGTTTTTCGCCATCATCTGACCTCACTATCTACTCCACACATGTAACCAACAACGCAATCATTCCGATCCTGAGGAGCTCCCCCCATGCTTGCATGCCTCTGCTCATAGCTCATGACTCTGTCCTTCGTCTGCAGACAGGCACCGCACCGAGGTTAGTGTGACCCTAGTTATTGGTCATATGGTAGATATAAAATATAACCATACCTTTAATATATATATAAAATTATTTAGTCATAATATTATAAGTAGACCATGTAGCTATGTAGTTTATCGTTATAACAAGATCTGTATCTGACCCAGTAGCGTGCGGTGAGCCTCAATTTCAGTGGGGCGAAGCTACCCGTGTGGCCGACCACGCCCACAATATGTTTTTTAATGTGTATTTTTTAGCTACATTAATAGATGTTAACTAAACTAATTATGAACAAAAATACCGAACGTGCTTTGAAGCTTTGAACGTGTCAGCCGCAACACATGCATGATGTCGGGCGAATTCGTATGTGCAATGGAAACACCAACCAGGTCTGGAATCATCTTTAGCTCGAGCTGTATAATACAGTAACGAAGTGTATAGACCCCTTCGAGTGCAACGTCACAGAAATATGCGCACGCGTCTTGGGGTCAGAAAAACACCTACTCACACAGACTTCCACTAACGAAGTCTAAAATGCCGACCTGTAGCGCTGTTGGATGTGAAAATAGGACCAGCAGTGGCGTTGACCAGATTAGGACATTGTCCACTGGTTTAAGAATAAATAAATAAACTTACCCCGCCATGCAGGTGCAGTTAGCCGTGTGAATGTAGCACTTCTCCTTGTTGTAGATCACCCATGCCTTGGCTTGTACAACGATCTAGGTTTATCTACTAGGTAAGAGTGGATATCTGGCCATTTGCTACTGTCATCTACCCAATCTTTAATGGAAGCTGGGTCTGGCAAACTATCGCCGTCAGCCAATACCAATTTGTTGAGATATTATTCCCGGTCCTTAATCGGCAACGAGAGAGCATATTCGGAAATATTCCGAGGAGAATCGTTGACAGCCATGTTCTTCACTTTGTTTTCTGACCCCATTAGGCGCGAAAAGACGTGTGCGCATTCTCGTGGCTTGGAATGTTTACAAACAATGAAAGGGTCTATTGGCGGAGTAATTCTAGTTGACCGTGGGGCGGATAAGTTGACGACCATATAGGACTCTATTAGCGCGGGTTGAAATCCCTTTTGCAGCCTGCAGGGTTACGTGATGAACATACGGAGGAGCGCGACCGTTGAGTTGAACCGCCCCAACATTGAAAGATTACGCTCAAGTAGAATTGCCACCATCCAAAACTTGATGTCAACGTACCAAAAATAGTGTAAAGGTCTACAGAAACTATAGGTAGTTAATGTGATGCAAATATTATTAGAAATAGATTCATGGAGCTGGAGCAAGGATTTTTGGAGGAACTATTTTTTTGGGAGCCTGCTCTTGCAAGTAGGTGGTTCGTCGCCCCACCTGCCCACATGAGCCGCACGCTACTGACGACCATTGACATACATATTTATATATGTATTTATTTATTATATAGGGAGACCACCAGACCTCGAAGCAACGAAAATGGTCTATTAACACGCTCTATTAAATCCCAAGAAAGAAGACGCCATACCTGCTCGAAAAATGTATTGACGTTTTTTTTGAAGTTGTTAAATAAGAGAACATCATTAGGCCTACACGGTTACATAAAATAACATAAGCAAAAACAATGGTTTTATAGCCATGATTTAAACGGCATGCAAGATTCATTAGATTTATTTATTTATTATTATGAGCACGATACATAACTATGGGTGCATAATTGCACTGTCTGCTGCAAAAATCAGTATCCATAATATAAAGCATTTACCCCCCTGTTGCATTTCTGGTTTTGACACATAACTGTGGAGGGTGCACTGTAGCCTACTATCCGCGCACTTATCTTAAAGAAAGTCTCCCAATTGAAATTATTTGGTTTGTATTTGGTTCTGTTTAGCACAAAATAAGTTGGACAATCGTGCACGAGCATGAGCACGCGATGCATAACTAGAGCTGCTTGAACGAGAGAGAGCGAGAGGCTTCAGAAGGGGTTTCTGAAGCCTCTCGCTCTCTCTCGTTCAAGATGACAAGATGCCTTAGATAGCAAAAAATATCTGTCAAATAACTATTAAAATAACACAAAATGTCCGCAAATGTTATATGATGTTAGGTAAACACACTAAACTAAAATGTCAACAACTTTTTGGGGATGGGTGACGTGGATTGGCTATGAACACAAACAGTGAGAGGTGAAAATGCATAGTGAGTGGCGTGGCGCCACCTGCAGTCCAACAATTTCATATCTTAATTGCCGATAGGTAAAGCATTATAATGTATCTCGGCGGTTTTTCCTCCCCCTCCTGATTCTACCTGGCTAATCAGAACAAAAAAATTATGTAGCCAAAATATATGTCTATATGCATGGAAGGGGAGTTTAAATACCTTCAAAACAACAACAGAAATGAAGAGAAATTGTCACAAAGTCGATCTGTGCTCAACTGATTTGGTCTGCTTGTCTTGATCAGCGATTGGGCGCAAACACTTCAAATGCATTGGCTGAGAGAAAAGAAGGGCTGAGATTATTAGCATACTAAAAAGACGCCGCGTTGTGATGTGCACAAATGCGCGTATTTTACGCGCGTTTTGATGGCCAAAACGGCGTTTTTTACGCGCGCTAGTGAAGGACTTCATTGCGTCGTAAAAAGCGGCGTATCCTTTGCGCATTACGGCATAAAAAACAGTTTTTTCTAATTTTGCTGCATTTTTTTCGGCGTAATAAAAGTGAAACGTGACTGAATGAGGGCGCTTTCTGGACGGGTTGGCTTGCCATACTGGGACGCTGCTGAGACGTTACGCAGCGCGCCCGGTGGAAATGCTTTCATTGATTAGAGTGGCAGCGATCAGCAGCGGTGACCGCGGCGCAGCCGTTCCACGGCGCTTACGCCGGTGGAAATCAAGCTGTGCAAGAGAGGTTTACAATAGCAAAAATAGGTTCGCGATGACGGCCACAATGCAGACGCTCCGTGCAAAGGGGTTGTAAAGTTGCCAGACACACGGGCTGGCGAGTGCACAGAGTTACTAGCCCGATAGGAAAGTTACTGGAACCAGGCGTGCGGGCGTGTCGCCATTTCGAACCCTGTGTATATATATATATATATATATATATATACATATACGTATATATATATATATATATATATATATATATATATATATATTAGTGTTGGGCATAGATTAATTTCTTTAATCTAGATTAATCTAACTGTAATCTTGGAATTAATCTAGATTAAAATGGCTAATTTGAATTCTGTCGAAGGCATTCACCGACGCAATCCTCAGGGTCCTGGGCCGCCAGGTGTCGGCCGTTAGGGGGGGGGGTACTGTCAGGGTCTGTCATGTGTCTGTTTCATGTTTTATTTTGGCACCCTAGTCTCTGTGCTCACTTCCTGCTCCCCGTGTGATTACCTGTCCCCGCCCTTATGTGTTTCACCTGTGTCTCGTTATCCCTTCCCTCCTGTGTGTATTTAACCAGTGCTCCCCTGTGTGGCTGTGCCAGATCGTCTTGCCAGTTTTCTGTAAGAGTTCTAGCGTTATTCCTAGTTTAGATTCCCAGTGTTATCGACCCGTTTTGCCTTTTGGATACCGAGTTTCTGCCTTGTGATTTTGTACTTCTGCCCTGTGATATTGGATTTCCTGGTTTCCGACCCTTGGACTGATTAAACGACTTGAGAACTGATTCTGCCTGCCTGCAATTGTGTCCGCCAGTCTCTGTGTTCTGATAATGGACCCTATTGATATATTTTTTCTAACTTTTGTATTTTTACAATCTTTAAGATGTCTAATAAACAAATGTTGATGATCCCCACCTGAAATATTGTCACATGTTGGTCCAAATGAACATCTCCCATAATAAGGAGTTATTATTCAAACCATTTATATAATAACCATATTGTTATTATATTTATTGAAACAAAACAGAAAACCACTCATATAGTCAAACATGTGTATATGTAGGGTATAACAAATCCCCATTAGAATAAACTGAAATTGAAAAAGTAAAAAAAAAAGTGATTTGAATAGGTCAAAAGGTCGAGGTCAATGATGTCTATTCATCATACAGCAGGTCTTCATAATCGATGTCTTGCTCCTCGTCTTCTTCACCATCTCCATCCATCTCCTCGACTGTTTCCTCCAGCAAGTCAGTGAGTGAAGTGGGGAGGATAGGGCCACAAGACCACACTGGTTCCAGGGTACCCTCTTCAGTCTTTTCCCAGCCTTGACCAGGATCATGGGGCTTGGGACACCAGAATATCGGTGTGGCTGCTCTCTTGTAGATGGCCAGACGGTGGTTGACATGGTTGATATGTGGGACCAGGTTGTCTCTGCAGGGTGGGAGCCGCGACAGATCCACCTTGGATCTGGTGGTAAGCGTCTCATACTCTCCGATCATTTTCTTCAGCATGATGCTGCGCACGTTGTTTACTGATTTTTCATGTGCCTGGCCATACATTACACATGTAAATGCCTCGATGTCCTCCACCACATCTGGCTCCACAGACCACTGATCACCAAGTTTTCTGAGGACATAAATAATTATAGTATTACAAAGTCACAATGTATCAATACCTATGTTCAGCATTAATTGCCATTACATGCTACAGAATATCTGACTAAAAATACTCACCTGAAGGCTGCATGGTACTTTGGATTGCTCTGCAGCTTTTTCAGAGGCCCAACCTTCCCTTTGCCTCTAAAGGTGCTTGTAACGTCTTCCCCTGTGAAGACGTATAGGCCGAGTACTGTTGAGCAGTAGTCTGCCCCCTTAGATTCTGCCAGTTCGCTGACATTTAGGATCCGCCTGTGCTTCCCGGTCCCAATGTCGACGTAGATGGTCAGCGGGACGGATTGGGCGTGGTGTAGGAGGATGAAGAAAATGTCTGTGTCTTGGCGTCCTCACCACAGCCACCTTGTGCCCCATTTGAGCGGCATACATCAGGTACAGAACAACCCTGGTGTCAGTCTCTTCCTGGGTTGACTCCAGCTGAGTTATCTCACATGTGGTCACCTGAAACAAGTTATTGAGTAAGGTGTGATAGTATACAGTAAGGCACCATTTTATCAGTTTCTCATGTATGACTGGGCTTGGCTAAATATTTTCCAAAAGTTTCTAATAAAGAAGAATAGTGAGAAAGGCTCACAGGTGAAATATACATGTCAATATACTCACATTGCCACCAGATGACTCAAGCTGATATGCTTTGCCTTCTACGACTACCACTGCTGTTCCACATTTCTCCAACCGTGATGCAGATGCTTTGCTGCCCCACACCTCAAGTAGCAGTTTACAGAGTTGTGTCTTGTTCTCCTCATTTGCCAGGAAGAGTTTGAAGTCACTTGGCTTCCTTGTTGCAGGACTACCTATGACGTACCGCTGGGACACGCCACAACGCAATCTCTCCTGAGCCTTGACAGAATCATCATGGTAGGAGTCTGTTGAGAAGACAAAATGCTTCTTAGCCACCATATGGTCAAGGGACTGGAGACAAATTCCCTCGAATGTTGGTGGGAGGTTCATCAAGGCATGGAAGAGTGCATTGCCATCCTGGATGTAGAAAGCATCCTTCGGATAAGGCACATCTTCAGGAGCATCCTCCATCAAGTAGTGAAGCATTGCAGCCTTGTTGGTGTTATTGAAGAACCCATCAGCTGTGCCTAGGCTGGGAAGAACTGGGAAGAGTGAGTACCGCATCAGCTCGTCAAGGTTGAGGGGTTCATCCAGGTTCTGTGACTTGATAAGCAGCATGAAGGCGAGGTCACTTTGTTCACGGTACTGCAATACCTGCAAAGATGAACAGGTGAACAATACTGTTTTCCTCAGTATGCCATGTGTATATACAGTATATATAATATGGGGACAATTATATTTTCTATATGAGGAGTATAGGGTCTCATACCTTTCGTTGGGAGGAAGTGAGCTTGACTGTTTTGTTTGAGGCATCCATAGTCTTCAGCTTCACCTTCTTGATTGGCTCAAAGAACAGCTCCTCAGAAGAGCCACTCACAAAGCAATCTTGGATGAAAGCTCTTTTGGACTCCTTACCAGCTGCCTCCGCACATAGGACATCAAACTCCACCTCCGGGGAAGCAGGGGCACCAGATGCGAGGCTGTAGAGGTGTTCTTTGTCAACCAAGGAGAAAGGATTGATAAAGTTTTGAATAGCAGAGATAGTACACTGAACTGCCTCCTCTGATTTCTTGACTTCAGCTCTCTCCAGTTCTCGATGTTTTCTGGCCTTCAAGCTGTCAGGGTCATCCATGAGGTCACAGATCTCCAGCATCTTCTCAAAGTATTGAGCCCGAATTGACGTGGTACGACACCATCGCTGGTAGGCACCATACATGGAGAAGAGACCTATGAACCCACCTGAAAAGATAGTATTGTAATTAGATTGTAATTTAGTAACACACATATTTTTTCCAAAATAGTAACATTTTGTTTTAATCATAGAATCAGTTGTAGTAATAGCTCAACATTCAAGTAGCCTACCACCTGACTTATAAAATGTCTCCTCCATTGTCTTGTCCACTGCACAGAGTGAACCAGGGATCAGAGACCGTGCCACTGCAATGCCACCTTTCTGCAACAGCTCCTTGGCCCCGGGATGAGACCTATCAATATTTGTCAGGAATACCTCCAGCCACACCAAGTACCTGTAGAGGTGTAGAATATTACTGAATATTAATTAATCACCACTACACATACATAATGACATTGTCTACTACATTATTCATCATACTGTACTGTCACTTTCTCTGAAATGTGAATTACCTTGCACGCAAAGAATAGATCTGCCATGTCCCCGTTGCATTTGTGGAATAGAGCCAAGTTGTTTGTCTTTACAGAGTACTGCACCATCAGGATCAGACGGCATGATCAATCACACTCAGCCAGAATGTGGCAGTCTTGCCAAGGTGGCCAGCATGCACCTTGTTTTCATATGCCTCATACTTCTTGAGGATGTTGAGAGTGGAGGGATCCTTCTGTGCAAGGTCAAGGTTCTCACGACTACAGGTCTGAACTAGATCAAAGAGGGCTTTGGGATTGGTGATCTCCACATTCTCCTCCTCAATGAATCTCTGAAGTAACAGTCGTTCCATGGCTTCACTGACTGTTTTGAGACAGAACAGTGCTTTCGCATATGCCTTCCCCTTCAGGACACCTTCAAGACAGCCACTAGTGACAAGTTCTGCCTCGATGAGGATTTCAGCGTAGCCTGAGTCCTTGCATGTGTGCGCTGTCACCATGCCCATGTAGTTCAACCCAGTATGGAAGGGTCCTGGGGTGACCACATGCTTTTCATACTCATCTGGGAATTTCCAAATGAGAGGCAGGGCCTTCATGCAACCACCAAGGTCAAAGGTGTTGAGGACGTACTCCTGACCCACCTCCATGGTGGCCTCCTCAGACTGTTTTAGCAGCTCCTTTATGACTGAGTTGGTTGGTTGATTGGGGTGAAGTAGTCGATGGTAGATCTTCGAGGGGGCTTGTAACCAGTGACTGATACAAAGCCAGCAAACCCTGCAACAAGTTGCTTTGATCCACTGCTTCCCACCACTCGGACAAGTAAGCAGACACGATACTCTTGGATGCAGTTTGAGTAGACTTTGTTGTTTGCTGTGGGTGGAGTAAAAACTGCTACCTCAGGAAATTTGGGGCTGACTCGGCTATAGATATGGACGGTGTTCAGGGTCTCAGGTATGTCAACCTTGAGAGAGCGTGTCTTGTTCCGCTCGTAGAGTGGGAGCATTCGTTGAATTTCCAGAGAGTTGGTGGCATCAAATCCAGGTTTCACCTCCTGTATCATGATCCCACCGGTCCAGTTCACCACATTTGAGCCATGAATGTTTGTCGTTATTTTGTTAAGATTGTCCCACTCAAGATGAAACACATAGTTCCCCTCACCGGTAATAATTTGTGGACCGCGAGAGATGGAAACCTCATTGAGGGCCTTGGTTAGAGCGGTCTCAAGTTCCAAGCCAAAGTCGTAGGTTTCACAGTGACCTAGCCTACTGAGAATAGTAGTCAGTTGTTTACTGCGATGAAGGTGACGTATAGTGGTACAGAGGAGGATATGCTTAGGCAACTTCCACTCTCCCTTTGTTACAGTACGGCAGATGTCCTGAAATAATAAAGAAAGCAATTAGCATTGAAGTGTTCAAGCAATTATTGTGTACACAAAATAAAACGTATGCAATATTTAAAGGCAAAAAATATATCAAAGTGGAGAGTTATGTCATACCTGACTTATAGACAGCACAAGGCGTCTTGTCTTCTCACACTTCTCCAAGTCAGCATTACCAGAAATTATGAGGGTCAGGAACCTCATAAGATCAGATGGGAGGAGGTCATCCAAGGACATGACCAGATCATCAGCTGTGGGAGGCCAAGGAAGAGGATTTGACTCTCTGTATGTCTTCTGGATTGTATCACGAAGAAGGGCCACATCTTCATACTTGTCCGTGCTCCTCATCTTATATGCATTTCTCACTGCATCTGGGATGGATAGGCTAGCACTGAATATCAAGATATGGGTGATACAACCCTTCAAATCTGCTGTGACCATAGAAATGCCAATCCCCTCATGCTCCTCAAGTTTTCTCTTCAGTTTCTCACTTCTGTACTCGGGATTGGGGAAGCCATTTTTCTCCAACTCTTGGGTGTAGACAAGACGCAGTGATGCAAGCCGCACAACCTTGTTCTGTCTGATCACTTGATCTTGAATGACATCAAGTACAGCATTAAATGACATCTGATGTGCAGCAGCCATGGTAGTCTGCTCTGTTTCACTGACAGGGTTGGTAGCAAGGGCTTTACCTCAGGATGTGATATGATTTGCATATTTCAGGTTGAATGACTTGCAACATGACTGATGGTAATTTGCTTCTCTTGCAAAAAGGTCCTCACCTTGCACCATGCGATGTAGACGGTGAAGTCCAAGTTCAAAGGCTTGAGGCGTAATCTGTTTCCATATAGGCTCCTTCAATGCTCCCTCCTTAGCCTTATATACTGGGAACTTGATGCATCGTTTGGTCTTTCCCAATACTTTCGTTTCCAGCTTGCCACAGAAGATACACTCTGGGGGGAACAACTGCTTAGCTGAGGAGGACCCACATTTACGAGGTGAGCGTGATGTTGAAGCTTGCTGAGATGTCACAGTAGGTCTTTCCTGTAAGCGTCCCTGGTTCTTCGTAAACTTTTGGTAGCAGGCTCGATGATAACCAGTTGTTTCTAAATTGGCACCTACAAGACTGTCTGGAATGAGATTACAGGCATCCTCCACGCGAAACGGCGAATCAAGAGCTTCTTGGAGACGTCTATCACGAATGCTGTGTAGCAGAGCCAGCTTGTCAGTTGCAGACCCTTTAATCAAGTGGTGTGAAATCTGCATGCTCAAAGCCATGCACATGTAAAATACAATTTTCTGGACCATGGTCTTCTGATTTGACACCATCATCTCTCTTGGATTTCCTTGTAGCAGGAGTGAACTCCTCAGACTCACTATAATTTTCTTTCTTGTGTTTCTTTGACTTAGACTTAGACTTGGGCATGATTAGCAATGATCACCAACTAGCCAATTAGCTATTATAGTATAACAGTGTTGACTTTCTTTTTCCCTAATGTCTTCAAGGCAGCTTCAAACTTGGTAGAGGAGTATATTTTTCAGTCTGGACTTTCTGATGGCCTTCAGTGTTATTGACTTCGTACCACACTTATTGCTCTAAGTTTCAAATTGATTCAAATCTAAATAAAAAAACTTGCCACAGTATTTTAAAGTGGGGAATATTCTGCCCTCACTGCTTCCCTGTGTAGATAGGCAGACAGCTAAACTTCCCACAGAAAGACACAAGTAGGCTGTAGATTCCCTTTAGGATTTTTACTTGTTCCTCAGTGGCAAAGTAAAAACTGTAACAGACAACAGTGTACATTAAAATACTAGAGTACTAAATACTATCATTCTAGTGTTCTACTAAAGTGTATTCAGACCTATTCAGAGCGATACATTGTAGCTGATACAAGTTAATTGAATACTAGTTACTTATCAGAAGCAGGAGAAAGAATAGGCTAGTCTACTTGTTTCAGTTTAAAAGTGACAGTTGCTTATTCTATGCTAAGCATACAGAAGACAATGTAAATTGACTTGGTAGGCTAGGCCTACTAGATAACAGTTAAGAGTAAAGCAGTTAAATATGAATAATTCAAGTGAAGTGAATTAAATAAATTCATTAAAGGTCAATCAGTATATTAAGAGCTATTAAAGGTACACATACAGGCTGTACTTCTCAAGAGATCACAATGTATTTTAAGCAATAAATGTAACTTTCAGAAAGTATGGAGCTTGTTAAAATCAGTTAACAGTTTATGTTCGTTTCCATAGCAACATAAACAAATATTGCAAGGAATGGAACCCTATAAGCATAATGGATCTGCTTTTTTGGAAATCCAGGGTGGCAACTAATATAGCCAGAAAAGACATACATGTGACAATATTTCAGGTGGGGATCGTCAACATTTGTTTATTAGACATGTTAAAGATAGTAAAAATACAAAAGTTAGAAAAAATATATCAATATGGTCCATAGGGGAGGAGTTCCAGTGATCCAATGTCACCGTTTTTTTGCATTTGTTGGTGTTTATTTGAGTTTTTATGCACCAAACATCATCCAATCACAATCCTCATATCCATCAATTCCTCATGCAAAGACAAAGAGAAAATGGGGTGGATTGTGTCTGTAGGATGTATTGTTCAGATTCTATGTAGATTTAAAGTTTTCATTTTTCACAGCTGAAAATCAAGCACGGACACAAAAGATGGTACAAAAAATCATATATGGGACAATAATTCACGTGGGAAACATCAAAATTCCTTTACTAGACACCTTAAGGATTACAAAAAGCTAGGTTAAAAAAATATGTCTTTCGGGTGCAGGTGAACCCTCCCTTCCTACCCTACTATAAAGTAGAGCATTCAATTAGCGGGGGTATTTTCCCAGCAGTAACATTATTCGTTTTATAAGTTAGCATGGTAACGTACACAATTTGAGTTGCAATGGCAGAGTGGTACTGTTCCTGTATCCGTTAATGTTCAGACTCCAGGGAAGTGAAGAAGAGTTGGATTGTAACGTTAGTATATATATCCGAGTTTGGCGGTAATGTTAGTGTTATAAGTTAGTATGACAAAATTACATAATTTGAGGTGCAATGGACTTGCTTGTAACGTGCCTGTAAAGGCCCGCTGCAGACTGTAAAGACATGCACGTCAGTCCGCGCTCCACAGAGCCCTGAAAGCCCTGCCCCCACTGCTGCTGCAGTGTTGCTTGTTTATTCAAATTGTATAATATATAATATTAAGCTTGTCACATGTCCAAATTGCACCAAATTCGACACTGCACGTCCTTGGGACCCCAGCAATACACCCTCCAAGTGTGAAGTAGATTAGATTAGATGGTTCTCGAGATATGCTAAGGACATACATAGAGACAGACAGAGATTCAACGCTTTATAGTTAGATGCGGGTGATTTGCAGATGGGTTAGTTAAAAGCAGCTTCTTAATTTCTTACTATCAGCCATTTCTTGTTTACCATCCTAAGTGTTTTGTTCAAGTTCGGTATTAATAATAAAATAATAATAATACATTAGATTTATATAGCGCTTTTCAAGGACCCAAACCCGCTGGAACAATGCGAGAAACAAACACAAACACACACACACACAGGAAACAGAAAGACTTACAGGACAAAAATTGGGAACAGAAAACAAGCAGCAGAGAAACAATACAGAAACAAGTCCAATGATGGAAGGGATGGAGTGGGGAGTAGGGGGCTGGAGTGAAGGGCATAGGGTGGGGACAGGTTAAGGATAGGGGAGGTCGTAGGCTAGGGAGAAAAGGTAGGTTTTTAGGCGGGATTTGAAAGAGAGAAGTGAGGGGGAGTCACGGACAGGCTGGGGGAGTGAGTTCCAGAGTCGGGGTGCTGCTGATGCAAAGGCTCGGTCGCCGAAGGTTTTGAGTCTTGCCGGTTTAGTGGTGAGAGTGAGGGAAGAGGACGATCGAAGGGCTCTGGAGGGTCGATTGGGGGTAAGGAGATCGGACAGGTAGGGGGGGGCCAGGTGGTGGAGAGCTTTGTACGTGAGGAGGAGTATTTTGAAGGTGATGCGATGTTTGACGGGGAGCCAGTGGAGAGTGCGGAGAACGGGAGTGATGTGATCACGGGACCGGGTGTGGGTGAGGAGGCGGGCAGCAGAGTTCTGGACCATTTGGAGTCTATGGAGGGAGTGGGAGGTAATGCCAGAGAGGAGGGAGTTGCAGTAATCCAGACGTGAGGAAATGAAGGCATGGATGAGGGATTCAGCTGCAGAGGGGGAGAGGTATTGTCTGATTTTGCCGATGCGTCTGAGGTGAAAGTAGGAGGTCTTGATGGTGGAGCTGACATGGGGATCGAAGGAGAGGGTAGGGTCCAGGATGACGCCGAGGTTGCGTGCCACAGGAGAGGGGGTGATGGTAGAGGTGCCAATGGTGAGTGAGACGGGACCAGCTTTGTTGAGGGTGGATTTGGTGCCTATGTGAAGGAGTTCTGTTTTGTCACTGTTTAGTTGGAGGAAGTTGTGAGTCAGCCAAGATTGAATTGTGGAGATGCAGATTTCAATGTGGCTGAGGGGGGGGGGTTGGGTTGCTTTGGTGCTGATGTATAGCTGGGTGTCATCGGCATAGCAGTGGAAGTCCAGGTTGAGTTCGCGGATGAGGTGACCAAGGGGGAAGAGGTAGCAGATGAAGAGGAGGGGGCCAAGGACTGACCCCTGGGGGACCCCCTGCGTGACAAGAGAGCGGGTGGATGAATGGCCGGATAGGGAGACAAACTGTTGCCTGTTTGTGAGGTATGAAGTGAGCCAGTCGAGTGCGGTGCCCTCAACACCCAGCTGGCGCAGCCTTGCCAGCAGGATGGTGTGGTTGATTGTGTCGAAGGCTGCGCTGAGGTCGAGTAGCAGCAGGATGCTGAGGGCACCGGAGTCTGCGGAGCTGAGGAGGTCGTTGGTGACTTTGAGTAGAGCAGTTTCAGTGCTGTGGAGTGGGCGGAAACCAGACTGGAGGGGTTCATATAGATTGTTGGACTGGAGATGGGTGTGGAGTTGGGCGGCAACGATGCGTTCAAGCACTTTGGAGAAGAATGGCAGATTGGAGATGGGGCGGTAGTTGGAGAGGTTGGCTGGATCCAGGTTGGGTTTTTTAAGGATGGGGGTGATGGAGGCAAGTTTGTAGACAGAGGGAACGTGGCCGCGGGATAGGGACTGATTGAAGAGAGTGGTGAGAGGGGGGTTGAGAACAGTGAGGCAGGCCTTGGTTAGAGTTGTTGGGAGGGGGTCGAGAGAGCAGGTGGTTGTTTTTGATGAGGTGATGATGTCCATAATGTGGGAGGAGTCAACAGGGGAGAAGGCGGAGAGGGGGGGTGGGGGCGGGTGGTTAGGGAGGGTGGGGGAGATTGGAGGGTGGTCGGTGGATGAAGCACTGATGGCGGCAGACAGAGAGCTGTTGATTTGGGAGATTTTGTTGTTGAAGGCGAGGAGAAAAGAGTTGCAGAGTTCAGGGGAGGAGGGTGGGTTGATGTCCGGCGGCTGGAGCAGTTTGTTGACGGTGGAGAAAAGGGGGCGGGGGTTCCGGTTGGTGCTGTTGATGAGAGTGGAGAAGTGGGCAGATTTAGCCGCTTGGAGTGCATCACGGTAGGAGGAGATGTGTTGTTTGTGTGCTTCGGCGTGGACAGTGAGGCGGGTGCGTCTGTGGAGTCGTTCTAGTTGGCGGCCAGTCTTTTTCATGGAGCGGAGTTCCGGGGTGTACCAGGGGGCGGAATTGGTGAAGGAGACGGAGGAAGTTTTCCAGGGGGCTAGGGAGTCAAGGGAGACAGAGAGGATGGAGTTCAACATGGTAGCAGAGTTGTCAGGGGAAGAGGGGGGGGGGGGTCGGCAGGGAGGGCAGAGGATATGAGCTGGGAGAGAGAGAGTGGGTCGACTGATTTGATGTTACGGTATGTGATAGAGCGCTTGGTGGGGTTGTGGGGTGAGGGGAGTGGAGCAGAGAAGATGATGCAGAGATGGTCAGAGAGTGGGAAGGGGAGAGGAAGGGGAACAGATATGGGGAGGGAGGAGGAGCAGACTAGATCAAGGGTATGGCCTTTGGTGTGTGTGGGGAAGTCAACATGTTGAGTCAGATGGAAGCAGTCAAGAAGGAAGAGGAAGTCGGATGTCAGTGGGGCATTGGGCTGATCGATGTGGATGTTAAAGTCGCTAGTGAGTAGCAGGGAGGAAGAGAGAGAGGATGCGATGGTGAGGAGCTTGGATAGATCAGAGAGAAAGGATGGGTGTGGCTTGGGGGGGGCGGTAAATGAGGACAGATGTAATAGAGTTGGGGAGGGAGAAGGCAAGGTATTCGAAAGAAGAGATGGGTGGAAGGTTGAGGTTGAGTTCAGAGATGGAAAGGGATTTTTTGTGGAGGACGGCAACGCCGCCCCCACGGCCAGAGGGACGGGGTTTGCTGATGTAGCTGTAGTTGGAGGGAGTGGCTTGGTTGAGGGCGTAGTAGTCCAGGGGCTGTTGCCAAGTTTCACAGAGGAAAAGCAGGTCGATGTTGTTGTCCAGTAATAATTCAGAAATGATAAGTGATTTGTTGGAGAGGGAACGACAGTTGAGTAGAGCAAGAGAGATGGATGGGGGAGCAGGGGAGGGGGAAAGGAGGTTGTTGGGGTTGGCAGTGCGGCAGGAGGGGATGGGGGGGGGCGGGGATAGGACCAGAGTGAGGGGATAGCTGAGCCGTGGGGGATGGGATGGTTGTGGGAGTGACCAGAGCCTCGGTGACTGTATCGTCTGTGGCGGAGGATCCCAGCTTTGCTGGCAGCAGTGGCAGCAGCAGCATGGAGACGATGGTTGTTGTTGTTGAGGCGGCGGAGGTCAACGGAGGAGTAGCGTGGGTGAGGAGTAGGGGGGAGGGTTGATAAAGAGTAGATGATGGCTAATAGCAGGTTAGCTACTAGCTGACCGGCAATGGGATATATTGACGCTGCCGCGGACCGGGGGTTGTAGCCCGCGGAATGGGTGATGCCGGATTGCCCAGACCGAACACGGAGGGCAGGCAGACCCCCCTGTGCCATTTAGCTTGGAAGCTAAGACCGCTCAGCCACTGATGGTAGTAGCCCTCGGCTAGACCACTTTGTTAGCGTAGCGTCCCTCAGCTGGGCTAGAGGTGGCGGACTAGGAGGGAGTGGGGGCTCCCCCCGCGAGCGCCGACAGGGTAGCCACACAGCTGGGCTATTGTTTTTAGCCAGGGACGCTACGCTGTGACCCGCAACGGAGCGAGTCGATCGGCACAAGCACCACCACAATTCCGCAAAACGTACTCACCCCGGTCCACGGCAAGCAGCCGACACACCCAGAGCCGGGAGACGGAGGGATCCAGAGGTGGTGAGTTAGGTGGAAAGTTAGTCCGGGGAGTTAGCAGGGTGGCTAACGTGGTAGACAGTCCAAGCAGGAGTGGGTGAAAAACAGGAGCGGGAGCAGCAAAGGTGGGGAGACAGCGAGCGAGGTTTTGCATATCCTTTTATGCCATTATAGCCTGTCCGATGTGTTTTTTTCAGATTATCTTGTTATTTGTTGTCCCTGTTGGATAGATATTTTATTTACATTACATGCACATTGTATTCTCATTTATTTAAGAATAAGATTTGTGTTTCAATATAGCCTAGGTCTCCGCCTATTGTATTCATTATTTATGTTCACATGCAAATTCCTCTTTATTTTGCTGTTGTAATAGTTCAGCTGGTATGCGTTTTCTGTTCAGTAACGTTTTGCCTAAATAAAGAAGGCCTGTTATGCTATAAAGTCAAACATTGACTTGCATTTTGTTGTTTAGTTCACGAATTCAAATGCATTACCAATAATAAGCTGAACTCATGTGCATGCTGGAAAGGTTGTCAACAAGTTATGCAAATTCTCTGATTAAATAACAGCTTGAAATTATGTTTGTCCCCAAATCTCGTTCATATAAAACAAAATTATTAATAAAGCAATTGTACTTTTCAGCAGCACACACAATGCAGCAACGCACTAAGCTATGGCCTCAACTTTCTCTGCCATCTCAACTACTAATCAAATATTAGCCTATAGGCATAGGCCTACATTTTACAAATTTCATGACTTTCGTTTTTAACCTTTGAAAAAAAGCCTTAATTTAGACGGTGAATGGTGAATAACGTTGTTTTAGGAAGTGGAAGTTACAGCAATATGCAGATTCAGGTGAGAAAATACCTTAACCGTGTCACGGCTAGTTGACTGAACCCAGGAGCAGACACAGACAGTATGGATGGTTGAAGGGTCTTTATTCCACACACACTCAAAGGGGGGAATGAGGGGCAAAGCGGGGATCGTCGTCGGGGACAGGCAGGGTCGGGAAACCGGGACAGGAGACAGGCGAACGAGGATCCAGAGGGGCGAAGCGGGGATCATCGTCAGGGACAGGCAGGATCGGGAAACCGGGACAGGAGTCAGGAGAATAGCTGGAGAGACTTGCATGAACGAAACAGCGAAGAACAATCTGGCAACGAATGAACAGATGACGGGGTTCTTGAAGGCTGGGACTGATGAATGATTGAGAGCATGTGAGGCAGCACACAGGTGAGGTGAGTGGAGGCCACACCCTCAGACACACACAGGGAAGGAGGAGGAGCAAAGGGAGCAGGGCCATGACAAACCGCGCATCACTAGTGTATACATTACTTACAGATTGGTACATTACTGCTTGGATACAATTCTGTTTGCATTGATTTATGTCTGTTATGTGTGTATTTTCATGAGGGTCGAATGAGGGTATTTGTGGTTAAATGTATATGTTGCAAAATGGGACCATTAGCCTTATATTTATACTGGACTAGGTTCATGCTTTGGAATAACCCCTGTGTAATCATGGAAAATAATGATCAAGTTTGAATGTCAAAAATTCCTATTTGATTATTAGTAAATGAATATAGGTGGTATGTGCTGACAGTACAGACACCACAAACTCTACATCTCTCTGGGAAAAACAGAAGCATAGAAAGTAAATGTTCCTTTTTTTGGGGGGGAAAAATAAGTATTTAGAGAACAGTGTCAGGGTTGCCCCTACCACACGCCACCTAAGTGGCTTTTCCGGGGGGCCCTCCGACACAGGACACGGGTAGATGTTGTTCGATATGTTTATTGGAGAGCAGGTGGTATTTTCTGAGCTGATGTTACATGCTGCCATGCCAGTGGCTCCTCTTCGAGTGTGTGTGTTGATGGCTGGTTTATCCTGGGTGCCATGATTGCTCTGCACCACAGGTGTGCAGCCCCACTCAGCCAGAGTCCAATCAGTCTGACTCAGGACAGGTGAGGCTGTAAACCAGCCATCAACAACACACACTCCACACACACCCTCCACAAGAACATTGTAATTTACCTGTTTGTTGGTTTGTGGAAGGAATATGCCGAATACACTGAATAATTACGTGTAATGTTCAGGTCCACAACAAGCAACAAATAGTCAATCCTTTTCAGAAAGAAAAGGACGTTGGACAAGAATGGACAAGGACAGACTTGTCTTTCAGGTTTGCGAGTACGCAGACCACATCTCTGTACTTTTGAGATACTTGTGTAATTGTGTTAGACCAAAACCCCTCCCTCGGAACAGTTGAGTTGGACAGCGTTCTTGCCCTCAGCTGTACGGCATGCCTATTTGTTGAATGAAGATATAATATTAGGCAATACAATTTTTATATTTTTTATCGCAATTTAAGCACATTCCCAAATGACGGAATGTGACATGATTTATTTATATAAATTAAATCAAAGAATCAACACCTAAACTGCCAATTTCACACCTAATATGTTATCAGATAACGTTATTTCAAAGTTTTAACATAAATATGTGCTGCGTCTGCAATGTCCTCAGGCTGAAATGACAGGATATCAGCGGCCTTTGCTTGATGGAAACTTGAGTTTTGAACAGTACTTCGGCTGATTAATATGATGTTGAGCGAGGACACAAGACCACAAGATCGAATATTGAGAAACGGCCATGGTGCAGGACCCAGCCGCACTGCAAGGGAGATGACTAAAGAGCCTTTAAATAACTTTCAATTATCATGCTCTTGCAGCTGGGCCCGATGCCGAGATGAGCCACACCTGCCCTCTCACAGATGACTTTGCGCCACTTTTGTCCCTACCCCACTGTGGAAAAATCTCTTTGGAAAATCTGAAAATTATATAGCTGGGTTAACTGTAGCTACAACCCAAGCCACTATGAGGCTACTAATAGTGAAAGCTTACATAGTGCAGATTTAACACTGGATTAAGATCACCAATGTTATTATTACAAATCATGAGACATGCTCATGTCATAGAGCCAATAGAGCTTCAGAGTATATTAAATGGCTGTACTCATTCAGCCACAATGCACCAGTCCATGCCTTTACCTGCATTGTTAAACTAAATGCCAACACAAAGAAGTAGTGACAGCCAGGTGACATTCATACAGTTACTTGCTGTGCTGGGTGGAATGTACTGCAAGGCCCTCGGCTACTGCCATTATGTCACCCGCTCTGACATCTTGACTAACTGAGATGTACAACTCAACTGCAAAAGATGGAGACAGAGAGTGTGTGTGTGTGTGTGTGTGTGAGGGGGGGGGGGGGGGGGGGGGGGGGCAAGGTCCTACTTGACCTTTTTGGGTTCCACCAGAAAATCAAGACTAGTCTTTAGATCTAATGATGTGGAAACAGTCAAACATGACCTTTAAAGTTACAATAACCATACCGTACACTACAGCACTTGCTTTCCCACTGCACCCACAGCACCCAACCATACCTAATACAACTACTGTTCCCACTGAACTTGTCCTGAAGACCACCCAAATAATATAATGAGAAATGGTTTTACATGCACTACAGTGCATACAACCACATTTCATACCTGTAGGTAAGAATCGGCAGGACATTTAACAAAGGATATACCGACAGGACCGACAAGTTGTAAGGGGATTTCATGGCCGCAACATGGCCGGCCAAGGACCTACACTACCTACACTAATAAGTGTGTTCACACTGTATTTTTCACACAGCTGTCAAAATCTTTTACAAAATCTAATATTTTACCTATCTTTGTTTTTTTTTTTTTTTTTTACTAAAGCAGTCTACTTAAATTTAACATGAGATATATACTATACACCTGGATGATGTATCAATTAATGATCAAACCAGACCCTGTCACCATGTCAAACAAAGCTGAAATCTGATTGGACGCACACCAAAGATGAGATATGTCTGCTATACCCAAGGTAGCGCCAACGCTATGGCTTCAACGCTCAACTCCATAGGAAAACTTTGGCAACACCGGCTCTCTTCATATGTTGGCGGCATCTGTGGTGGCGAGCTTCAGCAATAGGTGTAACATGCCAATGTTCTCATCTGGCACACCTGTACCAAATATTCATAATAAAGAATTGGCAATGATCATTATGATGGAATGTCTCTCCATCATGTCTGGTGTTTTAAGACTGAAATAATATGTTTAATATATATAATATAATATGTTTCTACCTGTTATATAGTATACCTATTATCTTTTATACAGTATATACTGTATATATATATATATATATATATATATATATATATATATATATATATATTGTGGCGCCCGCCGGGTACAGGTAGGGAGGAGGGTATGTGGGAAAGTGGTGGATGGTTTTTATGTTGCACCCTGCCATCTGGTGGCCGCGGAGCGCTTTTCACTCTTGCCTCTGTCTAAGGAAAACCCGACCATATATGGAGTTCCGACGAGACCAGCAGAGACACCTGTGCGAAGCGGAGCAGCTGCAGCCACTCGCCCTAATGAAGAAAGAGAAGATAAAAGCAGCAGGAAGTGCACACAACGGGGAAGGAGTAGTGGAAGCGAAACATGGTGGTAGAGAGAGAAGAAGTTTATCCAAAGCGCTGTGTATGACCCTTTTTCCCAGGAGAACCCCGTTGGCTGATCGACCCTTGGACCGTCTGAAAACCCGCCCGTGTACCGACCCCCGCCTGTCTGACATCCCTCCCTCCCGCCGAATCCTGGAACCCGTCTGCGAACCCGACACCGTGCACCGAACCCCACGCTCAACCACCGACGACGAGTACAGCGCCTGAGCCCACTCAGGACCGACCCCCCCCTCCGCTGTGGCGGCGTCTTCCCCTCTCTCTCCCTCTCCCGAACCTCCAATAAATTGGATTAATTGTGAAATTGGTGTGGACAGTGAACTATTTTTCGATACTGGTTTGGTGGCACCTCTTCTCCTCCCCGAGGTTGCCACACATGGTGGAGAATGCTGGCGGTGCATTAAACAAGCCAGTATCGGAAAACAGACGCACCAGATCCCAGATATGGCGACACCCCCCGATTACAGTGCCATGCTTGGCCAGTTAATGGAGATGCAGAAGGCGCAGCAGGAACACCACACCGCGCTCGTGAACAGGCTCCTCGACCGAGACCAAGGGCGTCCAATCCAGCCGGCGAGGTTCCTCGTGAAGCAAACCGAGGCCGATGATGTGGAGACGTTCCTCCTCACGTTCGAGCGGACCGCGACCAGGGAAGACTGGCCCCGAGCCCAGTGGACGGACCTGATCGCACCCTTCCTCTCCGGGGTGGCCCAAAGCGCATATCAGGACCTATGTATGGAGCAGGCGGTCTCCTACGACGAGCTGAAGGCGGAGATTCAGAAAAGGCTCGGGCACACACTCCTCTCCCGAGCGCAGCGAGTCCACGACTGGACTTTCAACCCCGCCGAGCCACCCCGGGGGCAAATGTATGAGCTCACCCGACTCACCAACCGTTGGCTGGTCTCTGAGCCCTCGGGCCCCGGCCCCGTAGAGAGAGTCGTCATGGACAGGTACCTCCGGGCTCTGCCCTACGAGGGACAAAAGCTCGCGTGTCAGAGCAACCCCCAGAGCGCCGAACAGCTGGTGACCCTGGTCGAAGGATACCTGGCGGCCCACGCCGTGCTGCGGCCCGGCCGGCCTGGGAAGGCGGAGAACACCGGGCGGCCCCGAAACCCCACACCGGCACCCGAACCCGCGAAGCCCCCTTCACGCTCCTTTGGGGAACCCCGAGGGTCGCCAGCGGAGCAGAGGCGCTGCTTCAGCTGCGGGGAGGTGGGACACCTGTCCTGGGCGTGCCCCCACTGCCAGGACGTGGCCATGCTGACGGCGTCGTCAGACTCGAATCCCCGAAAGCCCTGCGGCCTCCTCATGATCTGCTGGGGCCAGACGGACGGGCCCTCCGCAGTAACCCCCATTCGACTCAATGGACGAGACGCCTCAGCCCTCCTGGACTCGGGCAGCGCGGTGACGCTGGCGCGCCCCGAGTATGCCCCAGGTCCCCTCCTCCCAGGAAAACTCGCCGTGACCTGTATCCACGGAGAGACCCGGCAGTATCCCACAGCGAGTATCCGCATGCAGACCACCAAGGGCATGTTCAAGGGGATGGTGGGGCTCGTTCCGGAGCTGCCCGTAGAGGTCCTCATTGGGCGGGACGCGGCCCTGTTCCCTGCCCTGTGGCGGTCCCTGGCGGGTTGGGACGGAGAACGGAGCCAGCCCCGCAGCCGAAGACCCCGCCACAGCCCCCCCTATGTGGTTTCCAGGACGGAGAGCCCGGGGACTCCACGGATCCCCTCTCCGAGGGCGCGGCCAGTGCCGCTGCTGAGAGGGCCGAGGAGGAGACACGGGCCACGGCCCCCGAGAGGAGACCCCTCTCCCCCGCCGAGGAGGGCGACGACCTCCTCGAGATGTTCCCCATGGGCTCTGACGCCCCACCCCTGCCGGCGCGGCTGACGGGACGGTTCGGGGCCGCGCAGCTAGAGGACCCCAACCTCGTCAGCGCCTTGAGCCAGGTGGCAGTGGTGGACGGCCAACCCGTGCAAGGGGTAAGACCTTTAACCCACCCATTCTTTGCCATCAAAAAACAGCTCCTGTATCGGGTGGTGATGGAGGCCGGGGAGCAGATCGAGCAGCTGCTGGTGCCTCGCGCTTTCACCCCATCAGTCCTCCAGCTAGCGCACAGCCACCTACTCGGCGCTCACCTCGGCGTGGAGAAGACCCTTGAGCGGGTAGTCGCCCGCTTCTATTGGCCAGGAGTGAAGAAGGCAGTGGAGGACCACTGCCGGCAGTGCGCCGACTGCCAGATGGTCGCCCCTCGACCGCACGTAAGAGCCCCACTAATCCCCCTCCCCATTATAGCGACTCCGTTCAGCCGCATCGCCATGGACCTTGGTGGGACCCCTACCGAGGAGCAGCGGCGGGTTCCAGCACATCCTAGTGGTACTGGACTATGCCACTCGATACCCAGAAGCCATACCCCTCCGCACCATGGCCACGAAGGGTATTGCCAGAGATCTGGTCCTGATGTTCACCCGAGTCAGCATCCCGGAGGAGATCCTGACCGATCAAGGTACCCCATTTATGTCGAGGCTGATGCGGGATATGTGTAGAGTACTCCGAATCAAACAGCTACGCACTTCGGTGTATCACCCCCAAACTGACAAACTGGTGGAGAGATTCAATCAGACACTCAAAAGAATGTTAAAGAAGGTAATGGAATTAGACGGGAGGAACTGGGATCAGCTCCTCCCTTTTTTGATGTTTTCTATCCGTGAAGTACCACAGGCGTCCTCCGGCTTCTCCCCATTCGAACAGCTGTACGGGAGAAGGCCCAGGGGACTGCTGGACTTGGCCAAGGAGGCTTGGGAGCACCAGCCCTCCCCCCACCGCACGATGGTCGACAAGGGTCTACAACCGGGGGGCCCAACCGCGGGAATTTCAGGTGGGAGAGAAAGTGTTAGTTCTGGTCCCCACCATGGAATGCAAATCCCTGGCCCGATGGCAGGGGCCATATGAAGTGATCGAGAGGATGGGAGAGGTGAATTACCGGGTGCGGCAGCCCGGCCGACGGCAAGAGACGAAGATTTATCACATCAATCTCCTGAAAAGGTGGGTGGCCCACGAGGCTCTGCTCTCTCTCTCCCCCCCCCAGGAGCCCCAGGCGGGGGAGCCGGAAACAGTTCCCGTGGGCGAGCAGCTCACACCACGGCAGAAGCAGGACCTCCAGGAGCTGATACAGCGGCACCGGAAGGTGTTCTCCACCGAGGCGGGCTACACCACCCTCATCGACCACCCCATCATCACCACACCCGGAAGGAAGGTAAAACTACGCCCCTATCGGGTCCCTGAGGCTAGAAAAGTCGCCATAAAAGAGGAGGTTAAAAAAATGTTAAAAGCCGGAATAATAGAGGAGTCAAGGAGTGAGTGGTGTAGTCCCATCGTTCTGGTGCCCAAGCCAGACGGAACGGTGCGGTTTTGCAATGACTTTCGGCAGCTAAATTCCATATCACAGTTCGACGCCTACCCCATGCCCCGAGTAGACGAGCTCATCGAGCGACTGGGGAAGGCCAGGTTCATCTCGACGCTGGACCTAACGAAGGGGTACTGGCAGGTGGCCCTCTCCCCTGAAGCCCGGGAGAAGACTGCCTTCGCGACCCCCGACGGTTTGTTCCAATATGTCCGACTCCCTTTTGGATTACATGGGGCCCCAGCCACCTTCCAACGGCTGATGGACCAGGTACTCCGTCCCTACCAGGAGTACGCGGCGGCGTACCTGGATGACATCGTGGTCCACGGGGAGGAGTGGGGAACCCACCTGGCTCAACTGAACGCGGTGCTTCAGGCTCTGAGGGAGGCGGGGCTCACAGCCAACCCCAAAAAGTGTCGCCTCGGCCTTCAAGACGCCAACTATCTGGGGTTCACCATTGGGCGGGGATGTGTGAAACCCCAGGTAGGGAAGGTCGAGGCTATCCACGAGTGGCCCCGCCCCCTCAGCAAAAGACAGGTGAGAGTATTCCTGGGCTTAGCCAGCTATTACCGCCGTTTTGTTCCCCACTTCTCCTCCATTGCAGGCCCCCTCACAGAGCTCACACGAAACCAGCAACCGGACCGGGTGAAGAGGACCCCAGAGGTGGAGAGGGCGTTCCTGGCCCTGAAAAACGCCCTCTGCTCCGATCCGGTGCTGGTGACGCCGGACTTCTCCCTTCCCCTGGTGGTCCAGACCGACGCATCGGAGACCGGGGTGGGTGCCGTCCTATCGCAATTAAGAGAAGGTGAGGAACACCCCATCACCTTCATTAGCCGTAAGCTATTGCCCAGGGAGAAGAATTACTCAACGGTAGAAAAAGAATGTCTGGCCATCAAATGGGCAGTGGACAAGTTGAAATATTACCTGTTAGGACGGCAGTTCACCCTGGTCACCGACCACGCCCCGTTGGTATGGATGGCCCGGAATAAAGACAACAACGCCCACGTCACACGCTGGTTCCTGGCCCTACAGCCATATGCATTTTCAGTCACTCACAGGCCGGGAGCGGCTCATGGAAATGCAGACGCCTTGTCCCGGCGGGACGCCTTGAGCTGTTGGACCGCCCCTCCCCCAGGGTCGGAGCTGAGGGGGGGGGGGGTATGTGATGCCCGCCGGGTACAGGTAAGGAGGAGGGTATGTGGGAAAGTAGTGGATGGGGTTTATGTTGCACCATGCCATCTGGTGGCCACGGAGCGCTTTTCACTCTCGCCTCTGTATAAGGGAAACCTGCCCATATATGGAGATCCGACGAGACCAGGAGAGACACCTGTGCGAAGCGGAGCAGCTGCAGCCACTCGCCCTAATGAGGGGGGAGAGTATAAAAGCAGTGAACCCAATAATAATAATAGAAGTGGACTCAACAGGGAAGGAGTAGTAGGAGAGCAGTATGGTGGTAGTAAGTAGAGAGAGAGAGAGAGAAAAGCGCTGTGTATGACCCTTTTCCCCAGGAGAACCCCGTTGGCCGATCGACCCTTGCACCGTCTGAGAACCCGCCCGTGTACCGACCCCCGCCTGTCTGACATCCCTCCCGCCCGCCGAACCCTGGTCCGTCTGAGAGCCCGCCTGTGTACCGACCCCCGCCTGTCTGACATCCCTCCCTCCCGCCGAACCCTGGACCGTCTGAGAACCCGACCCCGTGCACCGAACCCCACGCTCAACCCCCGACGACGAGTCCAGAGCCTGAGCCCCCTCAGGACCGACCCCCCCTCCGCTGCGGCGGCGTTTTCCCCTCTCTCCCCCTCTCCCGAATCTCCAATAAATTGGATTAATTGTGAAATTGGTGTGGACAGTCAACTGTTTTTCAATACTGGTTTGGTGGCACCTCTTCTCCTCCTCGAGGTTGCCACAATATATATATATATATATATATATACAGTATATATTACATATTATTTGCTGGCTTTACTCATTGTTTCATTACTTCTATCTATCATGTATGTATAGCCAAGAGAAGGCATTAAGGATGTGCAAATGCATGTGATTAACTTCAGAGTTATCAACAAAGGTCTTTTATGTGGAAGCTTGACACAAGACACAAGGTTCCCACATACCTGTTCATCATGAGGCTCCCATTAGATGAGAAAGCACATTATGCATTGATTATTGAATATTTAGGCAGAGACAAGCTCAAATGAACGCATGCCAATACCTTGTGTTCCCCAAACAACAGAAATCCCAAAAATACATTTGGAGGAATACGTTTTTGATTAGTGTTATTAATGTAAACATATCCTTGTGCTTGACAAGGTGAGACCCAAAGGTATAATCTCAGTGCCAGTAAGTTTCCTAACCATCTTTATCCCATCCTCCTTCCTTCTGTTTGTCTTTCTCTCTCCATCTTCACACTGAAGATGGACACACACACACACACACACACATTTATATATTGGAGATGTATGGGGTGAGTCATAATGCATAGGACAGAGGGAAGGGGCCCAATACACCTTTACTCCTCCCAGCGACTGTATGCACATGAGGCTAACAGCTCCCCCAACTGACATTTAAGCGGATTAATAATGTTGAGGTTGCCA
The DNA here is from genome assembly GCA_030340625.1 of Merluccius polli. Lineage (NCBI taxonomy): Eukaryota > Metazoa > Chordata > Actinopteri > Gadiformes > Merlucciidae > Merluccius > Merluccius polli. Next base: position 134,411 of record JAOPHQ010004846.1, read on the forward strand.
AGCTACAAATCCTTTTTCACAATCCACGGCAGGGCCAGACACTTCCTTGGCTGAAATCACTCTGTTAGAAAAACAAAAGACATCAAGAGCACAGCTGTGATACACAGGGCTGTAACGTCAGCATTCACCACTTCTGCAATTTGGTTGTCGACCACGACAACCAAACTTTAAAAGACAAACAACTTTTAGAACAACAAACCTATAAGGTTAAAGGAGGGGCAGGGCATTGCATATGTGTGCATATTTTTTGCTACAGATGCTTGGAAAAGACTTGTGGGACCAATGAAAAATGACTAATTAACACAATGATCGACAACAAATAAGTGGTCTTCATAAATGCAAAGTGCTTGGCGGCTAAAAAGTTAAAAGAAATTCATGCTCATTGTCGCTGTCCTCAAATACGATCGTCTGGCCATGCTTTAGATTAGCATTCATAAATACGATTACTTATCGATTACTAAGAACATACACTTTATTTATTCTTGTGTGGAAATTCATTCTCTGCATTTAACCCATCATAACTTGCTCGAAGCAGCTGCTACACAGCATCGACTAGTCTGTTAATGCCCTAATTGTCAGTATTTCTTTCTGGATAAGCACAGCACTGGACTTCTTTTGAAGATAGTTACCATGATGCAGTATCGTTTTGCCTCGCCCCATCTCTTCTCTTCTGCAGCATTATTTGCTACATCTTTGGGCACCAGCGCCAATCACTACTACACAGAGAGAGAGAGAGAGAGAGAGAGAGAGAGAGAGAGAGAGAGAGAGAGAGAGAGATGCAGGCCCATTATTAATAATAAAACCTCACTCTTTACCTTTGAGTGGTGGCCACTGTATTTCATCAGCAGAAAATTAATGAAATCCTTTCTGCCAACATTGACTCTGTTCTTTGTAGCAACCCGAGGTAGCGGTAGGAGGAGTCCAAAAAGTATCTGATGATGCAATAAGCTTAAGAGTATACACAGCGTCTCTGATTCAAGAGCTTGCATGCTGCACTGACGAAGCCACTACTGTCCTTCAACAATTCAAAAGCTCACCAAGTAGATATAGAGACAGAGTGGTAGAGACAGAGGTTGATGGAAGGACAAGATAGCCTCCTGTATAACTAGATCTGTAATCAGAAAAGACTCAACTAAATGTTTTGCCAAGCCACACTTGGCAGTATTTACAACAAAAGGTCAATTGAAAAGGCATCAAGCTGCAGCATGTGCACTTACCCCACCTCCAGGTCTGTTAATTTACTCCAGTTCTGTTACTTTACTCCAGGCCTGTTACTTTACTCAAGGTTTGCTACTTTACTCCAGGTCTGTTACTTTACAATCACATAGCAATCACAAAGCTTGGCTGACTCCATGACAGTTATTGTGGTTTCTGCTGCTGGAGGCCCTCTACTGTAAAATCATGCAATATATTTGCAAAAATATTCATTCACCACCCAGGCTTAAGACATTGCCGTGTCAATGAGCAGCAATTTGCCTTCTCCATCTAAACGGATTCTCCCTGGCTAGAGATCCTACCTGAGCGGTTCTTTCATTTTTGGAGCAGGTTTGCGGGAAAGAGGGGGGGCTGCTTTTACTTCTCCAGTGCAGGTAACAGCATTGCCTGCAGCACTTAACAGCTTGTCTGGAAATTGACTATTTTGTTTCTGCAAAAACAACACAATGTTCTCTAGGAAGAACCAAAAAATACCCACCTGTGATTGTTTTGAGGGAAAACACAATCTCAGCGAGAATAGCATTATTGGATGTATTATCATATCCCGCTACAGTGCCAGTGGCAGTGCAAGCGAGGCCACACTGCTACAGCAATAGCAGTGTTTTTTTTTTACTATTTTGCACCAGGAGCTGACACACTCAAAACACTGCAGACTTCTACACATCTCCAAGTAATTTCTTCTGCTGAGTCATCTTTAACTTACATATGCATAAAAGGTGCATGATTATTATGGTGTACATCTGTGCTTGTGATGAAGTAGTCATTCTTGTTGTGGTTGTTGGAATAAGACGAGTTATAGCTGGTAAGCACCGGCACAAATAAGTAAACAGCAACTTGTCAAGCTGGGGGGTGTACTACGAACCTCGATTAGTGGGTTAGCGAGGTATGTTGCGCTCAAAGCCTGGGTTAGCTGTCCTACGAAAGTCGCTCTCTTTTAGCATCGCTATATCACCATGGTAACTTATGCTGGCAACCAAACCTGGTCGGGAGGAGGTTTTCAGCTAATGCTGGGCTTACACCAAAAGATTTTCACAGTCCCAGACTAAAAACTGAAAGTCTTGAGTAAATTTCTGAGTTTTACTGGAGTCACAGCGCGCTCCCGTCGTCTCGATCGTTAAGTTTAAGGTAGTAATCTGCGCTGTTTCAGATCAGTCTTTTCCTAGTCTTGGGCTTGCGATAATATCAAACGTGTTTGATATTATCGCAAGTCGCAGTGACGTAACACAATCAACAACCAATAGATGAGCTCTGACAAAAGCGGAAAAAGGAAACCTGACAGTTTCTACCAAGGGCATGATGGGAACAAATTGCATGGTGGGAAAAAAGAATAACATAATCTAGTTGTAGTCTTGTAAATAGTGACCCTGCAAGATTCACAGTCTTTGTACAATCTCAGTCTGAGACTCGGCTGTGACTAAAAACTCTAAACACTTGTCTTTAGATGTGAGCAGGTGTGAGCTGATAGTTTTCTAAGAGTCTTTTCCAAATCTTTTCAAAGTCTTCTGATGTATGGGTAGCATTAGACGTTCCGATTAGATCGGCTTCTTAAAGCTGAACGCCGCTTTCGGGACAGATCCGATCCCTTGGCATTGCCTGAGGATATTCTTTATGGGAGATACAGGTTCTCATCAGAGGGTATTCGCTATTTGGTCGTTCTTGTTGGACCTTATGAAGGCAATGCTACAAAAAGAAGCCGTGCGCAGTGTGTCTGTGTTTCACTGCGATTTGTTGCCACGGGTACATATTTGCATACAGTTGGTGATGCCGAAAATATAAGCCAAAAGGTGCCTTGCGATACGCAAAGTTGTAGCTGCCCTAAATACACTGCTAAATATGTTTGTGGTGTTTCCCAACTTTTTGCCAACACAAACTGTCAAGTTGCAAGTTATCAACTTGTAGGTGAAAGAAAACATCTGTATACGTGAATGAGCGGTAGCGTGGCGGTAGTGCGTCAGTCTTGAGATTCTGCATGCTGGGTTCGATTCCCAAGTGAAGTACATTTATGTGTATTTTAATAAGTTATATTTCTTATGTCATATGGAATACTTATTAATTAATGTTATGGAATTATCCAGTTTGGTAATCTAGATGGGGTAAAAGGCATGATGATGGACAGGCAAGATATGAACCCCGGTCGCTGGCGTTCAGCTCACATACTAATCCACCACACCACCGTCACTACCTTCCAGCACATGCAATACGTTTCTTACATATAGGATGTATTTGAAAGGAATTCCCTAAATTACACAATAAAGCAAGTTGGAGGTTGCTTTTGCATTTTGCAATCATATGCACTCTATTGGGATTAATGGCGAACAATTCTTACGCATTCACAGAATCTGCTGTTTTTTGCCAGCACGCCTCCCTAGCCTTATTATGGGCAACTGTATCACCCCTTGCCGTTATTTGCTTTTTAAACTCCTCGTATGAGTTCATAATCACTACTTGCTCCTCCTGAGTGACATACATAGTCCGTGTTCGCTCCGTCGGATCCATTGCGTCAAGGTGAATGATGTTGGGTTACGCCCTTTTTATGTGAACGCGCATTGAAACTAAAGCGGATAACCTGGCTTGACAAATTTACCTTTAAGTGAGCTTCGTGGAACCGTTTAACTCTGATCGCGAGTTTCGTATTTAGCAATCGAGGTTTTCCCAAGAAAGCCTGGATATGTTCAGCGAGCTTCGTAGTATACCCCCCTGGGGCCGTATTCACAAAGGATCTTAGCGCTAAAAGTAGCTCTGGCGTTAGGCCTATTCACAAAGAATCGGAAAATGGCTGCGAGACGAAATGTTTTGGAGACAATGGAAGACTGTGAATTGATCAAGAGATATAGGCTAAATCGTGAGGGTATAAAACTTGTTGTGGAATTAGTGCGGGATGCAATAACATCCCCGACTAACAGGAATAACTCGATTAGGAAATAAAATGTTTGGCAACACTACGATATTTAGCAACAGGGAAAATGCAAGTTTGAACCATCAACGCGCTCTGTAGACCACATATCAATTCAATTAAATTCAAACTTTATTAAGGACACATCTCATGAAAGGTCCATAACACCAACACAACACAATAATAATAAAATAATAAAAATAGAATAAAAAAATACACACACACACACACATATATATATATATATATATATATATATATATATATATATATATATATATATATATATATATATATATATATATATATATAAATGTAGCCTACATATAGGTAAATATACACACACACACACACACACACACACACAATTCCACAATGATCCTATATTTACATACAGGCTACAAGAGCTGACAGAGCTCAGTTCAAAGTTGGTTAAGGCTGAAATAATACCATTAATATCATCCAACAGTTTATCCGGTTTCCTTTGGACAATCAACAACTACACATGATCAAAGCCAACTTCATGGCAATTGCAGGTATGGCCGGTGTGGTCGGTGCTGTTGACGGGACGCGCATACAAATAATTGCGCCATCAAAAGATGAGGACGTGTTCGTCAATAGAAAGAAAGTACATTCCATCAACACGCAGATTGCTTTTGATGCAACTTTTAACATTCTTGATGTTGCGAAGTGGCCTGCAGGGTCTATCCGTGATCCGCGTATTTTAATGGGGAGCGGTCTGAGGCGTGAGGCGCCGTGTACCAGTTGGGTGTCTTGCTGGGTGACAGGCTGTCCCTGCAAGACGTCTGACACCTCTCAATCCACAACCGGGAGCACAGTTAAAGTATAACATGCAAGTGATTACGCAGATTACGATTAGTCCTATGCGTAAAAAACATCGTATTAGCTCTTTGTCGCCTTTTATTTGTTGAATCCATATTTATTATTGTTTGCTGTGTTCCTCCATATATGTTAGGGCACACAAAAATACACGAAATCTTGTGGAGAGAGGATGTGATCACAGTGATCACTGTATGCGCCATTCTCCACAACCGGTATGGGCTTTTATTAAAAGTGTTGAATAGTGGAGATATGCTCATTGAATAATAGTTTGCAGGGTGCTTTTAATTGCCTCCTTGAATTAATGCAATTTACGTATTTTTATTGTTTTTATTGTTTATCTCTCTCTCTTTAACGTGCATAGGCTACAACGTCATTATCGTGGTCTGCACAAACTTGTCATCATGCGTGTATTCTGCTAACTGCACTGTCCATAACTATTTGATAGGGATGTCTAGCCGAGGCTACTTCCTTGTTCTTCGGTGATTTAGTGGGCTCGTTTTCACAGAGACCGCTCTGACCGCTTCCAAACTCGTGCACGAGAATCGACGTAATCCATAGCAACGGCGCGTCACTCTTAGTGATTTATCCTTAGTATGAGTAGGTCTCAGCGGCTTTGTGAATAACTTTTAAGAAAAAACTCCTACGTAAAATGTTTTAGCGCGAGTTAGGAGCACTCCTAGCTGTAAGATAAAATGCTTTGTGAATACGGCCCCTGGTCAGTACCGCTAAATCTCAAACTCTCCATTCCGTTCTCCAAACATGTTATACATTTGTCACATAGGTATATGCACCCACTCCTTACAGTAGGTCTCTGCACATACTATTCTCTTTTCACCTCATTGTAGGAAAACATATGTTTGATTATGATTTCTCAGCATGCATAATGCTATTTTTTTCTTTACTCTATTGTTTAATATAATATAATAATATATCTAATATATGCCATTTAGTGGACACTTTTATCCAAAGTGTCTTAGAATATCGGATACATTTTTATAGCATGGGTGGTCCCAGTGGGAATATTGTTTAACATTAATAGTGTATTTTATGATGTGTGTTTTATTCTTAAGGTATCTGTTGGTTTATCAGCAGCAGCAGGGATACACTTTTGAAATCATGTATGATTTTAGAAGTTTGATTTTCAGAGTGCAGAAATGTATTGATTAAGGACCTCAACTCAAGTAGTTCCCACCACGTGCCTCTTGGTGTGTTTAAGAAGTTCCCCCATCCACATTCATTCTCTTAGATTAGCATATTGATGACAGTGAGGAATCTATATGTCACTAGACACCCTTCAAATTTGTTCATACAAATTAAAAATGGCCTCACTTAAAGCAGCTTGCCTCGGATGTCGTTGAGTGTTTGTTGTGTGCACGTTTGTTTGTGTGTGTGTGTGTGTGTGTGTGTGCGTGTGTGTGTGTGCGTGTGTGTATGGAGAGTCTCTGTGTATGTGAGCGCATACAGTATGTGTGTGTGTGTGTGTGTGTGTGTATGTGTGAAAGCATCAAGAAAAAGCGTTTGCATATTTATGGCAAAATGAGACAAACACACTAACACATGCACACACAGAGTGAGAAACATGAGGGCAGTTTTGTGGTTTATGGAGATTTCCTTCACGCCAGGATGCCAAGATGATCTCAGGCACAACATGCCGCTGAGACTCTGTGGAAATGCAATCAGTCCGCGCAGAGGGGTCCCCTAATTCATTCCTATACTCAAAATTGGCCAGAGGAAATTTGGGATACAAGTTGAACAGAAGTATCAACACTGATAATACATACAAGAAATACAAGGAAATATGACTTTGGTATTCTTCTGCAGCGATTAAGCTATAAAGCATAGGATACGTTTGCAGACTCTTTGGAAATTATCTTTTGATCTACATCTGTTGTAGGCACAGGTTGTAATGAAGAACCTGTATTGTATTAATACTCACTCTCTAAGTATTCCCCTATGATATAGGTTATCTTTAAGAGTAAATCATTTTCAAGGGAAATAATCTTAGAGATGCAACCTTTCAGATACAGTTTGTGTTATACCCTGATGTTAAAGCAGTGCAATCAATATTACTTTAATGCACACAAAGTTAACAATCTATTCAGACCTACAGTGTACTGGGGTGTCATGTCATTAAAGTTATTATTCTCATCTGCATGAATATAAATGAGGATTAGGAAAACGAGTATTCATAATCATTCAACCAAAGCATTGTGCAAATCAAGCACATGGTTAGTCTGACAATGTTGAGGTCACCTCATTACACTTGGAGTACTCCAAGAAAACAGAAAAAACATTATACCCTTTATATTATAATTATTGAAATCAATGTATAAGGCAAGCATGCTCAACAAACACAAATGAGGTGGTATCAGGGGTTTTCAAAGTGTGGGATAGTGGGCCTCCCCTGAGAGAACTCAAAAGCAGCCGCGCCCCCCCCCCCCCCCCCCCCCCCCCCCCCATTATTATTACTTTTATTAGTGTTATTGATGTTGCTTTGTATGTTCCACGCAGGCTTAAAAAAATGTTTTAACAATAAATGTCATACACATCTTTATTTTTCTAAACATCTTAAACATGTTTGTATGTTCTTAAACATATTTCTAAAACATTGTAAACATCTTTATCTGTGTATGTGCTCAAATATTTTTGTAAACACAATCTTTGTGTATGTTTTTAATATCTTTTTAAAACACATTTTTACATCCTATGTTTTTAACATCTTTTTGAAACACATTTTTACATCTTGTGTTTTTAACATTTTTTTAAAAACACATTTTAACACCTTTGTGTGTTTTTAAACATTTTGAATACATTTAAACATATTTTTGTTAAAAAACATCTTCACTTAAAAAAAAAAAATTAACTTTTCAACTGATTTTTTAAACGTTCACTCGTCTGACGTTATCCCACATGAACACTGAAAATGATCTCCCCTCGTGTGTAAATCCTTAATATAATAATGAACCGATTGCAAATCTTATTTTGCTCGGGTTTTCCCGCCTTCCCAATGCGTAAAGCTACGCGGTATGGTGCCTCGGTTGCCTTGGTATTTACATGTACTTATATGTATTTATATGTATTTACAGTACCAAATGTCTGGATGGTTTTCTTCTGTGACCGCAATTCATTAAGCTTCCTATCAAAAAACTCCCGCGGCTTGGTGGTTAAACTATGTTGCTTAGTTTCAATATGGCGCCGGAATTTCCATGGTCGCATACTGCAAACTTTAAATAATCAGGGTCATACTTCCTCCGTTTTCTCCTGGACTCTGTGTCCACTCTCATGTTCACCTGAGCTACTAAACATCCATTATGACTCAATCTTTTTCATTTTTCTCCCGGTGTATTTTTTCTCATGCCGCGCCTCCCCTGAAACTCTCTGGCGCCCCCCTGGGGAGGCGCGCCTCACACTTTGAAAACCGCTGACATAGATGAATAGACTGTGGAAGATGGCCCATAGGTCAATATATTTAACAACATAATTATATGTACACACCTGTGTAACAGGTACGCAACGATTAATTTATATATAGGTTTGAAATCTGCAAACTTACCCTTTAACTGTGGACTTTTAACAAGGGGCAAAGGGCCCTTCCCTTTAATAAGGAGAGGAGCAAAGTGCCTTTCACTTAAAAAAAACATTGCTAAAGCTGAAGGGACCAGTGCAAAGCCCCGAGCAATACTGTGAATTTTTTCTTATTGAGTGTGCCTGAAAGAGCACACTATATACTATCCACCGGGCTTATTATTATTGAGTATGCCTGAAAGAGCACACTATATACTATCCACCGGGCTTATTATTGAGTGTGCCTGAAAGAGCACACTATATACTATCCACCGGGCTTATTATTATTGAGTGTGCCTGAAAGCACACTATATACTATCCACCGGGCTTATTATTATTATTATTGAGTGTGCCTGAAAGCACACTATATACTATCCACCGGGCTTATTATTATTATTATTATTATTATTGAGTGTGCCTGAAAGAGCACACTATATACTATCCACCGGGCTTATTATTATTGAGTGTGCCTGAAAGCACACTATATACTATCCACCGGGCTTATTGAGTGTGCCTGAAAGCACACTATATACTATCCACCGGGCTTATTATTATTGAGTGTGCCTGAAAGCACACTATATACTATCCACCGGGCTTATTATTCTTATTATTATTATTGAGTGTGCCTGAAAGCACACTATATACTATCCACCGGGCTTATTATTGAGTGTGCCTGAAAGCACACTATATACTATCCACCAGGCTTATTATTATTGAGTGTGCCTGAAAGCACACTATATACTATCCACCGGGCTTATTATTGAGTGTGCCTGAAAGCACACTATATACTATCCACCGGGCTTATTATTATTCTTCCGTTTCTTCCGTGTTTTTTTCGGTCGACTTCTCCTCCCGCAGCTTTGGTCACACATACACAAAAAAGGTATCAAAACATGCGGCTCTGCCGGGGGAAGTGTTCTAAGACTTTTCTTAAAATAATACGAATTTTTCGCGACGTAAGTCCCATAGAGAATGAATGGGAGGAGGTAAAAAAACCAAGACTTTTCGTACTGCCTACTGCTGTCTGCTGCTCCGGCATACTTTCACCTAGAAACTCAATTTGAACATTAAACAGTAGACACAAGTCTTGTGTATTTGGTGTATCATTCCACGTTTTGATAGGTCATATAGTTTTTAATCAATCACGGATCAATGACCATGATCATTTTGGGAGAAATTATGAGATTATAATGGGTGTGTATTGCGAGGAATGTTCGTGTCAGAGTGCAGGTTAGAGTGGGAGAGAGCTCAAAATAAATCCAGATTGTTTCTCTTTCCATGCTGCTCCTGGCCACAATTTACACTTTACACGCATGATTGTTTCCAAATGTGTAGACATACTTGTTCTGTCTCTCACAATGTGCTCAAAAAATCAGAGAGACTTACAGAATTTGAATTAGCAGCCTCTAAGTGCGGCCAGTCTGTATCTTCTCCTCATTAACTCCAATACAAATATTTTCAGAGAGAAGCAGAACGGACCCCTGTTTTAAACTTGCAAGTGTGTCCACAATATTTACTGTAGAAACACTGTAGGAACACCAAATCGTTCAGGAAATCCTTACAGTGATGATGGTCTCGTTTTTTTTCTGATACATGCTACCGTTTTGTCAGAATAAGCCCAAATGTGAGACCAGTGCAGAGGCAGAAAAGCGCTATTTTTCTCAACGTTTCTTTCAGCCTCAGCCTGGGGGCTATCGCGCGCAGGTGTGTGCGCGTGATCTAATTACGGTTGGTTAGTCAGTTTAACTGGCGCGAGGCTGTTGTCAGGCAAACCCTACAGATATCCGTCGTCTGATTGGACGGCGGATACAAGAGGACTCCTATTGGTCACCGCCGATCTGCTCTTCCGCGTTGATCACGGTACACAGGAAAACATTGCTTTATGATGGCGGCGGTACACGTGAAAGAGATGGTGGCGGTACACGGGAACTGCTTCTGGTAAGATTCGCCGTTTTGAATCTCAAATACAGGTCCACTCCACGGTGGTGTGTTAAAACCCACGCGCGCACACACACACGTTTTTTTTTCTTTTCCAATAGCCCCGCTGTATAGCGACCCGGCTGAAACACGGGAGGACACGCTATATTTATCAAAGCTTGGTCGCCGTGCTTAGGCTATAGCCACACCACTAGGTTTTGTATCTCAAATGGACCATTGGTTTATACACTTTTACACCAGTCAGCAAATATGCTACAGGTCCACAGTGGTGTGTCAAAACCCGCCGCACACACGCACACACGCGTTTTTTTCCAATACCCCCGCAGTATATGAACTCAACTGAAACACGGGAGGACGCGCTGTATTCATGAAAGCTTGGTCGCCGTGCTTAGGGTACATTCACACTACGTTTTGAATCTCAAATGGACCATTGGTTTATACACTTTTACACCAGTCAGCAAATATGCTACAGGTCCACAGTGGTGTGTTAAAACCCACCATACACGCGCACACACACACATTTTTTTGTTTTTTTTCCAATAGCCCCGCTGTATATCGACACGGCTGAAACACGGGAGGACACGCTGTATTTATCAAATTGATTGGGTCTTATTAGTCATACATACCATTTGTCATTTAATCCTTCTTATGTGGGTACTCCTTTCCCATTGCCATTAATGCTCTCGGTACCGCTCCAATATGTCGCCGTATTTACTTTGCGATGACTCCCAATCTATGTTTTCCACTGCCTTCAACGCCTTAAAGGCCGCAGTATACTTGCCATTCCCAAGCTGTCGCGCGACAATGTCACGTCAAAATGACGTCGATCTCGCCGGCGCGACAGGATTTTAGGCCGGTCGCGCACCTCTCTTTTTTTTTTCAGCAGGAAGTTACAAAGCGGAAACAGAAACACGGACGAGTTCGAAGGCACATTTTAATGCGCCTTATTGCTAAGGCTTCTTTCTTTATATGTTCTACATATATAATGCTTTATAGTGAGAGACATCCCGGTGAACTAAACCTTAACTGAATGTCTAATGATGTGTAAGAAATTAAAGACACAGGGGTACCAGTATTAGTATATCTCTTCTTCTACTGCATAGAAATAGCAGTCGGTAGCCTTTCCTCAGTGGCGCCACCTCTGTTCAGGAGAAGACTGCAACTACTGTCGCGGCCACCAGTGCGAGTATAAATAGTTACGGTGCTCCCGGGACGTCACATTGTCACGCGAGAGCTTGGGAACGGCGAGTATACTGCGGCCTTAAGTCCACACACCGCCGCCGAACGGCGCGCGTCAAAACAGCCGCCCCTATTATTTTCTATGTACAACCCCCACACCGGTGGCGGCAGGCGCCCGCCGTCGCCACCACGCTACACTTCACGCGTGTCCTGTTTATCTCTGTGAATAAATGCTTAAACACTTTGATAACTGTTACTGAACAATGTGTTAAATATTTTAGGGAGGATGACAACAGATCTTGGAAGAATCAAGACAGCAAGTCAGCAGAAGAAAAGTAAGAGACATTTACCCATGATTACAAAACTGTATGGAGGACTAAAAGTGCCAAAATTAAATAAATAAATACACCATTAAATAATTACTTAAATGTGTCGTTAATTAATTAAAATTGGAATTAAATACTTAAATGTGTCATTAATTCATTAAAATACCGATAATTTCACTATGTAATTAATTTACATTTACATTTCATGATTTACATTTCATGATCCTGTGTTGCAGTGCTTCATGAATTGTCAAACTGTCAAACTCGCCCATCAAAGTTGGTAGGCGGATCCTAATTACCTGATTGGTTACCCTGCGCATCAAGTCAAGGCAAATCATATAATTAAATAGTGAAATGATTATATGTTGTTGTTTTTAAATAAAATTAATCGGTAATTTAATTAATGACACATTTAAGTAATTATTTAATGGTTTATTTATTTAATTTTGGCACTTTTAGCCCTCCATAAAACTGTACTGTATCTTGATTACTTTGATCACTTGACTTGATTCATGTTGGTGTCTTACAGATGTTTTTTTGTGTGTGTGTGTGTGTGTGTATATTGCAGACAACATGGAAGATCATCACTGCCCTCTCGCTTAACTCTACTCTGCCTGCAACCCTTTTCATCATTTTTTTTGTAACTTTGTCTCGCACATAATATTTGAGGTTAAAAGGGCATAGGTTGCTGTATAAATAAATACTTAAAAAAGGAATGTTTGTTGTAGGTGTGCTCCTTGTATATAATATCATAATGTTACTAGTATTAATTGTTTGAAATCTCTGAAGAATCTCATCATAATGTACACACTCCCGTGGCCCTTTCAAAACTTCCCCCGAGGGAATTTTCTAGTTATTATTATTATTATTATTAGGGCCACGGGGCAATCGCACCAAGCACTGGCCCCTACAACTAAAGCTGAAGGGTCGCCCCAGTGCTGTGGATTTTTTTCTTATTATTCCTCTTACGGACACATTTTCGATTCACTACTAGTCCTGCAACTCGAAGAGTTTGTTGTGTTCACTACTGCATTGAGTTACTCATACAGTTATGTTCAGTTGAATTGTACAGCCTCTAGGTGGCATAGTTATGCAGACTGGGGAGAGAGATGCTAGAAGAAGAGGGAGAGGAATGTAATGTATGTTGTTGATACAGGGAGGGAGATAAAGATGTTTGCTGGAAAGTAACGCGTTTGTGTTGGTTATTACTACACACCCAACATAACAAGTGGCGATGAGGATAAAGAAAAATGGCTTTACTCAGTTTACAACCGCCCTCTGCGTTCCTGGAGTGCCCGGGAGAACCGAAGATTACGTTCAAGGCTTGGAGAAAGCTATTTGACAACTACTTGCTGGCAATCGGAGGTCAAGATTTTTCCGAGGGGAGGAAAAGAGCACTGCTGATTCACTGTCTGGGAACAGAAGGACAAAGGTTGTACAATACCTTGCCTACCTTGCCAGTAAGCCTTGCTTACTGAGGATACCTACGGTGGTAGCGTGCTGGCTTTGCAAACCTTTTTCACCCCAAAAGTTAACGTGGTCGCGGAGAGGTACCGTTTTTGGCAGCGAGCTCAAGCTGTGGGTGAGTCAATGGATCACTATGTGGCAGCGCTGCGTGAACTAGTGACAACGTGCAATTTCAGTGCAATGGAAAATGAAATGCTACGTGATCAGATAGTGGAGAAAACGTGTTTGCCTCATATACGTGAAAGACTGTTGTTGGAACCTGAGCTAACTCTTGACAAGGCACTTACCCTAGCCAGACGAATTGAAATCGCCGTTGCTGACGCAAAAACGTTCAGTGTGGAATGAAACTAGTCTCTGCAGCCTACAGACAGGGAAATAAGAAGGCAGGAAACCCCAAAGTGAAGTATAAGCAAAAAGGGGGAAAACGGAATGATGCCAGTCAACAATGCTACAGATGTGGCTCTGCTGATCACCTTGCTAATGACCAGTCATGCCCAGCTAAAGAAGGTAAATGCAAAACATGTGGGAAGATAGGCCACTATTCCAGAGTGTGCAAATCCTCTGCTAAGTCAGTCAATGAAGTGAGTTTGCCTGAAGTGACTGTCCTCAATGTTGGCAAGAAGACTGATTTGCAAGGAAAACTAATTGGAACCTTCACTCTGGCTACATCACCTACAAGTACACATACAAGTGACATGTTAGTTGACACAGGATCTGGTGTTTCAATACTACCTGAAAAACTGTACAGAGAAAACTTCAGCACAAGTAAATTAAGCCCACCTACAGTAAAACTGTTGACATACTCAAGACAGAACCTAAAAGTATTTGGACGTCTTAAAGCGACAGTAACATACAACAGAGGACTGCAACTGGATTTTTCAACATTGTGAAGTCTGGTACACCTCTCATTGGGCTGGATCTATGTGAAGACCTCAACATATAGATTAAAGGAGGAAAGTTGGTGGAACCAACAGTGGACTGTGCCATGCTTTCACAGTCACCTAAGCCCCCTGAAACTACAACCACTTTGGACATTGGACATGCCAAAGGCTTTGTGCATAAAGTGCAGATACGCACAGATGTTAAGCCAGTGCAACAAAAACTCAGACGCCTGCCGCTTTCTGTACGTGATACCGTCACTGCAGAGCTGAACAAACTGGAAAAGCAGGGAATCATAGAGGGAGTTGATTCATCTGAATGGGTTTCCCCTATTGTAGTCACTAGGAGGAAGAACGGAAAAATCTGAAATCGAAAAATCCATGTGTGTGGATATGAGAGAACCTAAGGCAGTGGTCCCCGACAGCCACCCATTACCACTGATCGAGGACATACTAGCTGAGCTGCGTGGGTCAAAGATGTACTCTACCTTGGATCTGAAAAGCGCCTACCATCAACTGGAACTGCATGAGGAGAGCAGAGGTCTCACTGCTTTCATTACACATTGATTGTACAGATACCGCAGAGTTCCTTATGGACTAAGTTCAGCCCCTGCAGCATTCCAGAAAATGATGACAAAAATACTCAGTGGGTTAAAGGGGGTGAAGTCTTACCTAGATGATATCATAATCTATGGGCCCTCAAAGGAAGAACATGATGCTAACCTGAAAGCTGTAATGAAGCGTATCCAGGAAGCAGGTCTGCAGCTCAACAAGGAAAAATGCCTCTTCAGTCAGATTGCACTGACATTCCTGGGTCACAGACTCTCACCTGAAGGCTTACAGCCAAGCGATGGCCATGTGACTGCAATCCTGAATGCCCCTGCTCCTACTGATGCAGCCACCCTGCGTTCATTCCTGGGCTTAAGTGCATGGTATAGCAAATTCATACCTAACTACGCCAGCCTGGTCGAGTCAATGAGAGCTCTGTTGTGGAAGAATATGACATTCAAGTGGAATGATGCAGCACAAGAGAGCTTTGATCAAGTCAAATACATGGTGGTCAACAGCCCAGCACTGAAACTGTTTGACCCAAACAAACCAACAGTTGTCTCAACTGAAACTTCTGATTACGGACTTGGAGCTGTTTTGACACAGGTGAATGAGGCCGGAGAGGAAGACACAATCGCTTTCGCGTCCCGCAGTTTGTCAGATGCTGAAAGAAAGTACTCGATAGTTGAAAAAGAGGCTCTCGCATGCGTATGGGCTGCTGAAAAGTGGCGTGTGTGGCTCTGGGGAAGGAAGTTCCTGTTATGCACCGATCATCAAGCTCTAACTACACTCCTGACTACCAAAGGAAATAATCGAGCTGGACTTGGGGTAGCCCGGTGGTCTGGAACACTGAACAACATTGCCGACTGCTTATCCAGACTACCACTTCCTGCGACAGACATGGATTATACTGAGACCGTGGAGTCAGTCGCAACAATACTGGACGACATTCAAGCAGTCACTCAGGCGGACTTCAAAGCGGAGAGTAACTCCTGCCCTGTGCTGACTAAACTTTGCGCACAGCTACAAAAGCCTTGGCCAAAACAAAAGAAAGTGCTTGACCATGACTTACAGCCATATTACCTGATACGTGATGAACTGGAAATTTTGGATGACTGTGTGGTCAGAGGCACTCACTGTCTCGTGGTTCCAGGGTCACTGCAGAAAAGGCTCATAGACATTGCACATGAGACTCATCAGGGCATTGTCAGAACAAAACAACGCCTCAGAGAACTTTACTGGTGGCCTAAAATGGACACACAAGTTGAATCACTCAAAGACTGTACTACATGCAGACAAAATGACAAGTCAGTTACTACCTACAATGCCCCACGCCAACCTGTACCTTTGCCTGACGCCGTGTGGGAAAAAGTGTCAATCGACAAAGTTGGTCCTTTTGAATCTGCACCAAGAGACTGCAGATATGCCATAACACTTGTGGACTACTTCAGCAAATGGCCGGAAGTAGCTTTTGTGGCACAGATTGATACTGCAACAATCATTCAGTTCCTCATAGCAAACTTTTCACGGGAAGGTAATCCAAAAGAGTTAGTGAGTGACAATGGTACTCAGTTCACATCAGCTGAATTCAGAAATGTCCTAAAACAAAGAGGAATCGTGCACCTGAAATCATCTCTATATTACCCCTGTGCAAATGGAGAAGTTGTAAGGTTCAACAGAGTGCTTAAAGACTGCCTCCAGACTGCTTCAATCCAAGGGACACCCTGGAAGCCATTCACAAGGTCCTTCCTTATGGATTACAGAGCTACTCCACACTCAACCACTGGAGTGAGTCCCTCACAGCTGCTTCATGGAAGACAAGTGAGAACAAAACTCCAAATCATGGATATGACTCCTGTCCACGTAAACGAGAATGTGGTGCGTGAACGGGTTAGAAAGATACAGGAAAACTCAAAACAGTATACAGACAGGAAGAGGAGTGCAAGCAAGACATCCTTCAACCCCGGTGATCAGGTTAGGATTCGGAAGCCATGGAAGGTGAAGAAAGGGGAACGAAAGTTCACAAAGCCAAGAACTGTGGTGTGGAAGAAAAGCCCATACACCTACCTGTTGGGTGATGGTAGAATCTGGAACGCACCACATCTTTCTGTACTACCAGAAATGAACACTATGGACAATGACACTGAACAAACCGAACCTCAACGAGAGACCAATGTGGACAGTAGACCTGAGAGGCTTAGGCAACCGCCTACCTGGGCTAAGGATTATGTCCTGTACTAAAGAAGCTGCATAAATATGCCTTTTGTTGGTTGTTAAAGAAAAGAATGCATGCATGAAAATGTTTGGTATGCAATTTACATACTGATAAATGCTGTTGTAATGGTTGATTGGTTGTCATTTTATTATTTTAAAATGTTATAGGCATGGTGTTACTTGAATCCTATTACAAAAGTAATTTTAAGTTTTGTTATGAAGGAATTCGCCTTTTGAAAGGGGGAAGTGTTGTGTTCATTACTGCATTGAGTTACTCATAGTTATGTTCAGTTGAATTGTACAGCCTCTAGGTGGCGTAGTTATGCAGACTGGGGAGATAAATGCTAGAAGAAGAGGGAGAGGAATGTAATGTATGTTGTTGATACAAGGAGGGAGATAAAGATGTTTGCTGGAAAGTAACGCGTTCGTGTTGGTTAATACTACATACCCAACATAACAGAGTTGTAGGACAAATTATATATCAAAAAGTGCGTCTTCATCGGGATCGGTGTGCTATTGATTTTCTTAAAATATCCCATAGAGAATGAATGGGAGGAGGTAAAAAAACGAAGACTTTTCGTACTGCCTACTGCTGTCTGCTGCTCCGGCATACTTTCACCGAGAGACTCCATTTGAACTTTAAACAGTAGACACAAGTCTTGCGTATTTGGTGTATTATTCCACGTTTTGATAGGTCATATAGTTTTTAATCAAACACTGACCAATGACCATGATCATTTGTGGAGGTATTATGAGATTATAATGGGTGTGTATTGCGAGGAATGTTAGTCAGAGTGCATGAAATCATCGGTTAGAGTGGGAGAGAGTCCAAAATAAATCCAGATTTTTTCTCTTTCCACGCTGCTCCTGGCCACAATTTACACT
This sequence comes from Merluccius polli, assembly GCA_030340625.1. Classification (NCBI taxonomy): domain Eukaryota; kingdom Metazoa; phylum Chordata; class Actinopteri; order Gadiformes; family Merlucciidae; genus Merluccius; species Merluccius polli. The sequence continues at coordinate 152,362 of JAOPHQ010004846.1, forward strand.
CTACACACATTTTTTCCAAATTTGTAGACAAACTTGTTCTCTCTCACAATGTGCTCAAAAAATCAGAGAGACTTACAGAATTTGAATTAGCAGCCTCTAACACCGGATTTTGGGTTGGGAGCTGGGTCTATACCAGATTTCTACCAGGGACGTAAGCGCCGCAGAACAGCTGCGTCCTCCGCCCTGCGTCAATTTCCACCGAGCGCGTAACGGCAGCGTAGCGCTGCAAGGCGGCTGGATTCGCGGGATCATGCGAGAACTACAAGACCACGCGAGAATCAGGAGACCACGCGATAATTTGTGGATGTCAAAATAGAACAAACAAATAAAAGGTTACTTTGCCTTTCCGAAGTTGACTTGCAGTTGCTTTGTCTGTCAGAAGTTGATTTGCTGTTGATTTTGTCATTTTTCCTAGATTTTTGTTAAACTAGTTGGTAGGCGAAATAGTAAATGTTTTCTTTTTTGTCTGGTTTAATTGTGTTTAGTGTTTATTGTTGTTATGTCCTAATGTGTTGTGCTGTAGTCTATAGACAAAGTCAGTTATAAACGACAACGATTTGTGGCCGTGTTCGATCGGGAGGGTGTTTTTATTTTGAAAATTGACCGGATGCTCTATGGCTTTTACTATTTCACTTCCTGCCCGGTCGGTCTGCTCTGTTGAAATTGACGTGGTTCAGCAACGGCTCACGTCAAAAATAGAACACTATGGAATGATAGTGCGCCGCTCCTGGGATGCTACTGAGACGTTCCGCAGCGCGCCCGGTGGAAATGCTTTCATTGACTAGAGTGGCAGCGATCAGCAGCGGTGACCGCGGCGCAGCCGTTACGCGGTGCTTATGTCCCCGGTGGAAATGAGCAGTAAGTGCGGCCAGTCTGTCTCTGCTCCTCATCGACTCCAATACAAATATTTTCTGAGAGAAGCAGAACGGACCCCTGTTTTAAACTTGTAAGTGTCTCCAAAATATTTACTGTAGAAACAATGTAGAAACACCAAATCGTTCAGGAAGTCCTTACAGTGATGATGGTCTGTTTTTTTCTGATAGGAGCTACCGTTTTGTCAGAATAAGCCCAAATGTGAGACCAGTGCAGAGGCAGAAAAACGCTCTTTTTCTCAACGTTTCTGTCTGCCTCAGCCTGGGGGGGCTATCTCACGCACGTGTGCGCGTGATCTAATGACTGTTGATGACGTCGTCTATTGACAGTTGATACAAGAGGACTCCTATTGGTCAGTTTAACTGGCGCGAATTTTCTCGGGCTGTTGTCAGGCAAACCCTACAGATATCCCTCGTCTGATTGGACGGCGGATACAAGAGGACTCCTATTGGTCACTCGCGTGATTTTGTTGTTTGGCCAGGTCATGTAAAAACCCCCCTCCGCGGATCTGCTCTTCCCCGTTGATCGTATCAGAGGTAAGAAATATGCTTCGTCTTTACAACACATCAGTTGTACACAATAGTGAGATTAAGTTTGACTTTGTTACTCTGTCGTGTTTTGGCTATAATCATCTGAAACACATACACGGCCCGACTCCATTTATGATGGCGGCGGTACACGGGAACTGCTTCCGGTAAAATAAGCCGTTTTGAATCTCAAATGGATCATTTGTTTATACACTCTTACACCAGTCAGCAAATATGCTACAGGTCCACAGTGGTGTGTTAAAACCCGCCGTACGCACGCACACACACACATGCATTTTTTTGTTTTTTTGTCCAATAGCCCCGCTGTATTAGCCTGGCTCCGCCCTCCGACGTACTTCCGCTCAATTTTCATTTCCCTTCAGTACTCTGTCTGGGTTTTCGGCATATTCGCGGGTTTTCTCCCGGTAAAGTTTTACCTGTCCAATCAGCGAACAGAGGGAGTGGCTGAGAACAATGACGTTGAAGTCGTGCGCTAGTTTGAGTTGTAGTACATTCGCCTGACATTTCCAATTGTTCCGTTTACTCTTAAATTCAAAGTACAAAACCTGCAGCTCTCGTTGACATCCATCTTCACACTCTACTCTGTTCATTGCAATGAGGTATCACGGATATAGTTGTTGTTGGTCTGGGGTCTGGGCGGCTACGTCACGTGGTTTCCGGTCGGTTCTGTCGCATGACATACGTCACGACCAAACGTTAGCGATTGGTTATGGCAGATTCGGAGTGGCACTGGGCAGATCCAATAGTTTTAAACTTCAACAGAGCACCCGCCTTCAGTTAGTTAACAATTGTCAATGGTGAGTGGCCAGACTCTCTGTACAAATGAAATGTAGTACGAGAGGCTGGTGACCAGGCTACCGCTGTATGTCAACCCGGCTGAAACACGGGAGGACACGCTGTATTTATCAAATATATACCTATATACAGTATATATACATACCTTTTGTCATTTAATCCTTCTTGTGTGGGTACTCCTTTCCCATTGCCATGGCTTGCTCCGGCGATGGATAATGCTCTCGGTACCGCTCCAATATGTCGCCGTATTTGCGATGACCAATCTATGTTTTCCGCCGCCTTCAACGCGGCCCAAAACACACCGCCGCCGAACGCGCGCGTCATAACTGCCGCCCCTATTATTTTCTATGTACAACCCCCACACCGGCGCTACACTTCACGCCAGTGTCCTATTTAGCGTGACCAGATATGAGTCTGTGAAAAGGACACCTCAGCGGGGGGGGGGGGGGGGGGGGTAGTGTATCACATGTTCGCATATAAATGTGTCCACAGTCATGGTGACTAGATATGAAAATTAGCTTTATTGGCCCTTAACAACACTAACATAGAAAATAGAAAAAACACTGCCTCAAAGTGCAAACCCACAGAAAATACAGGCCTAAAGTAAACGTTTTCAATGTTTGTCCCTATAAAACAATAACCCAAAACAATAATAAAAAGTGGCTATAATAAAAAGCTTTGTGTGGATCGCGACTAAGACGAAAGCATGGATATTTCTTTTTTAGTTCATCATTGAAAAACCGGACGGTCCGGCCTAAAGCCGGATGTCTGGCCACCCTAGTCCTATTTCACAGCGTCGCCGCCTCTGAAAAGGCACATATCACATGACCATGCGTTTTCAGGCGTGGTAGTATGGACGGAGATTCTTTCTGCTGTGGTGCTAAAACGCTAGTGTGGATGGAGATCATTTTTGTTTAAAAAAATCCTATAAAACTGAAAACGTAGTAGTGTGCATGTAGCCTTAGGCAGCAGATCGGCTTGAGCTGCGTTCATATTTATACTTTGAAGCTGCTCATGCAGTGATCAGTGTTGGCGGTTGTCGTTGATTTCCTGTCAATGGTCAAAGTAGGTGTGTGTCTGCACCTGTGATAAATGTGTACTGTTACTGACCAATATCTTAAATATTTTAGGGAGGATGACCACAGATCCAGGAAGAAGACCTCCAGAGGACCACAGCTAAAGACAGCAACCCAACAGACAAGTAAGACATTTACCCCTGCATTGTCATTGATTTCGGTCAATGTAGGTTGTCTGTGTATCTCTGTGAATAAATGCTTCACACTAACCCTAACCCCAACCCTAAGATGCTGAACAATGTGTTAAATATTTTAGGGAGGATGACAACAAATCTTGGAAGACGACCAAATATCAAGACAGCAAGTCAGCAGAAGAAAAGTAAGAGACATTTACCCATGAGTACAAAACTGTACTGTATCTTGATTACTTTAAGTTGACTTGATTCATGTTGGTGTCTTACAGATATTTTGTGTGTGTGTGTATTTGCAGACAACATGGAAGATCATCACTGCCCTCTCGCTTAACTCTACTCTGCCTGCAACCCTTTTCATCATTTTTTTGTAACTTTGTTTCCCACATAATATTTGAGGTTGAAAGGGCATAGGTTGTTGTATAAATAAATACTTAAAAAGGAACGTTTGTTGTAGGTGTGCTCCTTGTATATAATATAATGTTACTAGTATGAATTGTTTGAAATCTCTGAAGAATCTCATAATGTACACACTCCCGTGGCCCTTTAAAAATTTCCCCCGAGGGAATTTTCTAGTTGTTATTATTATTATTATTATTATTATTATTATTATTATTATTATTATTACTACACTGTAACATCGTCCACTTTGGGGTGGCAACATTGTAGTTATAAACAGCTAGTGAATTATATCTGGTTGTCAAGTTGCAACTAAAGCGAGGCGGAGGTACAGGTCCAGACATCACTGTGCAGCAACTCTTGTGGAATATCTGGGATTAGTACAGATATGGGTGATTACATCACCCTAAGCACCTGTAGCTTGGCATTTGGGAGGGGGCTCATGCTTACTGTATCAGTTTTATTGTCACATTCACATCTGTTCAGAGTGAGCAGCATTCAGACAGATTAGCAGGTGGGGATGGGGAGTAACCCTCCCCCACCCTTAGGTTCTGCAGAAAGAGAGAGAACATACACAAGGGAACAGGGGTACAGATGGCTTGTAGGTACCTCTTTGCAAATTTTACTGTGTGCTAGCAAGACAGGTGTGCCCGAAATATTTTGGCTGTTGTATTGTTTCAAATATTTTGATTGCCTATAAACAAAAATGACCAGTTTATCAGGTATATCCAATAGACTTCTGCGTAAAGTTAAACCAAACAATGAGGCACAAGTACAGTACAGTGCATAGCATGAATTATTATGAAATCATCATCAAGTTCTCTGTTCTCACTTATGTGGTTTATACAAGTCACATATCAAGGTTTTTACTGACTAAACAACCGTTCAGGAATTTCAGGAACAAAAACATGTGGAATCCTTCATATGAGTTTTGCATATGGTAAAACCGCATGCTTTTGTAGCACATAACACATATAGGTCCTACAGAATCCCTAAGTACAACTTATTATCTTGTCCATATGACTTAATTATCTCTTCAATATCAACTTAAGAGTTCTATGCATGCAACAATATATACACTCACCGGCCACTTTATTAGGTACACCTTGCTAGTACCGGGTTGGACCCCCTTTTGCCTTCAGAACTGCCTTAATCCTTCGTGGCACAGATTCAACAAGGTACTGGAAACATTCCTCAGAGAGTTTGGTCCATATTGACATGATAGCATCACGCAGTTGCTGCAGATTTGTCGGCTGCACATCCATGATGCGAATCTCCCGTTCCACCACATCCCAAAGGTGCTCTATTGGATTGAGATCTGGTGACTGTGGAGGCCATTTGAGTACAGTGAACTCATTGTCATGTTCAAGAAACCAGTCTGACATGATTCGCGCTTTATGACATGGCGCGTTATCCTGCTGGAAGTAGCCATCAGAAGATGGGTACACTGTGGTCATAAAGGGATGGACATGGTCAGCAACAATACTCAGGTAGTCTGTGGCTTTGACACGATGCTCAATTGGTACTAATAAGCCCAAAGTGTGCCAGGAAAATATCCCCCACACCATTACACCACCACCACCAGCCTGAACCGTTGATACAAGGCAGGATGGATCCATGCTTTCATGTTGTTGACGCCAAATTCTGACCCTACCATCCGAATGTCGCAGCAGAAATCGAGACTCATCAGACCAGGCAACGTTTTTCCAATCTTCGATTGTCCAATTTTGGTGAGCCTGTGCGAATTGTAGCCTCAGTTTCCTGTTCTTAGCTGACAGGAGTGGCACCCGGTGTGGTCTTCTGCTGCTGTAGCCCATCCGCCTCAAGGTTCGACGTGTTGTGCGTTCAGAGATGCTCTTCTGCATACCTCTGTTGTAACGAGTGGTTATTTGAGTTACAGTTGTCTTTCTATCAGCTCGAACCAGTCTGGCCATTCTCCTCTGACCTCTAGCATCAACAAGGCATTTGCGCCCACAGAACTGCCGCTCACTGGATATTTTCTCTTTTTCTGACCATTCTCTGTAAACCCTAGAGATGGTTGTGCGTGAAAATCCCAGTAGATCAGCAGTCTCTGAAATACTCAGACCAGCCCGTCTGGCACCAACAACCATGCCACGTTCAAAGTCACTTAAATCACCTTTCTTCCCCATTCTGATGCTCGGTTTGAACTGCAGCAGATCGTCCTGACCTTGTCTACATGCCTAAATGCATTGAGTTGCTGCCATGTGATTGGCTGATTAGAAATTTGCGTTAACGAGCAGTTGGACAGGTGTACCTAATAAAGTGGTCGGTGAGTGTATATACATGTCGTTATAAAGTAATAAGAGATAATTGCACCAAATGTATCTTGTTAAATGTATAGTGTCTATATTTATATTTCTCTCTCTCTCTCTCTCTCTCTCTCTCTCTCTCTCTCTATATATATATATATATATATATATATATACACTCACCGGCCACTTTATTAGGTACACCTTGCTAGTACCGGGTTGGACCCCCTTTTGCCTTCAGAACTGCCTTAATCCTTCGTGGCACAGATTCAACAAGGTACTGGAAACATTCCTCAGAGAGTTTGGTCCATATTGACATGATAGCATCACGCAGTTGCTGCAGATTTGTCGGCTGCACATCCATGATGCGAATCTCCCGTTCCACCACATCCCAAAGGTGCTCTATTGGATTGAGATCTGGTGACTGTGGAGGCCATTTGAGTACAGTGAACTCATTGTCATGTTCAAGAAACCAGTCTGAGATGATTCGCGCTTTATGACATGGCGCGTTATCCTGCTGGAAGTAGCCATCAGAAGATGGTTACACTGTGGTCATAAAGGGATGGACATGGTCAGCAACAATACTCAGGTAGTCTGTGGCTTTGACACGATGCTCAATTGGTACTAATAAGCCCAAAGTGTGCCAGGAAAATATCCCCCACACCATTACACCACCACCACCAGCCTGAACCGTTGATACAAGGCAGGATGGATCCATGCTTTCATGTTGTTGACGCCAAATTCTGACCCTACCATCCAAATGTCGCAGCAGAAATCGAGACTCATCAGACCAGGCAACGTTTTTCCAATCTTCGATTGTCCAATTTTGGTGAGCCTGTGCGAATTGGAGCCTCAGTTTCCTGTTCTTAGCTGACAGGAGTGGCACCCGGTGTGGTCTTCTGCTGCTGTAGCCCATCCGCCTCAAGGTTCGACGTGTTGTGTGTTCAGAGATGCTCTTCTGCATACCTCTGTTGTAACGAGTGGTTATTTGAGTTACAGTTGCCTTTCTATCAGCTCGAACCAGTCTGGCCATTCTCCTCTGACCTCTAGCATCAACAAGGCATTTGCGCCCACAGAACTGCCGCTCACTGGATATTTTCTCTTTTTCGGACCATTCTCTGTAAACCCTAGAGATGGTTGTGCGTGAAAATCCCAGTAGATCAGCAGTCTCTGAAATACTCAGACCAGCCCGTCTGGCACCAACAACCATGCCACGTTCAAAGTCACTTAAATCACCTTTCTTCCCCATTCTGATGCTCGGTTTGAACTGCAGCAGATCGTCCTGACCATGTCTACATGCCTAAATGCATTGAGTTGCTGCCATGTGATTGGCTGATTAGAAATTTGCGTTAACGAGAAGTTGGACAGGTGTACCTAATAAAGTGGCCGGTGAGTGTATATATATATATAATTTCACCCCTTATATATAAGGGGTAAAACGGTATTGGTATTGAACTGATGGGGCCATGTTCCACGGAGGGTGATTCAAGACCGCTCTGCTTTGCGTCGGGGTCCTGCATCACCCTTTTGGGATTTATTTTGCAATAATGACCGGCTCGCTGTACATTATCCCTTACTTACACAACAAAACAAAATAACACATTGACATGATGTCAATGTGTTGGTGCAGGTGAAGGCTAAATGCAATCTTATATAGATTGGGGAATACCGCGCAGGCAACAATTAAATCAATTCCGGAATAGAACTTCCTTTGAAAATGTATCCGCAATAACATTTCAAGAAAAGTTAATTGGAACGATAAATAACATTATTAACCAGTTATCTAAAATTGAAAATCGCGTTTTCACTCCGGAACAACTGAAATTGTTTTTGTTCCTGTTTTCGATTACGTTCATCCTAAAATTTTGTTTGTTTCCGGTTTTTGTTTTTGTTCTTTGAACAGATTCTAATCCCTGCTGAGCCATGAGTTTTGTAAACGAATACACCCCTAATATATATGTATATATACTGTATATTGTGAGTCATACAGATGGGGATGTAGAGTAGTATAGACAAGATAATAAGTTAAGTAGTAAATATTAATAGATAATAAATAATACATATATTATATATATATATATATATATATAGATATACACATATACATATATATATATACCTTATGTCTTATAATATATGTATTTTTTATTAAAGCAATAACGCAATGACTGAGGAGCATAATAAGTGTCATGTATCCTGACTAAACTAGCTAGTCATGGCATAATTAAACATGAAAAGCTAAATATATCATAATGTCCTCAGCCTGCTCATTAATGTAATTCGAAGAGAGAGAGCAAGACCTTCCCCCAACCGTGCTTCTCTTTTCTCTTTTGTACATTTGTCCCTCCATTCCCTGCCATTACAGAGCATTACAATTGCACAGCTTCATCATCATAAACCACATGCCAAGGGAGTGAGAGAGCAGAGGCAACAGGATATATCTTTAGAGAGAGACAGAGATGGATATATATATATATATATATATATATATATATATATATATATATATATATATATATATATATATACAGTATATATATATATATATATATATATATATATATATATATATATATATATACAGTATATATATATATATATATATACAGTATATATATATATATATATATATATATATATAGAGAGAGAGAGAGAGAGAGAGAGAGAGAGAGAGAGAGAGAGAGAGAGAGCGCAAGTCTGAGAGAGAGAGAACAAATATATGAGAGAGAGAGAAAGAGAGAGAACAAATATGAGACGGGGGAACACATCTATGAGAGAGAGTGAGAGCGAAAGAGATACAGAAGAGTCACTTAGGCTCAGTAAGGACACAAAAGGCACTCATTAAGACAGAGCTGTCTTTGGTGTCTCGCTGTCTGTCTCCCGTCCCACCTGACAAGCCACCTATCCCTTGGCTAATAGTTGCAGCCATTGAACACTCGTGAGATGTGTCTCTGTGCTTTTAATGAGAGGTAGCGAGGTCACCACTACCCAGAATGCAGAGTGCTGCTGCGTCATTAACAATCACATATCATTAATTGGACACCATATTGGTTTATTTTGCCCCTCCCTCTCTTCCCCTTTTCTTCTGCTCCTCCACCTTCTCTAAAACTTCCTACGTTTTAGAATCACCATGCTTTTGATTTGTTTATGTATTCTATTTGTCATATTTGCTCCCCCTGACTGTAAATCAAGGGGGCAACGTAGCATGGGGGAGCTAATAACCTGCCTCGTACATCTGCCTTCCTAAATTATGCAGCAAGCCGAGTCGGAGCACGCTAGAGCTTGTTGTCTGTCACGGTAGCCTTCCAATTCTGTCAGCAGCCCTACTTCACAGTCTACCACAGGTTGCAAAGTGATTCCCTCAAGAGAGGCCAAGTGTGTGTGTGTGAAGGGCTGTTTAACAGTAAAAGTTCCCTTAAACTGGCTGTGTTATTAAAAACCTGGACTACTAATGAGCAAACCCAGAGTGCCAAAATAACGGAGACCTTATATTTAGTTGTTGGAAAAACAGCATGGTTAAAAAAGAAAAACGTACTCTGCGTTGTGGTTATGTTGTAATCCGCAAGCTGAATATGATCGGTGGTAACCTTTTCCACAAGGCTTTTTTCCACAAAGCTTTAATGTAATTGTAATCATCAATGTATTTTGTGTACCTATGATACTGATTGGAATAACACACACACATATTAAATCACAGTACACCAATGGCCAGACTTTTGGCAGTTCCACAAGGAATGCTGCCACAATAATTCCACCTGAAACCATATGGAATAAGAGGAATATGACTATAAATATTTGCAAGTAAATAATAACTAAGCTCTGTTGTTTCAGGCATCTGTAAGTAGTATTGCTAAAAATAAAACATAAAAGTTAAGTGAAAAACAAGCAATGTGTGAAGACATGATCAAAACAAGACAAACCTGTGACCTTTTAACATTTAGCCTGAAGTGTGCAACTCTGAGCTCTGTGTTTTTACTACGGGAGCTGGGGACGGAGAAAACCTTTATTCGGGGGGACAGAAAACATGATCTGGTCCCAAGCGGAGCGTCACACGCACACACAGCGGTCTCTCTTTTTTGGTCACCGAACGTAGGCTGCTATCTCTCGACTCCACCACCACTGGGCAGGCAATACTTTTTTATTTATTTATACTTTTAAGTAAATATAGCGAATGTGAAAGTGAGCCTATTCTAGTTGTAGTTTGCTCTGCTGCAAAGCAACGCCTATTTCACTGCTCAACGCTGTGCGAGCCGAGGGCTGCTGTATTGAAGGTCGGACTGCGTCAGGCACCACTGTTCCGTCACAAAAATAACTAGGCCTACACATTGTCGCCTCACTTTGTGCAACCTAGCATCAGTAAAACAAATTTGGCATTGCACATAATCATTTTGCATTTCATATTGCGCAGCCGAACACAATTTAAAATTAGAGGGCAGGCTGAGCCAGCAAGGAGTGAGAGTCGATGCAAAGGCTGGGGCACATTCAATCTGAAAACGGTGTGCACCGTTTTGCTACAGTTTCCGGGTTGAATGAAATGTTTCCTCGAAACGTATGGCGTTTCTCAATCTGCATTCTTGACTGTTCTTGTGTTCTTGTGGACTTGTGAAACGTCATCAGTCGCAACCCAAGTACTGTTCCAATTCAAAGTCCGCATCTAGCCAAGTACAGTCCAAATTCCCGGATGTGTTACTGCTCCGCCCGTTTTATCGAGGAGGCATCAGGGGGTGACTTGTGTGGACTTGGGACAGCCAAGTATCCCAGAATGCATTTCGCAGCCTCCTCTTCGGCTTCTTTATAAAGAGTACCAACGGCAACGGCAACCAGCATCTAATCCATTATGATGCTTATTTTTGTAATTTTGTCTGTCTAATTTTCTTTCTTCTCATTCAATCATTCACCAACATCCACAACAACCACAACAACCTTCCATACAACCTTTTTCCCACCACTGGCTTTTTATATGTAGGCTACAGATCTTGAAACACAGAAAAAATATACCATTCATATTTTGAAAATGAAAAGAGGCAGGGTTGTTATATATCATATTGTATTATGATGATATATTATATTATATCATATTTCGTTTTATTGTAAATATACATTACAGTGAAGCTAGACACAAGATGAGCTGAGATGGTGACCTCATCAAGTCCGCTGCTGTTCCAACTGCAGAATGACCGGACTGCATCCTCCCGTCCTCGGGAGTTTGAACTTCCGAGTCGAACTTACCAAGTCCGAACTACCAAGTACGCAAGTCCGAACTTGGCGTACTTGGTATTGAGGCCTGTAGTGAAACGGTGTGCAATGGGCTTTGATGTATGTTTTCTCTCATTTGGTGTGTGTGTCAGAGGTGTTACCCATTCAGCAGCAACATGTATATAAACCCATATTAAAAAGGCATTTGCACATCAAATTGATCCAACTAAAGTTATGAATTATCCTTCACCTGAAATGTTTGCCTTGTCTTTGCCTGCAATGGGAGGCAAATGTTGGATCACTATAATTAGGAACCAGTTTCCACATACCCCTTCACTCGATTGGGATGTTCTCTGCTATTCTGGACAGTGTTACGAATAAATAACAGCACATGTATCAACAGGCTGTAATATCCTCACATAGCCACAAGGGAACAGGACCAAATATATAAGCTGTATTAACCGCACCTGGCCACCAGATGGCAGCACACATAATACACTGGGGGCGGGCGCTCAATACTAGCCAATCAGAGCATATTACGCGTCATAGAGGCCACGCCCTGCCCAGGTACTATCGAGCGCACACAAGCAGGAGAGGGCAGAAACTCTATAGGCAGCGTATCTATTAGATATTCAGCTAGGAGTCGCTCCACGCGTGAATTATACAATTCCTCTCCATTTGCTTCATAGATAATAGACTAAAACCTAAACAAATAAAGTGAGTTAAAAGCGATCCTGTGTCGGCGGCCTTCTTCCTCAAAGAACATCACTACAACTTGGTGACCCCGACGTGATTCAGAGAGGAGAGGCAACGGACCGAGGAAAGCGGGGCCAAGCGGCAGCGCACGTCTCACCATCTCTGTCACAGGCCGGCCATTAAAACAGGTAAGCAGAACCTATGGTCTAAATCAGTGGCGTTGTTAGGCCTGTTTTAGGGGGGCTGAAGCCCCCCTAAAATATTCTTAAGCCCCCCTAAATAGTTTGGTGTTTTTATTTTAATTTTAAAAAAAAATAATAATAATAATTTTTTTTAAATAAAAAAATGCCGACAAATTCAATATAAAGCGGCCAACATCATAAATAATCATATAACCTGTCATTAAGGACTTAAATGTGATCAGAAATCTGTCAGTTTCCCTTCACTTCGCAGTAGGGTGGCCATTCGTCCGGCTTTAGGCCAGACTGTCCGGTTTTTCAATGCCCTGTCCGGGCCGAGGACAAATACGCGTCCGGCTTGATGCTGCGCCGGACGCGTATTTGTCCTCCTTTTTGAGACACTAGGCTTGAAGAGAGGAGTTGAAGAGTTCAGATGCAAAAGCCTCTAAACGCCACCTCTGTCAAAAATGAGATAAATATATTGAGTGACTGCTCTCCGCACGTACTATATGTTAATCAAATCATTTCGCGTCAAAACCCACAAAATACCACTCTTTTTCTGGTCTGAAATCTCGATTTGTAGGCAAAAACCTCTAAATGCCACTTCCCTTTGTCAGCAAAAGCCTCTACGTTCCGAGAACCAATCACAACGCAACATGGAATCATGTGACTTCACCCAGTTTCAACATGGCGGCGCGCTGAGGAGCCGGCTTAGATCGCTTCTAAGATAGATTATAGATATAGATAGACTCTTTATTATATTATTCTTTATTATTTATTTATATTCTTTATCTTTATTATAGATTATACGTAGATAGATCCTTCCTCAGATCGCATAGATGCGCGATCTATGCGGATGCATAGATGCGCGATCTGAGGAAGGCCAGACGGCCGAAACATTATCGCCTTAATAAACTACCTACATTGTTCTCAACTCGGAGTGTGCGGCACCTCTCTCCTTTTACTGATCTTCTCTCTCAGTTGCCAGCACCTCACATTTGGTGTGTGTTTGCACCTCTCCTTTCAAGCATGGGGAATATTGTCAGTTCATTGAGGTCTCACTTCTTTTGGCCTTTTTAAAAAAATCAGATTTACGTCTTTTCTCTTATATACATACTTGATTATATGCCAAATGTTTTTGAACGTAATAAGCTTTTTTATTTAATGTAATGAGCTTTTTTATAGTTGAATCTGATGCCCAAACATAAGAAATTAACTTACTTGACCACTTCTCACTTTTTTTTCATGTTTTATTTTTTTATATAATTTATTGTTGGAAAATGTATTTTATGTTTTGTTTTATTTATTCCATCATTTACATTAATTTCTACCTCATATATTTATATTATAATTTATAATATAAATATATAATATATATAAGTGATTTTACTACTTTTTACTATGTCTTGTCCAAATATGTGGATTTAGAGGTTTTTGCCAAAAAAGTACTGGTGGATTTAGCTGTTTTTGATGCAAAAAAAAAATATGTGTTTGGTAAAAACACATAAAAAGACTAAAGTGACATTTTTGAAAAAAAAATATTTTATTCATTAACTAATAACCTTATCATTGCCATTAAAATAAAATGACTGAACTTGAACATAGAAGCCTGATAAAAAATGGTCATTTAGAAGAAAAGTGGTCAAACGGATTTAGAGGCTTTTGCATCTAAACTCTTCAGTTCTAGACCAGTCAACGTCAACTGGCGGCCAAATCCGGCCCCCAGCCCCCCCTCCCCGCCGGTCGTAGGTCCGGGGTGTGTTACGAATGCGCGCCCCCCCTGCGCCGGTCGTAGGTCCGGGGTGTGTTACGATCGCGCGCACATCCTGTGCATCTCCTTGGGGCTAAGCCCCCCCTGTCCTTAAAACCTAGTGACGCTGGTCTAAATGACTGAATCTGCATAGGACTTAGATATAGAAACATTAGGTGACAGAGGTGGCTAGCGTGTGTTGTTGTAAAGCCCTGTTATTCCGGTCCATAGTCGTTACAGTTAAGCCGACGTGAAGATGAACAGGCGCTGATAACTCTGATTGGGAATTAATTAAATGATATTTTGTCGTCATTGTATGACTATATAGAAGAAGCAAATGGCCAGTATTGTATTATAGACCGGGTTCAAGTCCCTAAAATTGTTTAATAGATCGGTTCAAGTCCCTAGAATTGTTTAATAGATTGGTTCAAGTCCCTAGAATTGTTTAATATATTGGTTCAAGTCCCTAAAATTGTTTAATAGATCGGTTCAAGTCCCTAAAATTATTTATAGATCGGGTCCCTAATATTTTCTTTATAAATTGGTTAAGGGTTTGAGGCCCAGTATGATACTGTGTTAAATTCGGATGTGTAGAAACCTGGGAAACCAGTGGAGTTGTATCAGAGGCGATAGGAGGCCGATTGGGAACATATTGCTGGCAATATTTCCATCCTCAAAGAGCTAAGCTAACTTGCATGGAACGTAATACCTTTTGTGTGACTAACCCTGCATGTGCTAAAGCTTGCTTGCTTTGCTATGGTGCATCTTCGTTCTTTCTGCAATGTATGGTTGTTCATGTGACTGAAGGAATCCCACCACTTGGGAGCAGTTTATGACCCTTTGTTCTCTGTCCTCTTTGTCTTCCACTAAGAGGAGTGGAGGATGGTCACATTCCTGGGCTATTAGTTTTATGGCCCCACGTGTGGCTAATGTTTAGGCTAAGAGAAGGGAGAGAAAGAGAGTAAACTTATCTTTAACTCATAGACATGTACTAAACAGTGCCAGTAGATTCGAACACAGGCACACATAGATGGTCATATACACAGTATTAAGTAGGGAGATATAAAGTGTGCTCAGTTAGATAAGAGCAGTGGCTCTATGCTATAGTAATATCGCACACCGGGAGCATAGACAAGATCTCTTGGGAGCTTACAGGACCTGATAATGTTACAAATCCCTGTAAGCCATATTTGGAGTTCAGGAAGTACACCATAGGTTTTAATCCTCAGACTCCATGTTTAAAGTTCTTAGTATTATCTGTAGTTAAAATCCACCTAAATAACCCCCCCTTTCCCAAATCCCTCCCTAACAACACCCCCCCTACTGGCCAAGACTCCCCGACCACTCCTACCCCTACCCCCACCCCGACCAACCCTGGGCCCGCCCCGACTAAAACCCAACCTTCCCCCTACCCCTCCCCCGACGACTGCCTCTCCCCTACCGCACCACCTCCCCGTACGATCCTGAAGAATTCCCCCGTGAGACAAAGGAAAATGGCGTTGGCCAGTCCATTATTTGGCGTGTAAGAAAATTAATGTGGTTCATTAGGCCTAAAGTTAATTTTAGTCTGTCTGTTCTTTGCAAGTGCCTAGCGACGGACATGTGAGGGACTGTAACGAAGTAGTATGACGTGGTTTATAGACGCCATTAAAGGCCATGGTGCAGGTTAAACACCACTTTCGATTAATGGGTACATAAAGCACTCAAGATATGTATATAAAGTTAGAAATGTCTCCAAAATTGTGTTAAAGTGTAGTTTTTGGTCGTAACGGTTATTTTTAGCGCAATTCGGCGATGACGTCACATGAGTGAGACGTGGTGGAAGTAGCCTCAGCCTTGTACTAGAACTATGGCGTCTAACTGGGATGAGGAAGAGGTGGCAAGACCCACAAATAACATTTATGATGGCCCACAGCCATATAATTTCGAACCGGTCAGAAGTGAGAGGGCGAATGAGAGCCGATGGCCGTCAAAGACAATGAAATGCATGGTCAGAGGAGAATGAGTGGAGAGTTGGCGAAGTGTCCTGGTCAGTCGCTAGCTACCATTTAGATCGCAGCAACGAGCGCTGGAGCGGTCTATGAACAGCAGTGCATACAATAACACTTTTTTCCCATCAGGGTACTGCTTACCGGGAGAGGGAGAGAGTAGTAAGCGTGTCTGTGTGGGCGGTGTCGTCCCATGGAAACTGTGGAGAGCTTGTGTTATAGGGAAGTGAGTGCGTTTTGGTCGCTGGTCGAGGAGCTCACCCCGCGGCCAGCAGATGTAACGTTCCTAACTCAGCATCCAGGATTTGAGGCATGCTGCCTGAATCCGTTTGTGCTAAAGATAGCCTACTCACATTTCAGGCAGGATCATGGTCCCCTTCAAGCCAGCAGGCACGAGTATGTTCATTGTTTATGTTTACTTTACCATTACTAGACTAGAGATGTGTTGCATAAACATGCATGACAAACAGGTATACAATTAAGTTTCCAACCTACTTATCCCTAGGCAATACCGGTACACAACGTACAGGCAGGCTATACGCTGGCCTTATGGCGTTCTCGGTGTTCATAGAAGGAAGCCTCTACCCTCCTGTCTGGTTTCAACCATCAGGCTACAATTTCAGAGTGGTGATGAGACCTATCATGGCTTTCAATGGCCTCGTTTGGATGACAATGAATAAAAACCATATTGGCACATGAATAAAATCAAGTATTTTTCAGTTCAAGAATTATGTCATGCTTGTTCTGTTGTGATCGCTCAACGGCCCTTAAAATGTGATAAAATACACAGACCACGTACATTCCAATGAAAACAGTTTATTAGTTTATCCCAAGTATATTACTGAACAAAGAGACAGGTTGGAAAGTTCCTGATAAAGTAAACAAATCTCAAAAAATGGTTAGGCACAAAAAAATCAACATGTATTTAAGTGTGGTCAACATGTAATAGTGTGGTCTTACCTGAGGGTCAGCTCTCTCTCACACACACACACACACACTAATATGCATGAATACATACATGCAGTGATATCAAAAGCACATAGAGCAAGACCCAAGACAAAAGCACACACAGAGGTCCTTTTCGGGTTATCATTCCTTACTCCCTTTCCTACTAATACTACAAGGAATTATGGGGAAAAGTGTCAAATGGAGATGTAAAGGGAGCATTTTGCAACATTTCCTTGATTGTAATCTTGTGAGAAAATCAGAATCCGAAAAGGACCCGTAGACAAGGCACTACCAGGTACAATGATTGGTAAGCTATGTTGAATTATATAAAAGACATTTCATACAAACAAAAGAAATAAAACCACAGCACACACAATGAGCAGCAGGCAGACATGCAGCATGCAGAACCCCTTGCAAAACCACATGGGGTACAGTGACACAAGAGCAGCAAGGTCCCACCACCAACAACTAAGTAAAAAAAACAAAGCAATAAACAGCACACAAAGAGAAAACATAACATGCAGCATGCAGAAAACCACCACCAAGCCGTTGCTAGCTAACTGCTGGTTCTGCATTAGCCAGTTTTATGCTGTAAAATATTTCTAGGGAGACTATGTATCGCAATAACAATTAATGTCTGTTTGAATCTGTACAATGCCTAAACTTGAATTCTAAATTCAGTTTATATAACAGCTTTGGACTTGGATGTAGATCATATCCATACTGTCAAGTACAATCTGTCTTGTATCTAGTTAAACTTTCAACTTTGTGGGCATTTATCACACCCATAATTAATTGGTATTTTTGCATAAATGTAACTTTATGAATGATAAATGTTTAAATGTATTGGTTGGGATATGTGAGCATTGGAGCACATTGTGGGATCCGAAATACGAGACACCATGTTCCTGTGGAGCATTGGCTGGTTTTGCCAGAAACGTTGGTAGCCACATGATGCACAGACCTAGATATGTAAAAAAGAAAAAGAAAAAAAAAGAGTAATCAACAGTATATCAGGTTTCAATTTTGAGTAAGTACGGTACATTACTGGTCAAATGTTTTCAATGAAACACACATGACCAGTAGTGTATAACACTCAAATATGATGGCATCATAAACCCACAGCCTGGTACATACATTGTAAATTAACTGGCAAGACACATTTGAATCTGGGCAGACAGTCAGGGCTATCAAATTTTAATTAGATATTCTGATTTTCTAATCAGATATGGCCTGCTGTGTATACAAAACCTACTATCCGACTTCTCACAACAGGCCGGACAGAGGGCAAACAGGCTCATGAGCACCTCTTGGCAAACAATGAATTTGTCAATGCCACTACAACAAAAAAGAGAGCGGGGGGGAATTCAATTCTACCAGATACACAAAAAGGAAAATGCAAAGTTGGTCTATGTTGGTTTTAAATTATCTCACTTTTGGTGGGGGTCACAGGTGTGAGATGGCTCCTCCTCACACAATTCCTCCTCATCCTCAGACATATGTCCTCCAGGCACCCACGATGAATCGCTGATGACAGACGAATCATCTTCATCATCGGTCTGTTCAGGACTAGTGAGGGGGGTGGAAGTTTGGGTCTGTGTCCCCACACTGACCATCTTGGGCTTCAGGTTCACCTGCACAGCTGTGGCAGAGGTAGTAAACATACCCAAACATATGACAATCATGGCAAATCTAAGTGGTTATGTTTTGACGTAGGCTATGTATTAATTTCATCAATGTGTATGGAAATGTCCTGTATGCATAGATTTTGGAAACGTATGTTTTAGACAGCATATCGACCACCCAAAATACCCAACATTTACCGTGAGACCTTCCACGGGGCTTCACATTGCACTGTGTCCCAGTGTCACAAGTGGAGGGCAAGGGGTCATTCACATCGACACTGTCCGCGGTCTCCTGCTGTGCAGCATCGATCAACATCTTGCGCAAACAAATTCAAAAGGGTCAGCGACACAGTCACGTTTAATACATATGAAAGAAAACTGTAATAGTCAAACACACACGCGCTGTTGTGAAAGCCGCTTGACGATCACCAGTGATCCAAACAAACACTAGCCATGGTGCTTTCTAGTTAGATACGACAAGCTTTTGGACATTTACTTCAGGACAATTTAGTTTTGGCTCATATTCATGAATCACGAAATGTGCTTTTCTAATCTCAGACTGATCATGACTGTAGTGGAGGCGGTGTCAAAGGGAACACAGTATGTAGTATGCACAGGGTTAGCTAACGCGCAGATAAACATGACATGCATTAGCGTGAGGCTTACCGTAGCATCTCTGCTTTCTTGGTGCCTCTCGGTGTGGTAGCGGCAGGCGGAGAGGTGCTGTGCAGACGGCCCGGTGGTCGGAATCAGCTTTGCCAGCCTCTTGGTCTTCAACCCGAGTGATACCATTCTGGCATCCCCTTCGTCGTAGTCCTCCTTGAAATGCGCGCTGCAAATCCTGGTATTGGCGGTGACGGAGGTCATTGAAACATGTGCCCGCCTAACTCGGACAAAGTGGACCCACTGTCGAAGGGTTGCCTTGTCCTTCGGGAAGCCATGGAGCTGTGTCCAGTTTACAACCAGCACAAGCACCGTAGCCCGGCATTATACCGGTTCGAGGGTGTATCTATCTAGCTATCTACGCTATCTGTCTATGCTATGCTATGCTATCTGGCTATCTCTCTCCATGTATCTATTTATCTATCGTTCTATGCTGTCTATCTATCTGTCTATCTATCTATCTCTCTATCTAGGCTATATATATGTATTTATCTGTATAATCTGCTGAACAATCTCTTACTAGTCTCTCTCTACTCGTCTCTCTCAATGGTCTCACGGCGGGCTTTGGTCTGTCGTCTCACTCATGTGACGTCATGCAATGCATTGTGGGGGAAATGAGAATCAATCGCGAACTGCTAAAATATAGACGGCTAAAAACCAACTTTTTTGTATTATATTACGTTTTGTGATACCCAACAACATCAAATACAATGAATAACAGTTTAAATGTTTATTACCAACAAGCAAATGCGCAAATTCATTAGAAAATTAAACCTGCACCATGGCCTTTAAGTTGCGTGAGTGTGCTAAATAAGCGTGAATGAAGTTACTTGCACTCCTGGAGCTGCAAGGGGGGAGAAGGCAGAATGAAGCCCAGTACAATAATTCGGTTTATTGGTGGTCATTACGTAATTATGAATTTTATTATCTAGACTTTTAAATTTATAAATAACTATGTTAAGATGTCATTACTGCGCTAAAAAGTGTTTGTGTAAAAGCTGATTGATTATTCTTAAGCGTCAACTTGTCAGCAATATGAAGCAAGGTGTTCAAATTGACATTAACTCTTTGTTTTATTCTTTTCATTTATTTACATTTGCACAAGAACCTTAAGCGAAGGAGGGGACCTCCACGGCCGGGGGGCTCCTTTCCAAAGCATTATCTCGAACGTCCCGTGTGGTGTCTAATAATGATAAGAAATTACAAGGTTAACAAAGAAGGAAAGGAAAGTTGGACATGGCAAAATGGGATGGTGACAGTAAGTGGTGATTGTTAAAACCGAAGGATTCGGTTTATTTAGAAAGACAGAGGGAAGTAAATAGAAGGATAGAAGAAGGGAAAGTGTAAGAAAAGTTAGAGAAAGTGTAAGAAAGGTTAGAGAAAGTGAAAGAAGGGAAAGAGAGAAATGTGGTCAAGAGAGAGAGAGGGACAAAGAGCAGAGAGAAAGGAAGGGGGCCTGGCCCACAGAAGAGGACAATAAAGCAGAGCAGCACTAGAGCTGCAAGAAGTACTTAGATAAGGAGATCTAAGAAAGGAGGGAGGCAATAAAGAGTTATGCAGGAGTTTACCCTATAATAGTAGTGGTGATGATGTTAATGATAATAATAATAATAATAATAATAATAATAATAATAATAATAATAATAATAATAATAATAGACAATGAAACATATTAAAGAAAGCGCTGCGAACATTAAAACGGTTAAAGATCTGTTGGGACATAGAAAGTAAATTATGTAGAGGTCAACTATGTATTTATGTCTGTTGTTTGTTTGTTTTGTTTGTTGATTTGTTTTCTCTGTGAATTTGTTTTATAACTGTGTGGGTAAAAGTGTTTTAGTGATTTGTGGGACAATTAGCAGACCAACAGCTCAGTTAAGTGGGGTACTATTCATTTAAATCAGAAGTTATCTCCTGTACCGCTCGTCCACAGAAGTCCAGGGGTCAACCAGCGCTGGGGACTCTTTTCAGAGTTCAGGGAAATTCCCCCCTCACCAAACTGAGGTAGTGGGACCCGCCCTAAAAGGACCCTGCGGGAGCGCGGTAGTTATTACAATGCAAAAACCTGATACGCAGTGTTGGGGTGTAACAATTAAACAAGTCCATCTGTAGGTTGCTTAGTTTACCTTCATAATGTGGTGTCAATTGTCTTGTTTTTATGTACGATGTTTTGTTTTTGCTCAATAATGCTGACCGTTGTTAAGGCTATGATTCTTAGATGGGCCGGAGTGTTTTTACCTAGGAGACAAACACAGGTGCCATTGATAATTAGAGAGGACTTGGATGATGACAATGAGAAAATTGAGGTTGGTTTATTTGAGGTGTACCCATTGTAAGTACTCAAAATTACTCATCACTATTCAATGACTATGTGTGACCATACATATATATTCATTTTTCACTTCATTCACCATATTCACCTATTGTTTGACTCACCTTTGTATGCACGTTTGTTTTGATATAACTTTCACATATTGTTTGAACTACTTAGATTAGTAATGATATAAGATCATTTAGTTCATTTGGGATTTGGACACGCCTGATCTATAATTACACAATAGAAACAACTGTCTACATATTGTTTGTTATATTATGTCAGATGTTTTTCTGCAAAGATACTGGTTGGTTCTGGTCTCTCTTCCCCTCAGGACAATGGAGGGGGGTCCATTAGGGAGAGGACAGTTGATCTGGGGCTCCTGCCCTAAATGGACTCAGAGACTCATATCTGGACATTGAAATGGACTGCAAACACGAAATGAACAGCAGGAACATTGCTTCCTGTTACCAGCTGTTGATAATAATTGATAATTTTCATACTAGGAGGCAACATGGCTGACAGTCTTATCTGAATGTGATGTGTTTTTACGCTCTATATTTTCTATTTTCTTTTTGATTCCTTTAATGATTGATTATTTACAAGTGATTGGTGTTGACAGTTGTTAACACTCTGTAATGATGACTGCTGTGCATTGACAGTGATTAGATTGAAGAGAAGTGCCTCATCCTGATTGGCTAGTGGGTGAGATCTTCTCTAGATTAGGAAACCGTCATGATACTCTTTTTTCATCTCCTAGAGGTGGTTTTCGACTGGATGATGGTAACCCGACCTGCTGAATGGGTAACTGGGAAGAGCTCTTCCGGTGGGGCGAGACTAGCTCATGAATTTGGCCTTATTAGAACAATTGAATAAGTTTACCTAAGGTGTGTCTGAAATCGCGCACTTCTATACTTACACTTACTTTTTTGAGTGCACTTTGCGCAAAAGCGGAGAGTGTGCCAAAGCGCAGTGCACTGGAAATACGTCGGTGGCGCACTCAAAACGATCTAAAATTTGAGTGTGGACCGATGGACACTTTCCACACTCAACGGCCGCCATTTTGTCTACGTAGCGGAAGGGGCGGAATCAAAAATGGAGGACACAGGAGTAATAGTTGAGACCAACGCGCTCAACAAATGTAAAATAATATTGAATATGTAAATTAATATATATTAATATATTTCATAGGTAAATAAACTTACCAATAGGCCGTTTTCCGCCCGGAGGAAAACGGCAAAAAAAATACCACCGAAGAAGAACCGTCAAACTGCAAACTCATTTCCGGTCGGTGCGCGAAGGCGGAGGTTTTGACAGTGCGCTGTAGAAATGAGAGCACTGCACCTATAAGTAAGTGTACTGTAGGGATAATGAAGTGCACTA
This sequence comes from Merluccius polli, assembly GCA_030340625.1. Lineage (NCBI taxonomy): Eukaryota > Metazoa > Chordata > Actinopteri > Gadiformes > Merlucciidae > Merluccius > Merluccius polli. The sequence continues at coordinate 175,196 of JAOPHQ010004846.1, forward strand.
AATGTAAGTGCACTTACGTAAGTGCGCGATTTCAGACACAGCACTAGTCTAAGAGTAAATAAAATTAATGTGGGCATAAGATTCAAAGTTAACGCTAGACTAAATTAGTTGTTCCAAAAAGCTTGATAAACTAGGACCTAGAATCACTGTCATATATATTTTATGTTATCAATATATAAAGGACAATACAAGCAGGAAGAATTAATGCAACATGCTTAACTTTGTGTTATGGTGTGTCTGAAATCGCGCACTTCTATACTTACACTTACTTTTTTGAGTGCACTTTGCGCAAAAGCGGAGAGTGTGCCAAAACGCAGTGCACTGGAAATACCTCGGTGGCGCACTCAAAACTATCTAAAATGTGAGTGTGGACCGATGGACACTTTCCGCACTCAACGGCCGCCATTTTGTCTATGTAGCGGAAGGGGCGGAATCAAAAATGGAGGACACAGGAGTAACAGTTGAGACCAACGCGCTCTACAAATGTAAAATAATATTGAATATGTAAATTAATATATATTAATATATTTCATAGGTAAATAAACTTAGCGGTAGGCCGTTTTCCGCCAGGAGGAAAACGGCAAAAAAAAAAAAAAAACGAAGAAAAAACGTCAAACTGCAAACTCATTTCCGGTAGGTGCGCGAAGGCCGTTTTGACAGTGCGCTGTAGAAATGAGAGCACTGCGCCTATAAGTAAGTGTACTGTAGGGATAATGAAGTGCACTTACGTAAGTGCGCGATTTCAGACAGCATTAGTTTTGCGTGACTTCTTCAAAGTCACGAGGGGGGAATATGTAGTGTATTTTCTGTTATACATTTACAGGTTGTTCTCCTCATTTCTTTTGTTCATCATATTCACTCATCCTTATCATAAAGAATGCGTCTGCTCTAGGAGAGGAACACAGAGTTGTCCTCTTACAACTTAGAGACATAGATAAACCTAAAGGCTAAAGGTGTAAATTAAAGGAGACAGACAGACATCTCTAAGTGCTAATTGTTTATGTTAAGAGCTCTCTCCCATGTCCTGGGACTTTGAGGTTATCTTGGACATAAAATCTAAATGTCATCTGCTCGCTGGGCGTAGAGTTCGACCTTCGGAAACAGCCATATCTTGCGTTCCATGTGTTTTGTTGAAATAGATTGCATTTTCATTTTTGATTTTGTTTTATTTGTTTAATTGTTGAATTTGCTTGGTCAGACATATGTTCTTAGAACATTTGCAATGATCTGGTTAAAGTAATCATTGGAAAGTACTTCAGCAATCTGTTGGGAAGGGATCTAATGCACAAGCTAGATAGTTCATTGACATTAGGAAGAATTGGGATTACCTTGCAAACGCCAACGCCTAATGTTGTTATGCTGTGTTTAATATCTTTACTTGTTAGCTTCGTCCACCGCCGCGTCAAAAATACAGCGTCAACGCCGTGTGGTGCAGCAGTTACGCATCAAACAGCAGTCAGGTGTCATTCTCAGTCACAAGGAATGGTGGAAAGAGTGAATGGGACATTCAAGAAATTAACATTTCTGAGAAACGGAGCCAAAGGACGAACCACCAAGGAGGGTGGAGCCAGGTGACCAGGTGTACCTGAGAGTGTTCAGGGGACAGTGGAGCGCCCTGACCTGATCAGGCTGGGTTGCATAGAGTGGCACCCGATTTCCTGGAGTTCGGCACCTGTGTCTAGGAGAATATTACATCTGACTTACTTGAACGGCTTGCCCTTGAGTAGACGCTAGTAGACGCTTCGCTCTTCGCTCTCCGCTCTTACTTTCTTACTTTTCTTTTTTTTCCCATTGTAATCTTATCCTTTTGCTACAAAATTTATGGAAAGCGGGTCCTGGATACTTCTAAATCTCTGGGAGCTTAATTTATGAAAGTATCTGAAGGCTACCACTATTATTTAAACACTTTTTACTTCGTGAGTGTGGCCTATCAGCAGCATAAGCCTGCACTATACTGACTGGATTTGTGGAGCTCAGCTAAGCTAAGCTAATTAGCAACAAGATGCCTCCCTTTTCCACGGATGACTACTACAAACTTCTCCAGAAGATAGCAGTACTGGAGACAAAGATTCTGCGACTCAAAGTCAACGTGGAGGTAAATGGTCAATATGGGAATGAAACCACTCTACCGATGACCCAAATCAGTGGAAAGGAGCAGGCTAACAGACAAATGCTTTGTGCAAAGCCAAGGCATAATTCATGTAAAGATAAATCGCCTCCCTCAGATATGGGAAGACGGTTAACAGGCAGAACCCAGCACCTGGAGACTCGTGATGATACTGAGTGGCCTGCACTGCCGTCACACAGGAGGGTCTCTTCAACCCCAGTACCAAGGAGAAAACAGCCGTGGAATGTGGCTAAAACAAAAAGTAAGAGCAAACCGACCAAAGACACAGGGATTCTACTAGAGAACAGATTTGCTCCACTTTTACAAGACCCTGACTCCCCAAAAGAAAGGTCATCTTCCAGCACCGGAGAAAGGTATGAGGCTAAATCATATACTAAAAGGCTGCAGAAAGAGCTAACCACTGGGCCTCAAACGCTGATAGTGGGTGACGGAGCTGTGAATAAGACAAAACACTTTTTCAGCAAAAACACCAAAGTACTTTGTTTTACCAATGATATGGTGTCCGATATCTCAGAGAAAATTCTGGAAATCACTGCTGAGCATCCGACAGTGAAATCTCTCATCATTCACACAGGAGCACTTGATGTTGTCAAGCAACAATCAGAGGTATTGAAACGGGATTTTAATGATCTGCTGAACAAAGTTCGATGTCTGAATACTGAGGTGTTTATCAGTGGACCTCTACCAACAGTTGGCTCAAAGATACGTGTGCTGCTCAATCAGTGAACTTTATTGACAATTTCAATTTTTTTTGGGAACGCAGACACCTCTTTGAGGCAGATGGATTTTGCCTTAACAAGTCAGGAGTACAGCTGATAAGCTACAACATTTTTGATTTTTTGCGTCGGTCACCAGCAGCCCCCGCCAAGGACAAGAGGCGAGACAATCCAAAACAACAGATAAGACAGCCTTCTGGACAAAAACTACTACTGCCTGAGATAAGGAGTGACCATGAAGGACAGCACACCGAGAGAGGTTTTAATGTCATCATCCTTACCCCAACACGAGGAGCTTCCCCCAGCCCCAACAACCCAACATGAGGAGTCTCCCCCAGCCCCAACAGCCCAACAAGTGGAGTCTCCCCCAGCCCCACCAGGAGACTCCTAACTTTCACCCACTGGGACCCCATCCAGCCTTTCATTCTCTCCACGCAGTCCGGATTCCCCATTCCCCCTTTTTCTGGATTTCCAACTCACACCACGTCCAAATCCCATTTTTTCTCCCCTAAATCCCCCTCCTCGTCCAGCCCCACGTCACAGAGCCCCCCCACCTCCTCTGACTCAGATCATCTGTGAGTCAGACTGATACGTGCCGGGTCAAGGCTGCAATACTGATACCAATAATGTTCTCCCCCAGGAAAAGTCAGGGCCCTATGGAGTTCAGATAGCCTTCTCAATCCCTGTGATGACAGGTAACAGAAGAAAGGTTAAACTGGTGAGAAATAAAAACGGTAAATCTGCCAATTTATTAAGTATAGCATGTCAACCTCGAAATATACCAGTGTCTCCTGCTATCTCCACAAGATTAGCTCTACTCAATATCAGATCACTAGTCAACAAATCACTGTTAGTTAATGACGTCATTATGACCTATGATCTAGATTTTTTACTTCTTAGTGAAACATGGCTGACTGAAGGTAGCTGTTGTGCTATTCTCAATGAGGCAGCACCAACAAATTTCAGTTTTATGAACAAGTGTCGAACTGGTAAGAAAGGCGGGGGAGTTGCTGCCATCTTTAAATCTGTATTTCAGTGCAAGGAAATTACGTTAGGTGATTTTAGCCAAAAATTTCCAAAAATCCTTTTTTTAATCATGTATAGACCTCCAAGATACTCAGGAAAATTCATTGATGAGTTTGCTGAACTGCTGTCAGTTATCTGCATTGATTACAACTTTTTTTATCATAACAGGGGATTTTAACATTCACGTAGACAATAACATGGACAGTAATGCCAAAGAACTCTCTGCTCTACTTGACACTTTTGGCCTCTTGCAACATGTGAAAGGGCCCACACACACTCGAGGCCACACTCTGGATTAGTGATGGCTCGTTCGCGAACGAATCAGTTCGAACGAACGACTCTTTAAAGTGAACGAACTGACCTCGTTCGTCGTCGTTCGTCTCGTTCGCTGAGTCTCTGACGCGCTGCTGATTCGCGGCGCTGATTCGCGAGTCGCGAGTCGTTCCCTGACTGTGATTGACTAGAGGACTGAGACGTCACGACTCACGAGAGCCAGCCAATCGTATTTAAATATCAGTGAAATGGTAAATGCATGCTGTCTTTGTATTTTCTGTGTCATGCCAGATTAATAATATATTTGAATGTCTCGTCAATCTGTCTCGTTCTTTCATGCTTCCTTCTCACGCACGCAACCCGGCCGGGACCCCCACCTTGCTGGATCTTGATCTTGAGTGGGGGTGGCCAATGGCCATCTTCACAATAGTAAATAAAGCAGGCTAACAGACAAATGCTTTGTGCAAAGCCAAGGCATAATTCATGTAAAGATAAATCGCCTCCCTCAGATATGGGAAGACGGTTAACAGGCAGAACCCAGCACCTGGAGACTCGTGATGATACTGAGTGGCCTGCACTGCCGTCACACAGGAGGGTCTCTTCAACCCCAGTACCAAGGAGAAAACAGCCGTGGAATGTGGCTAAAACAAAAAGTAAGAGCAAACCGACCAAAGACACAGGGATTCTACTAGAGAACAGATTTGCTCCACTTTTACAAGACCCTGACTCCCCAAAAGAAAGGTCATCTTCCAGCACCGGAGAAAGGTATGAGGCTAAATCATATACTAAAAGGCTGCAGAAAGAGCTAACCACTGGGCCTCAAACGCTGATAGTGGGTGACGGAGCTGTGAATAAGACAAAACACTTTTTCAGCAAAAACACCAAAGTACTTTGTTTTACCAATGATATGGTGTCCGATATCTCAGAGAAAATTCTGGAAATCACTGCTGAGCATCCGACAGTGAAATCTCTCATCATTCACACAGGAGCACTTGATGTTGTCAAGCAACAATCAGAGGTATTGAAACGGGATTTTAATGATCTGCTGAACAAAGTTCGATGTCTGAATACTGAGGTGTTTATCAGTGGACCTCTACCAACAGTTGGCTCAAAGATACGTGTGCTGCTCAATCAGTGAACTTTATTGACAATTTCAATTTTTTTTGGGAACGCAGACACCTCTTTGAGGCAGATGGATTTTGCCTTAACAAGTCAGGAGTACAGCTGATAAGCTACAACATTTTTGATTTTTTGCGTCGGTCACCAGCAGCCCCCGCCAAGGACAAGAGGCGAGACAATCCAAAACAACAGATAAGACAGCCTTCTGGACAAAAACTACTACTGCCTGAGATAAGGAGTGACCATGAAGGACAGCACACCGAGAGAGGTTTTAATGTCATCATCCTTACCCCAACACGAGGAGCTTCCCCCAGCCCCAACAACCCAACATGAGGAGTCTCCCCCAGCCCCAACAGCCCAACAAGTGGAGTCTCCCCCAGCCCCACCAGGAGACTCCTAACTTTCACCCACTGGGACCCCATCCAGCCTTTCATTCTCTCCACGCAGTCCGGATTCCCCATTCCCCCTTTTTCTGGATTTCCAACTCACACCACGTCCAAATCCCATTTTTTCTCCCCTAAATCCCCCTCCTCGTCCAGCCCCACGTCACAGAGCCCCCCCACCTCCTCTGACTCAGATCATCTGTGAGTCAGACTGATACGTGCCGGGTCAAGGCTGCAATACTGATACCAATAATGTTCTCCCCCAGGAAAAGTCAGGGCCCTATGGAGTTCAGATAGCCTTCTCAATCCCTGTGATGACAGGTAACAGAAGAAAGGTTAAACTGGTGAGAAATAAAAACGGTAAATCTGCCAATTTATTAAGTATAGCATGTCAACCTCGAAATATACCAGTGTCTCCTGCTATCTCCACAAGATTAGCTCTACTCAATATCAGATCACTAGTCAACAAATCACTGTTAGTTAATGACGTCATTATGACCTATGATCTAGATTTTTTACTTCTTAGTGAAACATGGCTGACTGAAGGTAGCTGTTGTGCTATTCTCAATGAGGCAGCACCAACAAATTTCAGTTTTATGAACAAGTGTCGAACTGGTAAGAAAGGCGGGGGAGTTGCTGCCATCTTTAAATCTGTATTTCAGTGCAAGGAAATTACGTTAGGTGATTTTAGCCAAAAATTTCCAAAAATCCTTTTTTTAATCATGTATAGACCTCCAAGATACTCAGGAAAATTCATTGATGAGTTTGCTGAACTGCTGTCAGTTATCTGCATTGATTACAACTTTTTTTATCATAACAGGGGATTTTAACATTCACGTAGACAATAACATGGACAGTAATGCCAAAGAACTCTCTGCTCTACTTGACACTTTTGGCCTCTTGCAACATGTGAAAGGGCCCACACACACTCGAGGCCACACTCTGGATTAGTGATGGCTCGTTCGCGAACGAATCAGTTCGAACGAACGACTCTTTAAAGTGAACGAACTGACCTCGTTCGTCGTCGTTCGTCTCGTTCGCTGAGTCTCTGACGCGCTGCTGATTCGCGGCGCTGATTCGCGAGTCGCGAGTCGTTCCCTGACTGTGATTGACTAGAGGACTGAGACGTCACGACTCACGAGAGCCAGCCAATCGTATTTAAATATCAGTGAAATGGTAAATGCATGCTGTCTTTGTATTTTCTGTGTCATGCCAGATTAATAATATATTTGAATGTCTCGTCAATCTGTCTCGTTCTTTCATGCTTCCTTCTCACGCACGCAACCCGGCCGGGACCCCCACCTTGCTGGATCTTGATCTTGAGTGGGGGTGGCCAATGGCCATCTTCACAATAGTAAATAAAATATGCCCAGAATAAACACAACTGTACATCATTAACTTTAAAACTCATCATTGCTAAATCAAGTCTATTATCTTGCTGATATATTAAACATCCAATAATCTACTACGCCCCCCCCCCCCCCCGCATCGTTTGGTTTGTCTAACTTTACCTTGAATTGGGGGAATGGGGCATTTTGATCCTGACATGTCATTATGCATACATTAAATAAATCTGTTGAACTCAAATTAAATACATATGTTAACATATTCAACCAGACACAATGTTGTATTTGCTATTATTCACACATTTATTAGCACCATCAACCCCCCTCCCCCAGTTGGTTTGTCGGAGTTGAACTGTAACTTGATCTCTGAATGGTAACTTAACTGCATTCGTGATTCGTTTGAATGTTGTGAACGAGGGAGGAGCCGAGTCGGTTAGACTCGGCTGGCATTCGCGAATGGCGAATGCATTCGCAAATCGCGAATGCATTCGCGGTTCACGAATGCATTCGCCGTTCGTGAATGAGAACGAGGGGCGGAGGGAGGAGCTGAGTCTGAACGACTCAGTGAATGATTCACCGCTACCGGAAACACGAACGAACGAACGACTCTTTATGGCGGACTGAACGACGCGAACTGATTCGCGCAAACGAATCATGAAATCCATCACTACTCTGGATCTGGTTATCTCTAAAGGTGTTAACATTTCTTCTGTTGATGTTAAGGACTTGGCTCTTTCTGATCATTTCTGTGTGTTCTTTGACTTACAGATCATTCCAAATGTTCAGTTAACCTCTGTGTCTGTTAAGAGAAGGTACATAAATGAGAATACCAGTGCAAAGTTTATGGAGGCTATAGCTATGTCACCAGTCAGTTGATGAACTCCTAGATAAATGTAACTGGAAAATCTCAAATGTCATGGATGCTGTTGCACCTATTAAAACTAAGACAACCTTGATCAGAAAGAAAACACCATGGAGGAACACTATGATGGTAAAGGCTTTAAAAACAGAATGCAGGAAAGCAGAGTGTAAGTGGAGAAAAACTAAACTCCAAATTCACCATGACCTCTACAAAATAAGTCTTTGTAATTTTAACTATGAGTTACTCAAGGCTAGGCAGCGACACCTTTCTGAAATTATTAATAAGAACATCAACAACACTCGCACTCTATTTGCTATGGTTGATAAGCTGACAAACCCCCCTAAACAGATAGTTCCAGAACTCCTTTCCACAGCAAAATGCAATGAATTTGCTTGCTTTTTCAGTGAAAAAGTCCAGTCCATAAGGTTAAATATTAACACAAATCAACAAAACAATAAAATAACGCAATCCCTAAGACCTCCCAGGAATAACTCAACTGCGATGTCAGAATTTAATACAGTTGACCAAAAAACCATAGAGGAAACAGTTAAGCATCTAAAACCATCAACATGCTGTCTTGACACAATGCCATCAGACTTTTTTAAAACTATTGTGAACTCTGTCCAAATAGATTTGCGACAAATACTAAATAGCTCACTTCAATCGGGCACGTTTCCTAAATCCCTAAAAGTAGCTGCCATTAAGCCACTCTTAAAAAAGAGATCGCTGGATGCTTCCATGTTAACCAACTACAGACCTATCTCAAATCTTCCTTTTATAGCCAAGGTCGTTGAGAAAGTGGTTTTTAATCAACTCAGCAATTTCTTGAATTCCAGTGGCCTCTTTGACAAATTTCAATCAGGCTTTCGACCTCACCACAGTACAGAAACAGCTCTTATTAGAGTGTTAAATGATATTAGGTTAAACACTGACTCAGGCAAGGTGTCAGTTCTGGTCCTGTTGGATCTCAGTGCTGCATTTGACACTGTGGATCACAGTATATTGTTGAACAGGTTGGAAACTTGGGCAGGACTCAGTGGAACAGTCCTAGAATGGTTCAGGTCCTACTTGGAAGAGCGGAGTTATTTTGTGACCATTGGAAGTTATGAATCCAATCGAATGGCTATGACATGTGGAGTTCCTCAGGGGTCAGTTCTTGGACCCCTTCTGTTCAGTCTATATATGCTGCCTTTGGGTCAAGTTCTGCAGAACTCTAATGTAGACTATCACAGTTATGCAGATGACACACAGATATACATAGCACTGTCCTCAGATGACTACAGTCCAATACAGTCATTGTGTCACTGTTTAGAGCAAGTAACAAATTGGATGAACCAAAATTTCCTTCAATTAAATCAGGATAAAACTGAGGTAATTGTTTTTGGCAATAAAGAGAAGAGGATTGCCGTCAGTAAACATCTCGAGTCACTCTCTCTAAAAACTAGGGACCAAGTCAGAAACCTTGGCGTGCTGATAGACTCAGATTTGACCTTCAGCAGTCATATCAAATCCATCACCAAAACAGCCTTCTATCAGCTTAAGAACATATCCAGAGTGAAGGGTTTTATGTCTCAAACAGACCAGGAGAAGTTGATTCATGCTTTTATCTCCAGTAGACTCGACTACTGTAACAGTCTTCTGACTGGACTCCCACAAAAAAGCATTAAACAGCTGCAGCTCATTCAGAATGCTGCAGCTCGAGTTTTAACCAGAACAAAGAGATCAGAGCACATTACTCCAGTTCTAAAGTCTTTACACTGGCTCCCAGTCAGCTATAGAATAGATTTTAAAGTTCTGCTACTTGTCTACAAATCACTGAATGGTTTAGGTCCAGAATACATGAGTGACATCTTAGTAGAATACAAACCCAGTAGGGCTCTGAGATCTACTGACTTCGGTCAGATAGTGAAGCCCAGAGTTCAAACTAAACATGGTGAAGCAGCTTTTAGCTGTTATGCTGCACAAAACTGGAACAAACTACCAGCTGAACTGAAATCAGCCCCAACTGTGAACATTTTTAAATCCAGGTTAAAAACGCTTCTCTTCTCCTGTGCTTATGATTGAGCTTGTTCAAAGCACTTTAAATTGTACATTTTAACTGCACTATGTCCTTTTAAATCATGATTTTATGCTGCTCTTATAGTATTTTATGTCTTTCTATTCTTCTGTAGTTGTTTTTATTTATTTATTTTATTTTATTTTTTAAAATTTTTATTTCAATTCTTATTGTTTTATGTAAAGCGCATTGAGTTGCCATTGTGTATGAAATGCGCTATATAAATAAAGCTGCCTTGCCTTGCCTTGAATGATGAATTATTTGTTTGTCATTACAAGGCATTGTTTAAATTCGGATGTGTTATGCTGTTTTCCCATGATTGCTTTAATAATGAGACTGCTGAATTTCTTTGATGCTACTGGAATATGTTCTGACTACTGGCACGGCCGAGTTGATGAGTGGGTCCACGGGCGAGGCACACAGGGGTTTGTGCTAGTAACCTTGTCGGGTGAGCCTTGCCCATGGCCGGCAAGATGGACATTGAATTTGTGAACTGTCCGACCTGAGGTCGGCTACGGAAACGGGTGATAACACTGTGATGATGTTTGAGAACCCTGCGTGCATGGAGACCACCTGAGCCATTGGAAACCATGCATGCCTGCAGGGTGTTTTTTAGTTCTATATAGGTTTACTGTTCCTTATACCTGGAGGTATTCGATTTTGGTTATTCATGCATATAAGTATTTGAAGGGATTTCTTGTGATGAATATTCAGCCTTTATTACTGTGCCTTTGTGTCCTCATGATACAGTGACGGTATGACAGATTGATTGTATGATGTGTTGATAATTTGTTACATAAGTGTATGTATAATTTGTTTGTTGGCTACAGCCCATGTATTCTTTGAGACACACCAAGGTGAATGCCGTCCACATTAGGGATGCGACAGGTTTTCCTCCTGTTTAGTAGGGGGTTTTCCCGAACTAAGTCGGTTGGTGATGTTGATGTTGATCCGCAGTAACCAATCCGTGGGTTTTTTTCTTTTCGCTTGAATTTATACTCACCACTTTTATACCTTATATGATGCATTGCACTAGTAATTCGTAGTATGGTCATCAGTGATGACCAAGGGGGGACTGTTACGTATACATAACAGCACATGTATCAACAGGCTGTAATATCCTCACATAGCCACAAGGGAACAGGACCAAATATATAAGCTGTATTAACCGCACCTGGCCACCAGATGGCAGCACACATAATACACTGGGGGCGGGTGCTCAATACTAGCCAATCAGAGCATATTACACGTCGTAGAGGCCACGCCTGCCCAGGTACTATCGAGCGCACACAAGCAGGAGAGGGCAGAAACTTTATAGGCAGCGTATCTATTAGATATTCAGCTAAGAGTCGCTCCACGTGTGAATGATACAATTCCTCTCCATTTGCTTCATAGATAATAGACTAAAACCTAAACAAATGAAGTGAGTTAAAAGCGATCCTGTGTCGGCGGCCTTCTTCCTCAAAGAACATCACTACAACAGCAAGGGCAGTGACTGTAACAATGAGCATAATTTGTAGTATTAAACACGTATTTAAACCAATTTCATCAGGCTCAAAACATTTTTTGTAAAGAACGCAAAGAATGGCCTTCTCAGCTGCCATAGTTGCAACGCTTGTGTAACACAACAGGGGGTTCAGCACACCACTTGTCTGTTTAAATCAGGGGTTGTCAACCTTATTTCCATCAGCGCCCCCTCAGGGTTAACTTTGGCAGTACACCCCCCCCCACACACACACACACACCCATATTGAATGGTGACACAGCTGTGTATATGGAATTTTGTTTTATTTTAAAACAAATATATTATATTAAAGGAGACATAGGTGAAGTGCAACTACAATTTAAACTGGATTCATGAAAAAGTATACATTAAAGTTGATTCATGAACAAGAACAACAAGATAATGTAGTAAACAGAGAAGTAGCTATGGGTTAGATGGTTTCTCAACGGGGGCGGTACCGCCCCCTGGGGGGCGTTATAAACATTTTGGGGGGCGCTGGACGCGTGAGGGCTGGTATGGGGGCGCTCAGGCACGAATGGGGGCGCCACAATTTGGCTTGTACAAAGTTCATTTGAACTCTACATTTTAAACTTTCATGGTTTCCCAACTAAAAATAAAGCTGCTGTCTGAGACCAAGAACCCGAGTCTGCTGCTTCCACTGCTGGGTAAAAGGGAGTAAACCCCGACGTTGCCCTCCCCTCTGCTCCCTGATCACGATCGGACAAGCCGAGTAGGAACGGTCTCCATAGTAACAAACAAATCCACCACAGCAGCAGCGAAACCCGGGAAACACAAACCCTACTTTTGACAGCTGTCACCTCATCTTCTCGGGCTAAAACTTAAATAACCAATGAAAACGTACACAAGCACGATAATGTAACCACGTTTAATCACACACAACATTACAATCAAATAGGGATGCACCGAATATTCGGTAACCGAATATATTCGGCCGAATATGGCAAAAAAAAGCCATATTCGGTATTAGGTGGAATGAGTGAAAAACAAGGCCGAATATATATATTAAATATTAGCGCCGCGTTTTATTGACGCAATGAAAGAACGTGCAGTGACGCGGTAAACATAAACAAAGATGTCGGCAGTGTGGAGATATTTCAAAGTTACGGAGAACGAAAAAAGAATTGCGGTTTGCAGCCGAAATATAAAGTATAGTATAAGTAAGGGATAATGCCCAACGAAATGAATGGACTTCGCGGAAGCAACCGGTTCACGCCTCCGCGTTGTCCGAAGGGCATTATCCCGCTTATACCATGGTCACTTACGAAATAAATAAATATTTAATCAATTAATAATACTTTAATGCGTTTTAGAGTTAAAATCGTGAGGTTTTTCTTATTTTTACTGTAATGTACAAACATGACCTATTATATGTCTCAAAAACATACATTTTGTAGGCAATGTTTAAAATCAATGCTTTAATTTCCTGTAAAATGGTCAGATTTGCTCAGCAGCACATCAAGTTGTTGGGGGCATAAATACAGCTCCAATCCAATAAAAACAGGGATTTTAATGCAAAACAATGGCTTCTCTCATCATAAAACCCGATGTCCAGTCTTAACCAGATCCTCCAGTCTTAACACACTGTTTACTACAAGAACACTTAAAGCACCAGCACCCTGTAGTTTTTTTGGGGGGGGGGGGGTTGTAAGGGGGGGGGGGGGGGGGGGGGGGCGGTACGAGGATCATGGAATGGTCAGGGGGGCATTTGTTCAAAAAAGGTTGAGAACCACTGATGGAGAAAGAATAAACCGGAACTACAAATAATCCAAGCTGTTCTGTCTTTGTAACATGGGCCATTCTGTGTACTACTGTAGCAATGGGATGTTTATTCAATTCATACTTTGTTTGAACTGGTCTAGCTGTCAATAGTTTGTTGCAGAGAAACGTTGCAACGAAAGATTGTAGCCAACCTACCTGTTTTCAACTAAATGACAATAACAAAAACCCAAAACAACTGATTGTTTTTAAATTCATTTAATCAGATTGTTAGATCAACTTCCGAAAACGTGGGTATGGAACTAATGCTGGGCAGGTTGCCAAACAAACTGGATATTAGGTTAACAGGGCTAATGGCAAGAGAGATAGGCTGGATAGGCTAATGGCTGGAGAGATAGGTTTCTTATTACACATAGAGAGTGTAATACTAGCCGCCAGGACATCAACCAGCCATTAATAGTGGATTCTCAGTAGCTGAAATATTCTATTGTATCATATCCTAGCATGTTCACCTCAAACGAATACAATCTGACCTCATTATGTGCAATGGCTTCCTTTTCATGCTGCAAGGCCAGGTTCTCAATAATTTTCTTCTGTTTATTTTTTACCTTAAAATCAAAAAGGGGAAAAAGGAGCATACCCTGGCCTTAACACTAGGGATGTCCGATATTGGCTTTTTTACCGATAACCGATAACCGATATTGTTCAACTCTTAATTTCCGATACCGATATCAACCGATACCGATATATGCGGCCACGTGAAACCTCCGCTTTACACTCATTGCAATAGGCTTTATGCCGAGCGGAAGTGTGGAAGAATAAATAAAAACAAAACAGCGGTTAAAGCTAGCGTGCGTGTCCAGGAGAGGGCTGCTCTCCTCGGACACATTACTCTGAAGCCCCGGTGACGGTCTGGAAGTGCGGATTAAAAAAAAAAAAAAAAACAGCGGTAAAAGCTAGCGCGTGTGTCCGGGAGAGGGCTGCTCTCCTCGGACACATTACTCTGAAGCCCCAGTGACAGTCTGGAAGTGCGGATTAATAAATAAAATAATGTGAGCGCGGTACATCGGACCTGAACCGGATGTGATGAGACCTGTTTTGCAGAATGCGTTAGTATGTTGCGCTGACCCCTATTTTACTATTCAACGTAGAAACTTTGAAATAATTCCAAACCACCGACATAACCACAGCTACAACTAGCGTCCCACTACACGGCCGCACACGCCCAGGCTTGTTATTGAGACGGCGCGGCGCATTTGATGATGTCATCAAACCACGTCCTCACTTGAAACATAACAGATGTCTGAAATTATTTCAAAATCGATTTCGGTATCGGTTAAAAAACCGATACCGATATTTTCCGATATTGATTTTTTATGCCAATATCGGCCGATAATATCGGTGGGCCGATAATATCGGACATCCCTACTTAACACCATGCCTAGGCTCCTAACCTCTCTATTGTAAACTTGTGGTGATGTGTTGGTTAAAGTCCTGTTCCTGGTGTGGTAGAAATCCTCAAAAAAGAATCTCTGTTAAATAAACTTACTTGTCATGTATTTTTTTTAACCCAAAAGAAATCTGTATGAGACTTAAAATGGCTTATATGTAACTCCACATCTTTGGCCTGATCTAGTATGCCAGGATCTATGAATATGCTAATATGGCACGTAAATCCCGAAGTAGGTAAATCCTGTATACTTTCCATTTCTGTGACCCAGAAACTGAGTACAATAATACGGAGTGTTGGGTCATAAATGAGGCTAGGTTTTTTCGGAATACGTGGGTTTGCATCTTAAAACTGAACAGCAGTCTGTCGACTATTGCTTTTGTCATTTTTCTGAGCTTAGCAGCACAAGAAGCAACTTTCTGATAATTGGCTACTGTTAGCGTAAGGCTATCCAGTATTTGCATATGTTCGTGTCATGAAAGGACAGGCACAAGCACCACTGGTGCAATTGGCAGCGTCAAAGTGCAGTACTGCGATGAAGCATATTTGTTGCTAGAATACTAAATAAAAACTTTGATTTGTGCGGCACACAAAAAA
This sequence comes from Merluccius polli, assembly GCA_030340625.1. Lineage (NCBI taxonomy): Eukaryota > Metazoa > Chordata > Actinopteri > Gadiformes > Merlucciidae > Merluccius > Merluccius polli. The sequence goes on from JAOPHQ010004846.1 coordinate 190,393, forward strand.
AACATCTATGTGGTCATGGTTAAACTTCCAAAAGACATTATTGGTAGTATTGGGCAGGCTGACAAGCTAGAATAGCCAATAAGAAGATAGAAATATGCTTGATTAATGTTCATCCGATCCTGGCCTTATACAGTATATATATATATAATATTCCCTGCATGTAATGTGATAAATAGCAGCATTTTATTATGTTCAGAATTCTAAAACGACCACTCCTTTTTAACTATTGAGGCCCCCTCGCATTCTGTTCCAGAAACAAAATTTTATTGGTGGAAATATTGCAGTGGATAGTGATTGAGCCTTACAAGTTCCTATTCTCCCAGGCTCCCAGTCAGCTATAGAATAGATTTTAAAGTTCTGCTACTGGTCTACAAATCACTGAATGGTTTAGGTCCAGAATACATGAATGACATCTTAGTAGAATACAAACCCAGTAGGGCTCTGAGATCTACTGACTCAGGTCATATAGTGGAGCCCAGAGTTCAAACTAAACATGGTGAAGCAGCTTTTAGCTGTTATGATGCACAAAACTGGAACAAACTACCAGCTGAACTGAAATCAGCCCCAACTGTGAACATTTTTAAATCCAAACACTTCTCTTCTCCTGTGCTTATGATTGAGCTCGTTCAAAGCACTTTAAATTGTAATCTTTCATTTGCACTATGTCCTTCTAAATCATTATTTTATGCTGCTCTATTATAGTATTTTATTTCTTTCTCTTTCTATTCTGTAGTTGTTTTTATTTTATTTTATTTTTTAATTTTTTACTGTTAAATGTTTGTTTTATGTAAAGCGCATTGAGTTGCCATTGTGTATGAAATGCGCTATATAAATAAAGCTGCCTTGCCTTGCCTATTCCTAAATTACTGTTCAATGTCCCTAGGGGGGTGGGGAGGTGGGGTTCCAGATATAGTTCATAAAGTTAAAAAAAAAGTTGACAAAACAATATAAATAAATATAAAGTCCAAGATATAGTTATAATATTAGGGTGACCAGACAGTCCCTGTTTCTGGTGGCCTGTCACCAGCTGAAACTTTCCCACGTAATTTCCCCTTTTTTAAAAAAATAGGATTTTTGAAATGACAAAGGTTCTAGCTTTCTGATTAATATTAATTTTGAGATGGTTGGTAATTAGTCTTGTGTCTATCTGATAGGCTGTGACGTGACCTCGCTACACGGGGGGTCTGTCTATCGACTTTATACCATAAGCAGACACAACCGATCATAAACAATAGGCTATCAATACAATATAGGACGATTCCCTATTCAAGTAGCTACTTTGGATTGTTTTTGGCTGGTTTAAAAAAGCACGTCATAGTAAACCATTGGGCATGTACTGCACAATCGTTTACTCCAGAACTATATTTACCATAACAATAGGCAAAATGGAAATATGTCGGCTTTTTTTATTTCAGAATTAATAACATCAGATAATTTGTTGATACATGGCCTGCAAAACAAATGACAAATGTCATGTTTTGGAATGAAAAAAGACAAAGACAAATACATAGGTTAATCTCACAAATCAGACTTTAAATTAATAATCTAAGATCAAATCTGGTTGAACGGGGCGTTTCACTTTCATATCACTTCATATTTGTTTCCACCAAATCATGTTGCTGGAAGCGGGGATCTGTAAGTGCATAATTGGCTAACCGCAAACAAAAACTCGATCAGCAATAGTACACTTTTCCCAGTGGGAAGACAAGCTAAAACATCCTGTCCAGACATTCTTAGAAAAAGTGAAAAGGTTTCAAATCAACACTGTGTAGACTGGCTACTGTAGAAATACACTTATTAAAATCCCCTTCTGAAAGCTTCAGAGATCCATTTGTAATGACAATAAAGAAGACAATTGAAAAAGACGAGTTGGACGGTGTCCAATTTAAAATGTCTAATTTCTTGAATTTCCCCCAGCTGAGCATTAAGTTCTATTGTCATAGGCACTGCCAAAACATTATCTATGGATAGTGGAAACCATCTAAGATTACAAGTGTGTTTGCTTGCATGAGAGTGGAGCTAACTATGATGTAAGTGAGAGACAGAGATAGAGAGTGGACAAAGAAAGACGGAGAGCAGGAGGCCGGATTGACTTGGCCGGAGAGTCTAGGGTCAGATAGGAGTTGATCTAATGAAATATCCCAGAAAGGTAGCCCTATACAGCCACAGTAAGAACTGTAATCATGTAATGTAAAAGATATGACTACTACCTGGCTTGACTTGCTTCACCGTCATGGCTAACAAAGACATAGTTTTTAAACCATGGCAGATTTGATTTTCAGATAACCCTTTGGGCCTCCTTCTGACAACTTTACATCTTTCTATGGTGTGCATTTCCTAAGAATAGTACCAACAATTAGCAGCAGGATATCCAACAGACATTTCCTTCACAAAGCCCCATCCATGCCTTCTGCCCTTATTTGTGTGTGTGTGTGTGTGTGTGTGTGTGTGTGTGTGTGTGTGTGTGTGTGTGTGTGTGTGTGTGTGTGTGTGTGTGTGCGTGTGCGTGTGTGCATGTGAGGGAATATTGTGTGTTTAACAGTGGGTAAATGGTGAAGAGAGGGTTAAATATTGGCAAGTTGTGGTAGTATGTAATTGCGTGGAGTTATGTGTTGAGGCTATTGTGTAGTTTATTTACCCAGTGTGGGCACTTTGGATGCATGTGTTTGTGGCTGTTTTTGCCCTGTGCACCAGCATATGCCATTTAGCTGTCGTAGGTCTGAAATTGGTGCCAAGTTTGCCTGCCAAAAAAATGGAATTTAAAAAGGAATAACAAGCATTTAATGCAGGAATCAAGAAAGATGTACAGCAGTGCTACTATTTGTATTTATATGTATATAACATTCTTGTACAGAATTAGCCTTCAGGCACTCATTTTACAACAAAATGTATTAAACAAAAGATACTCACAGTGCTCTGCTCTGCTGGAGAGTAGAGGAAGGGTATTGGAGGGCACAACTGAAATAATTGATGGAGTTGATGGAGATGGAGAGTTGAGGAGTTGGTAGCCCCAGAGCGCTGCAGAAGTGTCCTCCACAAGGATGTGAGACAGATCACATATGAAGCTGGATGGAGCTTGGTTTAATCCAGTTTTAATTCCACATTTTTGTTGGTACTGCAAAGAATGAAATGCAGTACATCATTCACCGCCTCATTTTGTGGTCAGAGTTGCATTATTATTAGCATCCATTAGCTATTATTAGCATTCCAGCATCTAGCTAGAACACCGCCACGAAAGTCTCTTTTGGACGCAAAGATTCCAATACATCGTCTATGCCGACACCGACATGTCGTGCCTGACTGAATCCAATTTGAAAATATGAAGCAACTTGTTAAAAAATATAACATTTGTTAAAGCTAGACTACAATTTGTAAAACTGTATCATGAATACGCAATTTTATATCGCTTTCCCGGCAGTTTGTCACACTCACGTACAATACAGTGGTAGAGAATTTGGAAATTATCATTGGACCAATGTGATGGATGGTTGTTGATTGGTTAGGAAGGACGTCCTCCATTGGAGCCTCATTTTATGTGTTTTGCCGAAAAATAGATTAGCATGAAAAAAAGAGAAGTACATTCAATTGACACGAGATCCCACCCTAAGGAGGACAGCAGATGCCCGACCTCCTATGGCCCCACCACCACTTCACACTGCCCTTTCCACTCTTGTCTGTCCTAAAGGTGTAGCTGTTGAAGCAAAAAGAGAGAAAAATTATTTTAGAAATGTGATTTCGTAATGGTTTATTTCACCCTCCTCCTCTGATATATATATATATTAGGGCTGTCAAAATTAACGCGTTAACGCGGGATGATTAATTTCTGGAATTAATGGCGATCATTTTTTTAACGCATTAACGCATTCCCGCACTGTTTTACCCACAATTCAACCCCCGGCGCGTTCATTCCTCGTCGCGTAAACAGCATTGCTGACACGAGCGAGATGGAGGAGTCCGACGAACCGGTCGGCCCTCTGGATGGACAGTTCGAGTAGAAAACAATATTTGCGGGCCCTGCTTGCCCGCATATATCTAGCGACTCCTGCATCCACGGGTCCATGCGGACGACTCTCTTCTCAGGCTACATCCACTCTACTACGTTTTCGTAGTAGTGTGGATGTATTAAACCGCGTACACATGCGGTTTAATGCGAAAACGTAGTAGTGTGGATGTAGCCTCATGTAGTTCAGTTGCAGGCCATATTGTGCAGAAGAAACGGTCCGCTTTGCATTCAGAATATGTCAACAAGTTAGTTTGCAACTGGCTAAAAGATGAGTAAGTAAAAGGGCCACATGTAATTGTGTGAAAGTGAGAGTTGTTTGTTCAAAAAGAAAAACATTCCATTCAGTTGTTGCCAAAATTGTTTAGAATTAAATAATTTTTCTGGATTTGTCATTAATAAAAAACAAATGTAATATCATATTTAGGATTGTGATTAATCGAAATTAATTCAAGAAACCTTGTGATTAATTAGATTACAATTTTTAATCGTTTGACAGCCCTAATATATATATATATATACAGTATATATATATATATATAGTATATATATATATATATATTCAATTCAATTCAATTCAATTTTATTTGTATAGCGCCAATTCATAACAGAAGTTATCTCAGGGCACTTTTCAAATGGAGCAGGTCTAGACCAAACTCCTAATAACATTTACAGAGACCCAACAGTACCACCATGAGCAAGCACTTGGCACGGGGGCAAGGAAAAACTGCCTGTTAAAAGGCAGAAACCTTGGACAGACCCTTCGGCTCTAGGTGGGTGGTCATCTGCCTTGACCAGTTGGGGTGAGAGAGAGAGAGAGAGAGAGAGAGAGAGAGAGAGAGAGAGAGAGAGAGAGAGAGAGAGAGAGAGAGAGACTACATCAATACACTAATGAACATGATGATGAAGACAGCACCAATGATGGGGGACAGCGAGCAGCATCAACAGTAACTATATATAACTGGTAACTGATATTAGCAATGGCAGTCAAGCAGGACCATGGAGGCTCCGCCAGGATCCATGAGAACCTGCGAGACGAGAAAACACAAGAACTCCAGGGAAGAAGTGTTAGTAACATGCATTAATGGGACATGAATGTGTGCACACACAGAGAGAGAGAGAGAGAGAGAGAGAGAGAGAGAGAGAGAGAGAGAGAGAGAGAGAGAGAGAGAGAGACTCAGTGCACCAAGGGAAATCCCCCGATAGTCTAGGCCTATAGCAGCATAACTAAGGGATGGTTCAGGACTCACCTGATCCAGCCCTAACTATAAGCTTTATCAAAGAGGAACGTCTTAAGCCTACTCTTAAATGTGGAGAGGGTGTCTGCCTCCCGAACCACAACTGGAAGCTGGTTCCACTGAAGAGGAGCTTGGTAACTGAAGGCTCTGGCTCCTGTTCTACTTTTAGAAACTATAGGAACCACCAGTAGCCCTGCATTCAGAGAACGCAGTGTTCTAGTGGGGTAGTAGGGTACTATGAGCTCTTTGAGATATGAAGGGGCCTGCCCATGAAGAGCTTTATAGGTGAGGAGGAGGATTTTAAATTCTATTCTAAATTTTACAGGGAGCCAATGCAGAGAAGCTAGTACAGGAGAGATGTGATCTCTTTTCCTAGTTCCTGTCAGTACTCGTGCTGCAGCGTTTTGAATTAATTGGAGCATCTTAATGGATTTATTAGGACAACCTGATAATAAGGAGTTGCAGTAATCCAGCCTTGAGGTAACAAATGCATGGATTAGTTTTTCTGCGTCTGTCTTTGATAGGATGCGTCTGATTTTTGTAATATTACGTAAATGAAAAAAGGCAGTCCTAGAGGTCTGCTTTATGTGGGAATTAAATGACAGATCCTGATCAAAGATAACTCCAAGATTCCTGACAGTGGTGCTAGAGGCCAATGTAATGCCATCTAGAGTAGCTATATCTGTAGACATTAAGTCTCTAAGGTTTTTGGGGCCAAGAACAAGAATTTCGGTTTTCTCTGAGTTTAACATCAGAAAATTGCAGCTCATCCAGGATTTTATGTCTTTAAGACATGTTTGTAATTTAGATAATTGATTAATTTCATCGGGTTTGATCGATAGATATAACTGCGTATCATCTGCATAACAATGAAAGTTAATGGAGTGATTTCTAATAATATCGCCTAAAGGGAGCATATAGTAAATAGTATTGGTCCAAGTACAGAACCTTGTGGAACTCCATGACTAACTGTACTATTTATTGAAGATTCATCATTCACATGTACAAACTGTGAACGATCTGATAGATATGACATAAACCAGCTTAGTGCGGTTCCTTTGATGCCAATTTCATGCTCGAGTCTCTGTAAAAGAATACTATGATCAATGGTGTCAAAGGCAGCACTAAGATCTAATAATACAAGTACAGAGACAAGTCCATTGTCAGAAGCAATCAAAAGGTCATTATTAACTTTAACCAGAGCTGTCTCTGTGCTATGATGAACTCTAAATCCTGACTGGAAATCCTCGAATAAACTATTGTTGTGTAGAAAGTCACACAATTGTTTGGCGACTACTTTCTCCAGAATTTTAGACAGAAAGGGGAGATTAGAAATCGGTCTATAGTTGGCTAAAACCCCTGGGTCAAGAGTGGGCTTTTTAAGAAGGGGTTTAATTACAGCTACTTTAAAGGACTGTGGTACATATCCTGATAATAAAGAAAGATTAATCATTTCCAGTAAAGAAGTGCCAATTAAGGGTACAATTTCTTTAAGCAGCCTAGTTGGGATGGGGTCTAACAGACAGGTTGATGACTTTGATGAAGAAATTATAGAAGTTAACTGATGAAGACTGACAGCAGAGAAACACTCCAAATACACATCTAAGTTTGCACCAGTCAAAGTGTCTGATGTTGGAGAGCCAGCGATACCTATTGAGGGCATTTGGTGACTAATTTTCTCTCTAATAGTAATAATTTTATTATAAAAGAAGTTCATGAAGTCATTGCTACTTAAGTTTATGGGGATACATGGCTCAATAGAGCTGTGACTCTCTGTCAGCCTGGCTACAGTGCTGAAGAGGAACCTAGGGTTGTTTTTATTTTCTTCTATTAGTGCCGAGTAAAAGGCTCCTCTGGCATTACGGAGGGCCTTTCTATAATTTTTAAGATTATTTTGCCATATTAAGCGATTTTCTAATAAATTGGAAGCGCGCCATTTCCTTTCTGATTTCCTTGTTTCTTGTTTTAATTGACGAGTTTGTTGGTTGTACCACGGTGCTAGTTTCCTATGTTTTATTATTTTCTGTTTTCTAGGAGCGATAGAATCTAATGTTGATTGTAGAGAGCCTGCAGCACTATTAACAAGATTATCAATTTGGGAGTGACTAAAGTTAATATAGGACTCCGTTATATTCAGATATGGCATTGAATTAAACACTGATGCAATCTCCTCCTTAAACTTAGCTACAGCACTGTCAGATAGACATCTGCTGTAGGAAGTTTTGCTTAATGGCTTATAGTCAAATAATAGAAATTCAAAAGTTATTAAATAATGATCAGATAGGAGAGGATTATGTGGAAAAACTATTAAATGTTCAATATTCATGCCATATGATAGAACAAGGTCAAGAGTGTGATTAAAACAATGGGTTGGTTTATTCACACTCTGACAGAAGCCAATTGAGTCTATTAATGAGGTAAATGCGTTACTAAGGCTGTCATTTGTAACATCCACATGGACATTAAAATCACCTACAATAATTACTTTATCTGATTTAAGAACTAAACTTGATAGAAACTCTGAGAATTCAGATATAAAATCAGAGTACGGTCCAGGGGCGCGGTACACTATAACAAATAGGACTGGCTGCAGTGTTTTCCAGTTTGGGTGAGAAAGACTAAGAATAATGCTTTCAAATGAATTATAATTTAGTTTTGGTTTAGGGTCCATTAAAACCCTCGAATCATATATAGCTGCTACTCCACCTCCTCGGCCTGCGCCTCGGGGAATGTGAGTATTAATATGACTGGGGGGGGTGGATTCATTTAGGCTAACATAATCCTCATGGGACAACCAGGTCTCAGTAAGACAAAGCAAATCAATATCATAATCTGATATTAATTCATTCACTAGAACAGCTTTGGATGACAGAGACCTGATATTTAACAGTCCACATTTAATTATTTTATTTTGTGCTACTGAGGAGTTGGTTTTAATTTTTATTAGGTTTTCATGGTTAACTTCTCTTGTTTTTATTTCTTTACATAATGTAGGCGGTCGGGGGACAGACACAGTCTCTATGGGGTTGTGGGTGGGTGACTGTACTAGAGGAAGCGCAGAGAAGTGTGTTAAACAGCAACTCTGCTTCCTGGTCCCAACTCTGGACTGTCAGGTTTTAGAAATAAACTGCATCATATTCCTGGATAAGAGAGCCGCTCCATCCAACGTGGGATGGATGCCGTCTCTCCCAATCAAACCAGGTTTTCCCCAAAAAGGCTGCCAATTATCAATGAAGCCCACATGGTTTGCTGGACACCACCTGGACAGCCAGCGGTGGAAGGACGCCATGCGGCTATACATGACGTCACTGGTCACATTGGGCAGGGGTCCAGAGAAAACTACGGTGTCCGACATTGTTTTGGCGTATCTACACACCGATTCCACATTAATTTTAGTGACCTCCGATTGGCGTAATCGGGAGTCATTACCGCCGACGTGAATAACAATCTTATGATATTTACGTTTGTCTTTAGCCAGCAGTTTTAAATAGGATTCAACGTCGTCCGCTCTGGCCCCAGGGATACATTTGACTATGGCCGCTGGCTTCGCTAACTTCACGTTTCTGACTATAGAAGAGCCAATAACCAGAGTCTGCTCCTCAGCGGGTGTGTCGCTGAGTGGGGAAAACGTATTAGAAACGTGAATGGGCTGGTGGTAAGCCGTGGGCTTCAGTAGTTTGCCGCTACGCTTCCCCCGGACAGTCACCCACTCTCTGTGGCTTCCCGGCTGCTCGGGGTCTACCGGGGGACGGCTAACTAGGGCTACATCCGGCCGGCCCGCACAGACTACCGGAGACGGTGTGGTGCGGTACCGGGCCTCTAAGTCACTAATCCTCACCTCCAGCGCACTAAATAAACTACATTTAATACAGGTACCATTATCACTAAAAGAGGTGGAGGAGTAACTAAACATTTGGCACACTGAGCAGGACAGAGGAGCAGAGGAAGAGGGAGAAGACATCGCTAACTGCTAATGCTTAATGTATCTAGCGTGTAAAGCCTTAAAATAGCGACTTGTCGCTATTTTAAGTTTAAATGTTTAAGCGGGTAAATAACCGCTTTAACGAGTAAAACAAATGTATATTTAGCGTTCACCGACAGCTACAACACCAAACAGTGTACACAGAGCAAGAGGTAGACCGGAAATGAGTCGATGCTTACCGCAACAGCGACACCTACCGTGTATATAAAACATACAACATACAACATATACATAGCACATATATAACATTTTGTTAATGCAGTTATGAAAGAAATTAACACAAAGGTTTAGATTTAGATTATTTGATACATATAGATTTATCAAAAAAGTGTAATTACAAATTTGGTCACTAGAAAGCTGGCAAAGCACATTTAATATATGTACAGAAAACATTTTCAATTTTTCCCATAACTTTCATAACCTTTCATGACCACTGTCTTTTAACTAATTTAAATGTGGAAACTGGGGTAGATCATCAGAATTTCGTATGACTTGTGACTTGCTTGACCTGAGCAATGACTTGTCTTGCTTGTCTTAAAGCAGGGACTCGACTTCACTTGCTTGATGCTCAACAGACTTGGACTTGCTTGAGACTTGAAGGTTAAGACTTGAGACTTGCTTTTGACTTGCACATTACTCCCACCTCTCGTATTCAGTTTCGGAAATGTTACGTAGTCTATAAAGTAGTGTGGCTGATGGGACTACATTTGGAAAGCTTTTCGGTTGCCAGGTCGTTACAAAGATCTTCTCTATTTAATGGAGTGATAAGGTAATGTCTGCATTCCATATGAATCTCATGTTACCGGTTGCATTTTAGGCATTAGTCAGACCCATATATTTCTCTGGCTCATTTGTTTCTAGTAACACAACAAATAGTGCAAGATAAAAGATTTTATTTTGAGACAGAATCTCCCAAAAATGTGAATCAACCCCTGTGCGGGTGTATGTGGAGTGTGTGCTGTTGATGGCTGGTTTACAGCCTCACCTGGCCTGAGTCAGACTAATTGGACTCTGGCTGGGTGGGGCTGCACACCTGTGGTGCATGAGCAATCATGGCACCCAGGATAAACCAGCCATCAACACACACACTCGAGGAGGAGCCACTGTCATGACTAGTTGTACCATCAGCTCGGCGTATACCATCTGCCTGAAACTCCATTAAACATCTTGAACAACATCTACCCGTGTCCTGTGTCGGAGGGCCCCAAAAGAAAGCCACTTAGGTGGCGTGTGGTGAGGGGAACCCTGCCACACTGGCGCCCAACGTGGGGCTCCTCCGACCAGGACGGGACACGAAAGGGCTGTCCAAAGCTGCACTGGAGCCACCAGCCGCGGCAGAGGACAGCCACCCCAGCACCAGCTCCCCCCCTGAACGGCAGCGACGGCCAGCGGAGGAGCGGGGAGGCAGCGCAGCGACCGCCACCGGCAACCGTCTGTCGCTAGCCTCCCCCGGATCCAGCCTGGAGCAGCCCAGGCCAGCCGCCCCTCTGCCAGGGGACCAGGAGCCCAAGGCCCCATGCTCCAGGAGGAGATGGGGGGGGGGGGATCATGCCTCGTCGCCCTGGTGGAGGGGGGTACCTAACCGACTGTTCCAGGCCCTCCGAGAGCTACCTCCGCGGCCCAGCTGTCGGGCCTCCTCCGGAACCCATCCAGCCAGCCCCTGCAACCAGCCAGCCCAGAGACACCTCCGCCAGCTGGAGCAGCAGCCCCAGGCCTCCGGTCTCCGGGACGGAGGGGGAGGGGGAGGGTGGGGTTGGCGTGTGACACTGGGGAGGTGTGGAGGTAGTGGGGTTTGGGGGGTTGTGTTTATTTTTTTTTTAGGTATGGCAACCCTGAAAAGAGTCCAGGTTTTTTGTAGGTATGGTAACCCTGTTCAGAGTCCGGTATGTGTTTTTTTTTTTTTTTCCGTTTGCTTGGATGGGGGATGGGGGGAGTAGGTGAGGCTGGGGATTCTCCCCAGCCTCAATCTGGTGTTGGGGATATGTGGGGATGTATGTGGAGTGTGTGCTGTTGATGGCTGGTTTACAGCCTCACCTGGCCTGAGTCAGACTAATTGGACTCTGGCTGGGTGGGGCTGCACACCTGTGGTGCATGAGCAATCATGGCACCCAGGATAAACCAGCCATCAACACACACACTCGAGGAGGAGCCACTGTCATGACTAGTTGTACCATCAGCTCGGCGTATACCATCTGCCTGAAACTCCATTAAACATCTTGAACAACATCTACCCGTGTCCTGTGTCGGAGGGCCCCAAAAGAAAGCCACTTAGGTGGCGTGTGGTGAGGGGGACCCTGCCACAACCCCCTTATATTTTAACAATTTGCAAGTGGCCGTGGTATAAGTGGGATAATTGTGCATTATATTTCGATAACAGCACACCAAGTCGTAGATTATCCCTTACTTATTATATTATCTTCAGTCATGATGTGTAGAATCTTTTTCATATATTGTATCTATTCCATACAATTACATTGATCCACAACATAACATTGTGGATGTTAAAACTAATATAAAAAATATATCTGCAAATGATACAAATTAGGGAAGATTACTACAGAAGCCTTGAGAAACACAGAAAACAAGTCTTATCTTGTATGACTCATCTCATTTGAATGATGTAAAGAATGTAGATACTATGTTGTTCAAACTAGATACATTCAGGGTACACAATAGTAGGCAGAACAACATTTTCATGTGGATCCTTCCGCTTCCATACTTTACATATGCTTTGCATGGTTTAAATGGCCATGGCCAAAGCTTGCTTGTGCCACATTGCTTGCTTGTGCCCAAACACTAAGCGGGCTAAGCTAGGAGACAGCATTACAACCCGTTCACTTCTTCCTCACTGCTTTTTTTTAATACTAGACAATGCCAATGTAGTTTGCATGACACATTTCCGAAGACATAATTGGCCTAGAGACACAGCTTCAGGTGCTGAAACAGCACTGCATGCACAACATTCATAAAAAAAACATGTACGCCAGTCAGCCATTCAGATAAGACGCAAACATATACGGCATCCCTCTGAGCAAAAGGCGTCCAGGCACAGCTTCAGCACGACGTATGAAGAAGCATAGAATGCACTGAAACTCTGGTTGCTTTAATCATCTATCGTGCAGCGGTATTGCTGTGACACTGACTCGAGTTTCACCCTCCCGTATACTTGAGAGGATTTCTCTGTATCTGTCTCTAGCTCGCTAACTACCTCCCATCTTTCTAAGGAGGGTCATAGGATTCCCCGCACAACACACTCACTCTGACAAGACTCACGAATAAACAGGTGGGCCTAAATGGTCTACCATTCGGCTAACACAATTGATTTACTGAATCTATATGCGGCTATTAGTATTAATAATATAGGCTAGATAGACAAGTATATCATGTGAAACATAATGTTAAAACACAACAGCTGCTTGTAAATGTTTACTGATCTGTTGCCTTTATAGCACAGAATCATCGTGGTAAAGAGGTTTTTGTTTTTGACGTGGCAATATGTAGCATGTTGGGATGTCGCCTTTTATTTAAGAGCTAGCAAGGCAAGGCAAGGCAGCTTTATTTATATAGCGCATTTCATACACAATGGCAACTCAATGCGCTTTACATAAAACAGTAAGAATTGAAATAAAAAGAATAAATAAAAAAATAAAAACAACTACAGAAGCATAAAATAATGATTTAAAAGGACATAATAGAAAGAGAAAGAAATAAAATACTATAATAGAGCAGAACGAGCTCAATCATAAGCACAGGAGAAGAGAAGTGTTTTTAACCTGGATTTAAAAATGTTCACAGTTGGGGCTGATTTCAGTTCAGCTGGTAGTTTGTTCCAGTTTTGTGCAGCATAACAGCTAAAAGCTGCTTCACCATGTTTAGTTTGAACTCTGGGCTCCACTATCTGACCTGAGTCAGTAGATCTCAGAGCCCTACTGGGTTTGTATTCTACTAAGATGTCATTCATGTATTCTGGACCTAAACCATTCAGTGATTTGTAGACCAGTAGCAGAACTTTAAAATCTATTCTATAGCTGACTGGGAGCCAGTGTAAAGACTTTAGAACTGGAGTAATGTGCTCTGATCTCTTTGATCTGGTTAAAACTCGAGCTGCAGCATTCTGAATGAGCTGCAGCTGTTTAATGCTTTTTTGTGGGAGTCCAGTCAGAAGACCGTTACAGTAGTCGAGTCTACTGGAGATGAAAGCATGAATCAACTTCTCCTGGTCTGTTTGAGACATAAAACCCTTCACTCTGGATATGTTCTTAAGCTGATAGAAGGCTGTTTTGGTGATGGATTTGATATGACTGCTGAAGGTCAAATCTGAGTCTATCAGCACGCCAAGGTTTCTGACTTGGTCCCTAGTTTTTAGAGAGAGTGACTCGAGATGTTTACTGACGGCAATCCTCTTCTCTTTATTGCCAAAAACAATTACCTCAGTTTTGTCCTGATTTAATTGAAGGAAATTTTGGTTCATCCAATTTGTTACTTGCTTTAAACAGTGACACAATGACTGTATTGGACTGTAGTCATCTGAGGACAGTGCTATGTATATCTACGTGTCATCTGCATAACTGTGATAGTCTACATTAGAGTTTTGCAGAACTTGACCCAAAGGCAGCATATATAGACTGAACAGAAGGGGTCCAAGAACTAACCCCTGAGGAACTCCACATGTCATAGTCATTCGATTGGATTCATAACTTCCAATGGTCACAAAATAACTCCGCTCTTCCAAGTAGGACCTGAACCATTCTAGGACTGTTCCGCCCAAGTTTCCAACCTGTTCAACAATATACTGTGATCCACAGTGTCAAATGCAGCACTGAGATCCAACAGGACCAGAACTGACACCTTGCCTGAGTCAGTGTTTAACCTAATATCATTTAACACTCTAATAAGAGCTGTTTCTGTACTGTGGTGAGGTCGGAAGCCTGATTGAAATTTGTCAAAGAGACCACTGGAATACAAGAAATTGCTGAGTTGATTACCACTTTCTCAACGATCTTGGCTATAAAAGGAAGATTTGAGATAGGTCTGTAGTTGGTTAACATGGAAGCATCCAGCGTTCTCTTTTTTAAGAGTGGCTTAATGGCAACTACTTTTAGGGATTTAGGAAACGTGCCCGATTGAAGTGAGCTATTTAGTATTTGCTATTTAGATGTTCTTATTAATAATTTCAGAAAACTGTCGCTGTCTAGCCTTGAGTAACTCATAAAATTACAAAGACTTATTTTGTAGAGGTCATGGTGAATTTGAAGTTTAGTTTTTCTCCACTTACACTCTGCTTTCCTGCATTCTGTTTTTAAAGCCTTTACCATCATAGTGTTCCTCCATGGTGTTTTCTTTCTGATCAAGGTTGTCTTAGTTTTAATAGGTGCAACAGCATCCATGACATTTGAGATTTTCCAGTTAAATTTATCTAGGAGTTCATCAACTGACTGGTGACATAGCTATAGCCTCCATAAACTTTGCACTGGTATTCTCATTTATGTACCTTCTCTTAAGAGACACAGAGGTTAACTGAACATTTGGAATGATCTGTAAGTCAAAGAACACACAGAAATGATCAGAAAGAGCCAAGTCCTTAACATCAACAGAAGAAATGTTAACACCTTTAGAGATAACCAGATCCAGAGTGTGGCCTTGAGTGTGTGTGGGCCCTTTCACATGTTGCAAGAGGCCAAAAGTGTCAAGTAGAGCAGAGAGTTCTTAGGCGTTACTGTCCATGTTATTGTCTACGTCAGTGGTTCTCAACCGGTGGGGGGGCGCGGGTTCAAAAAGGAGGACAAATACGCGCCGGTTTTTCAAAGCCCTGTCCGGCGTCCGGCAGAAGCCGGACGCGTATTTGTCCTCCTTTTTGAGAGCGCAATAGTAACACACCGCGCCCCCCCCCCCCCCCCCCCGCTGGTCGTAGGTCCGCGGTGTGCTACTATTGCGCGCACCCCCCCGCCGTCGGCCGGAGTGTTACAATCGCGTGCGCCCCCCCGTCGGCCGTAGGTCCGCGGTGTGTTACTATTGCGCGCACCCCCCCCCCCACCCCCCCCCGTCGGTAGTAGGTCCGCGGTGTGTTACTATTGCGCGCACCCCCCCCCCCCCCCCCCCCCCCGTCAACAATGGGGGGGGGGGTCCCCGACTGCAATGAACCAGTTTTGGGGGGGCCCAGCCTGAAAAAGGTTGAGAACCCCTGGTCTACGTGAATGTTAAAATCCCCTGTTATGATAAAAAAAGTTGTAATCAGTACAGATAACTGATAGCAGTTCAGCAAACTCATCAATGAATTTTCCTGAGTATCTTGGAGGTCTATAAATGATTAAAAAAATAACTTTTGGATCACCTTTTAGTAAAAAACAGAGATATTCAAAAGAGCTAAAATCACCTAACGTAATTTCCTTGCACTGAAATACAGATTTAAAGATGGCAGCAACTCCCCCGCCTTTCTTACCAGTTCGACACTTGTTAATAAAACTGAAATTTGTTGGTGCTGCCTCATTGAGAATAGCACAACAGCTACACTCAGTCAGCCATGTTTCACTAAGAAGTAAAAAATCTAGATCATAGGTCATAATGAAGTCATTAACGTGATTTGTTGACTAGTGATCTGATATTGAGTAGAGCTAATCTTGTGGAGATAGCAGGAGACACTGGTATATTTCGAGGTTGACATACTATGCTTAATAAATTGGCAGATTTACCCTTTTTATTTCTCACCAGTTTAACCATTCTTCTGTTGTCATCACAGGGATTGAGAAGGCTATCTGAACTCCATAGGGCCCTGACTTTTCTTGGGGGAGAACATTATTGGTATCAGTATTGCAGCCTGGACCCGGCACATATCAGTCCGACTCACAGATTATCTGAGTCAGAGGAGGTGGGGGGGCTCTGTGACGTTTGGGTGATGGTGTTTTCCAGCATGGTGGAATGGGAGGGGCTGGACGAGGAGGGGGATTTAGGGGAGAAAAAATGGGATTTGGGCGTGGTGTGAGTTGGAAATCCAGAAAATGGGGGAATTGGGAATCCGGACTGCGTGGAGAGAATGAAAGGCCGGATGGGGTCCCGGTGGGTGAAAGTTGGGAGTCTCCTGGTGGGGCTGGGGGAGACTCCACTTGTTGGGCTGTTGGGGCTGGGGGAGACTCCTCCTGTTGGGTTGTTGGGGCTGGGGAAGACTCCTCATGTTGGGCTGTTGGGGCTGGGGGAAACTCCTCGTGTTGGGGTAAGGATGATGACGTTAAAGCCTCTCTCTCGGTGTGCTGTCCTTCATGGTCACTCCTTATCTCAGGCGGTAGCAATTTTTCTCCAGAAGGCTGTCTTATCTGTTGTTTTGGATTGTCTCGCCTCTTGTCCTTGGCAGGGGCTGCTGGTGACTGACGCAAAAAATCAAAAATGTTGTACTCCTGACTTGTTAAGGCAAAATCCATCTGCCTCAAAGAGGTGTCTGCGTTCCCAAAAAATGTGGAAATTGTCAATAAAATTCACTGATTGAGCAGCACACGTATCTTTGAGCCATCTGTTTAGCATCAACAGCCTGCTGAATCTCTCGTCTCCTCGCCGAACTGTTGGTAGAGGTCCACTGATAAACACCTCAGTATTCAGACATCGAACTTTGTTCAGCAGATCATTAAAATCCCGTTTCAATACCTCTGATTGTTGCTTGACAACATCAAGTGCTCCTGTGTGAATGACGAGAGATTTCACTGTCGGATGCTCAGCAGTGATTTCCAGAATTTTCTCTGAGATATCGGACACCATATCATTGGTAAAACAAAGTACTTTGGTGTTTTTGCTGAAAAAGTGTTTTGTCTTATTCACAGCTCCGTCACCCACTATCAGCGTTTGAGGCCCAGTGGTTAGCTCTTTCTGCAGCCTTTTAGTATATGATTTAGCCTCATACCTTTCTCCGGTGCTGGAAGATGACCTTTTGGGGAGTCAGGGTCTTGTAAAAGTGGAGCAAATCTGTTCTCTAGTAGAATCCCTGTGTCTTTGGTCGGTTTGCTCTTACTTTTTGTTTTAGCCACATTCCACAGCTGTTTTCTCCTTGGTACTGGGGTTGAAGAGACCCTCCTGTGTGACGGCAGTGCAGGCCACTCAGTATCATCACAAGTCTCCAGGTGCTGGGTTCTGCCTGTTAACCGTCTTCCCATATCCGAGGGAAGCGATTTATCTTTCCATGAATTATGCTTTGGCTTTGCACAAAGCATTTGTCTGTTAGCCTGCTCCTTTCCACTGATTTGGGTCATCGGTAGAGTGGTTTCATTCCCATATTGACCATTTACCTCCACGTTGACTTCGAGTCGCAGAATTTTCGTCTCCAGTACTGCTATCTTCTGGAGAAGTTTGTGGTAGTCATCCGTGGAAAAGGGAGGCATCTTGTTGCTAGTTAGCTTAGCTTAGCTGAGCTCCACAAACCCAGTCAGTATAGTGCAGACTTATGCTGATGATAGGCCACACTCACGAAGTAAAAAGGGTTTAAATAATAGTGGTAGCCTTCAGATACTTTCATAAATTAAGCTCCCAGTGATTTAGAAGTATCCAGGACCCGCTTTCCATAAATTTTGTAGCAAAAGGACAGGATCACAATGGGAAAAAAAAGAAAAGTAAGAAAGTAAGAGCGGAGAGTGAAGAGCGAAGCGTCTACTAGCGTCTACTCAAGTACACGTACTAGCAAGAGTTTGGATAAGTTATATCATTTGTTCTGCTCTATAATATCTGTTCTTTCCACGTTTTGCTTTGCTGTTCAACCCCATCTTCGCCCAACATTGCCCTCCTCCATCTATCCCCTCCCTCCTTCATCCCTTTTCACTCTTTCAACTGTATGCCCTTTTAACTCAATAGACTCCAGTGCACTTGTTCCATGGCTCATGCTAAAAAAAACACATCCACAGGCAAAATTACACTCACTCTCAAGTATTACCACATGCACAGACACATACGCACACACACACTGGAGCAAAAGCACGACCTGTTCACGTGCTGCGCTGTAAGTAATGTGATCTTCTCGATCATGCTGTTGTGTGTGTGTGTGCGTGTGTGTGATAGCAGTGGTGTATATGTCATGCTGGGTCTGTGCCAATGCCGCTACTCTCCTCCTCCTCCTCTTCGTGCCTGCAGGCCAGCGATGCCCTATGCACCCCAGGTGGAATGTCATAGTCTGTCTGGCCCAACCAGACACACAACGCCCGATGGGACGCACAGCCATGAGTTTCTCTGCCTCCATCTCGCTCTCATTCACTCTCTATCTCTGAAACCCATAGCTATGCACAATCATTCGTTTTTTTGGGACTTCATGGAATTACGCAACTCTCGAACAATTCAAATGTAAAAATAAATATTTGACTTGACTCAATCCATTGGTCAAAAGAAGAAAATACCCTCCAAATAGCTGACAATCATTTTGTCGAGACAGATTTTGAGACCATTGGTTAAAATATATATTTACTTATTAACTTGTTTTGCTGTGCTAGTGTGCAGGTATGCCAAAAAATAAATGTACTCTTGTGTGCTGTTTAGAGCAATACACCTGTTTACCTGTATAGCACCTCTGTGAAAAGGCTCCATTGGCTGTGGAGTGCTAAAGCAAACTCACTGAATGCAAGTATGGACGAATCAATTTGACCAAAGTCATAGCAAATTTCAACTGAGATTACATTGTTTGTTTAGGAAATGTGATTATGTGGCTCTACCGTGGCCATGCCCAGAATTCTCTCTCTCTTATAAAATACCCCTGCTGTATAATCAAGAGGAGTGGAAAGATTCCATCTTCAAAGAGCAAAGTAATTACAGTGCCTCTCAAGGCCCATCGTGGCTAGAGGTCATACTCTCGCATACTCCTCTTCGGACACGAACGAATCGCGCGCCCTCAGAGGCTTGGCTACTGGCTGGTTAGCTGCATATCAGATAGCACGGGCTGCTGAAAGAAAACGAATTATATAGTTATAAGTAAAATACAAGTGTAGCACTCGTGAACCCTCGGGAACAAGCGCTGCGCGTTCCTGTACTCTGGAGGCGTGGCTTCGGGGGGGGGAGGCCGAGGAAAGGGGTTTGGACTTTTGAATTGTTTTTTTTCTAAATGCTGTGTGCTCAAACCGTTTTTCCAACATCCTCCACCCTACCTTTAAGGGAAACGGGCATAGTCCAGACCTTTAGTGTGTTTATGTATTTCCACTTCCTCAACCTCCCAGTGACCAGCGTTACCAGCTGTTGCTTCTATGACGATACCCTCTTGTCACAAACCTCAATATCCTGCAGCGGTTTTCCCCACATCAACATACTGTATAACACAAATTGACCATAGGCTATAACCGCCTTTTATAACTTTAGCTTCAACAAACCATCATCTCAACTTTGACAAATGACTTCCTGGCCAAACATTACATCCTGGTGCCCTTTATACCCTCCCTGAGGGTGGAGCTAAATGATTGGCTCAAACCAAATGCTTAAAGGGGCTGTAGACAACTTTTCAACTTTTCCCACTTTAGTGTTTCAAAGTGGTATTATTTTTGCACCACTGCTGGAAAGACAAACCGGAACGCGTTCCGTTTCCTCAGAGCCTAGCAACCACAAACAACACAAGACACACATTTGTTTGGAAATCTGAGGTAAAGTGAAATTGGCATCATTTTCTTTGGGACTTTTGTTGAAAAATTGACCCCCTGAAAGAATTGTTGTTTTAATGACCCGAACTGTGCATACAAAGCGGACGAAGGGATTATCAAACTGCACACACATAGTGGACAAAATGAACTGTCACTGATGACTGTCAAATTGCACACACATAGCGGACAAAGTACATGTGATTAATGACTAACATAGATTGCACACACGTAGCGGACAAAGTACATGGTACTGAACTTGACCTCATCCTGGAAAACTAGGAACTGAAACCAGACGGCAGGAAAACCCTGCAATAAAGACCTCACCCCGACGACCTTTATCTGGAGTACCAATGGGAACAGACACCTCATGATTGAAACTAGCTGAGGGGAGGGGGGTTGACACCGGCTGGACGAACTGCTGACTATAAGAAGAAGGACCTGTCCTCCCCTCAGCGCGCTTATCCGGAGACAGGCTCTATGCAGAGGTGTCTCAGTTCTCTTGCGAACTTTTGGTACCAAACGGCTAAGTGCCACTCACACTCTGTGCTCATTTGATCAGGTGTTGTAATTTGTAATTGTTGAATAAATCCAGACACATAGGTGAAACCTCCTTCGTTGTACCGGCCTCTTCTCTTTTTACCATCGTCTGTCTTATTGTTGGACCAGGCAAAAGCTATTGTAATGATGTGCATTGCATAGTAATACCATACCATACCATAGTGAGTATTGCTTCGCACAAACAAGTATCGGCAGCAGGGGTTGGCGTCGGGGTGCAGTAGAAGAAAACATTAGGAGGAAAACTGTGAGTTTATTCATTCATTTAGTGTATAATGGAGACATTAAGGCACACATTCTTTAGTATGTGTTGAAGAAAGCAAACTGGATCGCCTGGCGAGTCGCAGCATGAGGTTTATTCAGGTAGTATACTCTTCTGCAGATAGAAGTAGTGTCATCAGATTGGCTTTACTTCGGTTGTTCCACTGTCCGCCATTTCCACTACTGGGGATAGCTAATGGGGATTGCTACCGATAGCTACCGGGTAAACAAAAGCGATATTCCTCCTGGTTTGGTTGCACGCACAATGGTTGACGTGTTTTATT
This sequence comes from Merluccius polli, assembly GCA_030340625.1. NCBI lineage: Eukaryota > Metazoa > Chordata > Actinopteri > Gadiformes > Merlucciidae > Merluccius > Merluccius polli. The sequence goes on from JAOPHQ010004846.1 coordinate 211,299, forward strand.
TGTGCCGTAAATGGAGCCTTAATTTTTCCTGGGAGATTATACTCAGTGGCAGATTGCATATTGAAAGCAAGACTTATAGGGAAGCTAAGGGAACCAATCTAAATGCAGATGGTGTCATTATTTTGTAGCCATTCCACTGTGCAATCAACATTCACTTCATATTGATACATTAAAGCATAAAAGTTGTCTACAGGACCTTTAATGATATTAAAGTTTTGTTGTGTAAGGAAGAACACATTAAATGATTTGAATGCATTATATTAATATATAGAGGAAAATGTGGCTGCTGAATAGTAACATTGTTCATCAATATCTTGTAAAAATAACCAAATTTGGTAGCAACCCCTATCCATGCAAAATGAATAGTTCCAGGTGGGAGGGGTTAAGGCCTATATAAGTTTCCTCAGCCTGACTCTAGGCCTTGAGTGGCTGAACATCCTTTCCTGTTGTTTCTGTAAATAAATCTGTTTCCCTGCACTTTAATCGGTGTCCTGTGTCATCCATGAACTCACATTGAACAGCGTCACAGGTGTGACATTTTGGTGGCAGTGGTGGGATGGCCAGCCGCAGAGGTCAAAGAGACCACATAAAGTCAGGGCAGGTTTACAATTACAAACAGGAAGGATGACATGTCTAGAGGAGGCTGAAGAACAGGCCAACTGGGAACCATTGGGTACTGATGGGTCTGATGTGTCTGAAGATGACATGATCAGCTTCGATGAACTTGGAGCCAAGCTAAAGGAGGGGGCCCGGCATGAACTCCAGTTCACCGACAAGCTGATCCAGCTCCATCCACATAAAGCCCCAGTGTTGTCTGCAAGTCAATCACAATCCACTGATGAACTAGTTTCCCTATTAAAGGACTTCTTAATGGGAAAAAGCAAGAGAGAGGAGAACATAGTCCAAGAACTGCAACAGTTAAAAACTGTCATCACAGCACCCCCTACAGCCTCAACCCCCTCAGGAACTGCCCCAACACTCTCAGCTCCCCCCTTTGCCATCGATAGGAGTGAGTTCCCAACCAGAATTACACCTGGCAAGACCCCAAAATGCTTCCGTTTTCACCAGGAGAGGACATTGAAAACGTCCTCCTTCGCTTTGAGAGTATGGCTCGCACTTGGGCCTGGCCTGAGTCTGAGTGGGCCTGCCGCCTCATTCCTCTTCTCACTGGCAAGGCACTAGAGGCATATTCAGCCATCGAGGAGCAGTCGTCCAATCATTACTTGGATCTGAAATATGCACTGCTTGGCAAATTTGACATCTCACCGGAGACATAATGGCTACAGTTTCGTTCAACCCCATATACCACTTGGTAAGTCACCAAAAGACACTTATCACAGATTAAAGGGACTATATCAGCATTGGATGACACCAGACATGCACTCAAAAGAGCAAATTCTCACAGTAATTCTCGAACAGATGCTGCGAATGTTACCAAATTACATTAAAACATAGCTAAAAGAACATGAACCTGGCAATGGACTGACAGCAGCTAAGCTGGCCCAGGATTTAAATGCTCGGAAAGGAGTCCAGCCAAAACTTCGGAAACCAGACCCAAGAGGATTTATGTCAGATGTAAAGAAGTTACCCGCCAGAGCAGTGACCATAGAGGAGGTGGTCAGGGTCAATACTCATCAGGTGTTAAACGGTTTGAAGAGTCAAATTCTTCTAAAGGCCTTGTTTGTTTTCATTGTCAGCAGCCAGGGCATCTGACACTGAAAATCGCCTGGTTGTCCCCACAGTTTGCAGAGTGCTAGTCTTGCATATTGCACATTCCATTCCCTGGGCAGGCCACCTGGGGCAAGGCAAGACCTTAGCTAGAATAGAAGGCATGTTTCTTCTGGCCTTTTATGCTCAAAGCCATCATTGAGTATTGACAGACATGCGCCAAATGTCAAATAACCTCACCATGAAGACCTGACAAAGTTCCACTCATCCCTCTTCCACTTATCGACACTCCATTTCAAAGGATAACGATGGACATTGTTGGACCGCTAGAAAAAAACAGTTCTGGTCATGAGTACATTCTTGTAATCTGTGATTATTCAACCAGATTTCCTGAAGTTGTCCCACTCAGAAGCATCAAGACACCTAAAATAATCAATGCTCTGGTTAATCTGTTCACTCGAGTGGGCATTCCTGATGAAATTCTTACTGATCAGGGAACAAACTTCAACTCAAAACTCATGAAGCAACTTCACCAGCAGCTTGGCATATTTGGCATCAGCATAACTCCCTACCATCCCCAGACAGATTGTTGACTTGTGGAGCGTTTCAATCAAACGCTCAAGTCAATGCTTTGCAAGTTTTTGTCCATATAGAGAGGTTCCACGGGCCTCTACAGGGTTCTTGCCTTTTGAACTCTTATATGGGTTCCCCATTCAAGGCCCTCTTGACATTTGGAATAAGTCTTGGGAGATCAAGTCAAATGATCAGGAGAGTATTGTCTCGTATGTGCTCCAAATGAGGGATTACTTGGAGACCTACCAAGCCGAGGCCAGACATAATCTCCAGAAAGCCCAGGTGAAACAGAAAACCTTGTACGACTTGAAAGCATGGGAGTGTGAGCTGCAACCTGGTCAGAATGTTGCTCTTCTGTTACCAACCAAGCCAAGGACCTTATTCAGTGGTTCAACGCATTGGTCCAGTGACATACGAAGTCTCTCACCCAGATAAAGGAAAGTCAAGTCAGGTCTACCACATCAACTTCAGAGATCAAATCCAAATGTAGTCAGAACATGTAGTCCGAATACAGGACTCAACTCCCATACATCAATGACTATACCGTGTACCTGAACGACTTGTCTTCCTTCTCAACTAGGAACTTGGAGTAATTGAGCCGTCAAATAGCGAGTTTTGCAATGCCTTTACATGGTGCTCCAGCAACCTTTCAATGTCTCATATTTTGTCATATTCAGTCCTACCTGGGAACTCTACTCCAAGTATGCCAAATGCTGGACAGGATCTGTGGCACTGATCTAACCCTCAACACACAAAAATGTGAATGGGCCAGACTCAAAGTCTGTTACCTTGGATATTTCCTTGGAAATGGAGAGATTCAGCCCAAGCTTGACAAAATCCAAGCTATCCATGACAATCTTACACCACGAACCACAAAACAGGTTCGATCATTTCTTGGCTTGGCTGGCTGGTATTGGAGGTTCATTCCCTAGTTTGCAACTGTCACTGCTCCCCTGGTTGAGTTGTCCTGCAAACCGGCCTCCAATCTAGTCAAATGGAGCCCAGGATGTGAAGCAGCCTTTATCCATCTAAAGTCATTACTCAGTTCCTTCCCTGTTCTTTGAAGCACAGACTTTTCCAAACCTTTCCTAGTCCAGGTGGATGCATCTGGTGTTGGGCTTGGCGCTGTGCTATTACAGGGTAAGGAAGGCGAGGATCCTCCCATCCGCCTATCTTAGTTGCCAATTGCAACCAAGAGAGACAAGGTACTCCACCATTGAACGAGAATGCTTTGCCATCAAGTGGACCCTTGAATCACTGTGCTACTATCTATTAGGACGAACATTCAATCTGGAAACGGACCAAAGGGCACTAACATGGATTAACTCAATAAAAGATAAGAATTCCAGAGTGACCCGCTAGTACCTGGCACTGCAACCCTTCAGCTTCAGCATCCGCTATCAATCTGAAAGTCTTACCTTTTTGCCGACTACCTGTCCAGGCTACCAGAACTAGCCCTCACTGAGGGGGAAGGTAGTGTGACAATACCCCCTTGTAACCTGCAGGTGTTTCCCCCACATCAACATATAACACACATTGACAATAAGCACAATGGACTAGAACTAGTGTTGGGACGTGGGGTGCCGATGCCTTGGAGCGTGTGTCGAGTAATCCAGGAAGTGTTTAGTGGAGCGCGTATCGAGGCATGTACCATTTGGGGGCGGTGACGTCATTGATGAGAAATGAAGCCTCGTCGGCTCATCGGATGTTTCGAAATGTGGGCGTGATTCACTAACGCATAAAGCATCAATGCGTCTCCTGCCTCATTGGCGCATTTGGTGTCTCGGTGTGAGTTTCAGTGTGAGTTTCAGTGTGAGTTTCAGTGTTTGTTTCAGAGTGAGTTTCAGAGAGTTTCAGTGTGAGTTTCAGTGTGAGCTTCAGTGTGAGTTTCAGTGAGTTTCAGAGTGAGTTTCAGTGAGTTTCAGTGTGAGTTTCAGAGTGAGTTTCAGTGAGTTTCAGTGTGAGTTGCAGTGAGTTTCAGTGTGAGTTGCAGTGAGTTTCAGTGAGTGTTTCAGTTTTCATGGAGCCTGCAAGAAAACGAAAACATTCCCCAGTATGGGAACACTTTGATCTTATTTTTGCTAATAAGGTATGTGTTACTCATTTACTCTTGTTTATTATGGTAGCCTATTTTATCCAAAACAAGGTATAATTGTATTTTTATTAGTCTACACTTTTTTTTTGTGATTCAATATACTAGCCTATCATTCTTCACCATATTTTTATATATATGTTATTTCATTCCAAGGTCAAGTGTTTGTTGTGTGCCAAGGAGTTGGTATACAACAACAACACCTCATCTATGCTGAGGCATTTTCGTGCCTTGCATACATCTGTATGCAAGGTGTATGGGTGTACCTTCCTTGGCCTGGGTATCTACTAGAGTTGAGCCGGATACTCGGCTGAAACGAGTATCCGGGACGGATAAAGCACTTTTGCCGAGTACGAGTATTATACGAGTAATACGAGTCAATATCTGTGCTCGGATTGAATGAAGATCCTCATTGGGTAGCTGACTGTGTCAGCGTTCTGTGATAGGCTACAGCGCCCCTCCCCTACACAATGCAGATGTGTTGTTGTGTCCCGCTCTGATCACTCACACACAAAACAGCTCTCTGTCTCTCCCTCAGTCACTCAGGTTCGCGGGTCGTTTTCCGTTAATGTTTAGGGTTTCTTCAGCTTCAGGTTTGTTATTACTTAGGTTGGTACTTACTTATGAACCAGTAGAGTTCTGGTAAACGTGGGTTCGTTCAGATGTGCCGACTCGCGTTGCATCTCTGCCTGTCGGAGATTTTTTTTTCTTTTTCTTTTTTTAACCGTCATCTGGCTGCCTGGATCTAACCAGTTTTTTTACTTCACGCACGGTGTCCGACACTTTCTTGCTGTATTTCGTGAAAAAATAAAGCTAGTAGTGGTATAAATATTGGAAATCAAGCTACACACACACACACACACACTCTCTCTCCCTCTCCCTGCCGGTCGTCTGAGTTTTTTTTTTTTTTTTTTCAATGCTGATGCTGTCCTGTAAATAGTTTTCTAATCAGCAATAAATAACAATTTCTGATCAACCCATATCAATTGCATGCTTAAAATAACATACCGGTTAAAACCTCGCTCATTTCAAGACATTGAAATGATTTAACCCACTTCCGGGTTAAATCCCGCCCACTTCCGGGTTAGGCACCGCCCACTCCGAGTACAGATACAGATACAGATAATTCATATGGTTAACAGATACAGATAATGCTGTACTCGCTCATCCCTAGTATCTACCCAGGCCAAGGAAGGTGCACCCAGCCAAGGTGAGTCCAATTCAAATCCTACTATAGTAACATACTCTTCCATTGTTACCATATTTGTTTACCAACCACAATGATAATGAAATTAACAGAAGTTCTGATACAGTATTCACAAAGCTTCTGTTGTTTTCTTCCAGTGACCAGGAAGAAGGAGCTGGATGAGGCCTTGGTATCTATGATTGTGGGAGACACACAGCCTTTCAGCATTGTGGAGGATCAGGGATTTAGGGAGTTTGTGGGAAAATTGGATCTGATGTTCTTAGAGGAAGAAGGCCGCCGACACAGGATCGCTTTTAACTCACTTTATTTGTTTAGCTTTAGGTCTATTATCTATGAAGCAAATGGAGGGGAATTGTATCATTCACACGTGGAGCGACTCTTAGCTGAATATCTAACAGATATGCTGCCTCGAGTTTCTGCCCTCCCCCCGCTTGTGTGGTTTGGTAGCACCTGGGCAGGCGTGGCCTCTATGACGCATAATATGCTCTGATTGGCTAGTGTTGAGTGCCCGCCCCCAGTGTATTATGTGTGCTGCCATCTGGTGGCCAGGTACGGTTAATACAGCTTATATATTTGTTTCTGTTCCCTTGTGGCTATGTGAGGATATTACAGCCTGTTGATACATATGGTCCCAACAAGGAAGGTGTGTTTGGTAACAAAGTATGAAGGTAGTTTTACATATAAAAATCTAACCACTGTTTTCTTCTTTTCCATTAGGCTGTGAAGGCTATGGTCAAGGCCAAGTATGAGGAGGAAAAGCAGAAGAACTGCAATTACAGAATGTAACTGCAGTTAGTGTGACATCTGACATGTGGACATCCATTAACATGGATGCCTACCTGGCTTTATCATTTCATTACATTGATGAGAACACATGTCTCAAGTCAACAGTACTGGGAGTAGTGTATTTCCCTGAGAAACACACTGCTGTGAATTTGGCAGATGTGAAAACCTCACTTATGGGGGATAATATCAAAGGTTACGTGTCTTGTCACTGATGGTGCAGCCAACATGATCGCTTGTGGCAAGGCACTGAGGCTGCGCCATGCCATCTGTGTGGCTCACACTTTAAATCTGATTGTCAAGAAGTCTCTTGATTTGACCCCTGTGCTGTCCGCTATTCGCACAAAGGCAAGGAGGCTGGTGGGATATTTCCGGAGCAGCACAACTGCCAAAGTAGGTTCACTGACATTATTTTTCATGTCTTTATTATTTGTTTGTTATTGCTCCATTTTTCACAATAACTATCATTTTTTGTGTTTTAAAGAAGACGCTTGCACTGATTCGGGAGCAAATGGGGAAGCCTAAGCTAAAGCTGATCCAGGAGGTGGAAACCAGATGGAACAGCACCTTCCAAATGCTCCAGAGACTGGTGGAGCAAAGGGAGCCTGTGGGGGCAGCTTTGGGTGGCTTGGTCAGTGACATCCCTGCATTGACATCTGAGGAATACACCAATGTCACTGGGTGTCTGTCCATCTTGTCTCCGTTCCACGAAGCCACTGTGGAGCTTTCAGAGGAGAAACGAGTGTCTGGCTCAAAGGTCATTCCACTGCTCAAAATGATTGAGAAGATGCTCTAAGAGGAGACAATGAGGAGCAGTAATCCACTGGCTAGAGAGCTGGGAGAGCACCTCATCATGCTTCTGAGGGAAAAGCTACATACACTACAGAGCTCCAGCATTATGTCACTTCCTACATTACTTGATCCCAGATTCAAAACAATAGGTTTCTTCAGTCAATCAAAGGCTGATGAAGCAGTGAGATGACTCACATCTGAGTGTGCCAATAGGATAAGGGAAACCAGCCATCATCCACAATCATCTCCAGTAGCTTCAACATCAACTTCTAATAATGTAGTTGAAAGACCTGGTAATATTTCTCCTTTAGTTAAGTCAATTTAGATGAGTTATGACCCTCACATTATCTGTTTATGCTTCTCAGGAAACAAGCTGTGGAGTCATCTAGATGTCACAGTGATGGCATCCAGAACGAAGCACAATGTGACGGCTGATGCCACAGTGGAGGTTCAGCACCATCTGTCAGAGCCAAATATTGGGAGGACCGATGACCCACTTCTCTATTGGGAGAGACATAAGTGTATTTACCCCAACCTTTACAAGCTGGCAATTGTGTACTTGTGCACCCCAGCCTCATCTGTTCCCTGTGAGAGACTGTTCTCCAAAGCAGGAGAAGTAATTTCCAAGAAGAGTAGTAATCTTCTTGGGAGACTCTTGGGGTCGGAAGATGGCGGCCGTGAGGCTTGCCACAGTACAAGCAGTGTTCCTGTCTGTCATTTTAGTGTCTGCATTACTTGTTTGTAAAGTGTTGTGCGTAATCCAGTACACCCGACCAGAGCTTTTAAACCTCAGATCCATTTCTCACAGTGATCTGGGCCCATCTACATCCTTGCTGGAGGAGAAATTACGGGACTTAAACATCTCAAGCCACTCAACACCATGGCTGGAGGCCAAAAAGGGCCGCCACTCCGGCACCTTTGCCAGGTTCAGGAGACGCCCTTACCGACCACCGCTCCCAGCCCTTCTGCTGTCAAACGTCAGATCCCTCCGGCACAAGATGGATGAACTCCAACTTATGATACAAACCAACAAAGACTACAGTGACTGCTCTGCCATCTGCCTGACCGAGACCTGGCTGGATCCATCAGTACCTGATCAAGTGGTAACACTTCCAGGTTTCACATTACATCGTGCCGACAGATCATTCAAACTTTCGCGCAAGGCAAAAGGTGGTGGTGTTTGCATAATGATCAACGAACGCTGGTGTACAAACTCTACAGAACTCACCCATGTATGCTCCCCGCACTTGGAATACCTCACTGTCAAATGCAGACCATCATTCCTCCCACGGGAGTTCGCATCAATAATCTTGATTTGTATTTACATTCCACCTGAGGCTAACGCTAATACCACCATAGCCGAGTTAGCCAACTACGTCTCCTCAGTGGAAAATTCACACCCGGACACAGCAATCATCGTCCTTGGGGACTTTAACCAGACCAATCTGTCATCTGAGCTCCCCGGCTACCACCAGCAGGTAACTTGCCCCAGCAGAGGGATCAACACGCTGGACCACTGCTACACTACCATCCAAGAGGCTTACCGTTCTTTCCCGAGGGCTCCGCTGGGCAGGTCCGACCACGCAATGCTGCTGCTAATTCCACAATACAGGCAAAAAGTTAAATCCTCTAAGTCACCAACAAAACTTGTCTGGTTCTGGTCCCCCGAAGCCATCGAACAACTTGAGGGTTGTTTCGCATGCACAGACTGGGATGTTTTCGATGCTGCGGGTGACATCGACGACGTCACCGATGCAGTGACGTCATACGTCAATTACTGCGTGGACCTGTGCATACCACTCAAAAAAGCCAAACACTACAATAACAACAAACCGTGGTTTAACAAGGACATTAAATGATTAAGAAAGGAGAAGAATTCAGCACATCTGGCAGGAAATAAAGAACAATATATGGCTGCCAAATACAAACTGAGATCTGCTATAAGAAGAGCCAAATCCGACTATGCCACTAAACTAGAAGAACAAATCACTACTAGTGACATACTCTCCATCTGGAAAAAACTACAAAACATGAAAAACTACAAAAAGAAATCCAGCCCAACACCTGACAGCAACAATCAGCTTCCTGATACACTCAACACTTTCTATGGGAGGTTTGAACAGGCACCGGCTCCACCACCATCTCCACCCTCCCCCCTCCCCCCCCCCCCTTTCACCATCTATGAGGAGGAGGTGAGGAGAACCTTCAGGGGACTAAAGAGGAATAAAGCCCCCGGCCCAGACAACATCAGCCCCTCTGTTCTCCAACACTGCGCTGCGGAACTGGCTGGGGTTTTCACCAACATCTTCAACACCTCCCTCTGTCAAAGCTCAGTACCCAAGTGCTTCAAAGAATCCATCATCATCCCGATTCCCAAGACCAAGACCATCTCCTGCCTCAATGACTACAGACCCATTGCCCTGACATCGGCAGTCATGAAATAATTTGAGCGCATCATACTCAATCACCTGAAAACTGTCACCACCCCCCTCATGGACCCATACCAATTTGCATACAGAGCCAACAGGTCAGTTGAGGACACCGTCAACTTAGCAATTCACCACATTCTGAACCACCTGGAGTCCGCAAACACATATGCCCGCATCCTGTTCATGGATTTCAGCTCAGCATTCAACACAGTAAACCCGGCCAAACTTTTCAATAGATTAATGGACATGAACATTGACCCATGCATCTGTCACTGGATTCACAGCTTTCTCTGGAACAGGCAATAGAAGGTGAAAATCAACAACACATCCTCCCCTCTGTTCCTCAGTACAGGCACCCCCCAAGGCTGTGTTCTCTCACCCTGGCTATTCTCCCTTTATACAAACCAGCTCACATCCCACCACAGCTCTGTCAACCTGTACAAGTACGCGGACGATTCAACCATCATAGGACTCATCACCAACAACCAAGAAACTGAATACCGTGCACAGATCAACCAAACAGTGACCTGGTGCACAGATCATGATCTCCTACTCAACTCATCAAAAACAAAAGAACTCACCGTCGACCCAAGACGCAAGCCATCCACCAAAACTCCTGTGCTCATTACTGACACATTCAAACTCCTTGGAACCCACATCAGCAACAACCTCAAATGGAAAATAAACGCAGACCACATCTATAAAAAAGCCCAGCAAAGACTCTTCCATCTCCGACAGCTCAAGAAGTTCAGAGTAAGGTCCCATCTTCTGCTCCGCTTCTATACAGCCATCATCGAAAGCATCCTCACCTCATCAATCACAGTCAGGTTCGGCAGTCTCGACTCACTCTCCCGGAAGAAATTACAGCGCATCATCAACAGAGCATCCAAAATCATTGCCTCACCCCTACCATCCCTTGAATCACTCTACCATAAACGGTCACTACGCAGAGCCCGCAAGGTCATCTCTGATCCCACTCACCCCGCACACTATGCCTTCCAACTACTGCCCTCTGGGAGGCGTTACAGGACAATTGCCTCACACACAACCCACTTCAAAAACAGTTTCATTACCACTGCAATCAATATCCTGAACTCCAGTCGCTGAGGATTATGCATTGCCCCTTAAGTATTATGAAATGTGTCTGTCTGTATGTATTTATGTTATATGTTTTTATGTTTAAATGTAATGTTGGAACCTGTACTAAGGAGCTGTACTGAGACCAAATTCCACCAGCCTGGCTGTGTGGTCATTAATAAATTATTATTATTATTATTAAGAGGAATCGTCTCAATCCAAGCACAGTAGAACAAATATTGTTCTTAAATAAAAACCCATGAAAAAAATCCATCAGTTGCACAAGCACATCTTCAATGTTCACAAGCACAATCATCTTCAAATCATCTTTATCCATAAGCACCACAGTCTTCCTTGTTAAAACACAGTAGCACTTTAAAACAACAATTGTCCTGGCAATGTCATGTTTGTTAATGTCTTATCAGACATTGATGAAAATGACATATTGAAACACTGTTTACAGAATTCCACTTATTTTCATGTTACACATGAATACATATGCAAATATACATTTTATTTATTTGGATCAATACATGAACCATAAATGCAATATATATGAAGGTGAATGTAATTCTCATTCATAGCATGAATTACTCCTGTAGCACTTTTTGACCAGCAGGGGGGTTTGTGTGCACATGAAGCCTCGAGAAATGAACCTATTTGCGAACCACTTGGCTGGAAAGCTTCAAAGCCTAAAGAAGCTTCATCTGCCCATCACTAACTAGAACCACCTTTTATTCAATAACTTTAGCTTTAACAAAACATCATTTCACCTTTGACAAATGACTTCCTGGTCAAACAGAACATTACTTCCTGGTGCCCTTTATACCCTCCCTTGGGGCGGAGCTAAATGATTGTCTCAAAACAAATGCTTAATGATATTAAAGTTTTGTTGTGTAAAGAAGAACACATTAAATTATATGAATGCATTATATATATATATATATATATATATATATATATATATATATATATATATATATATATATATATATATATATATATTTATATATATATATATATATATATATATATATATATATGAAAATGTGGCTGCTGAATAGTTACATTGTTCATCAATATCTTGTAAAAATAACCAAATTAGGTAGCAACCCCTATCCATACAAAAATGTCATCCTTTCCTGTGTAAATAAATCTGTTTCCCTGCACTTTAATCTGCGTGCTGTGTCATATCTTACATTATCTTCGTTGGGTTGGCCTTCTTCACCCCTCTCCTACCACTCCCATGCCCCCCTCCCCCTTCTTGCTTTTCCCTTGTAGCTTTATCAGTCTTCACCCTCCACATTATCTTCCTGCTATCCCTGTTCCTTGCGGCTTCAACAGCAACAGCTTTCTAACCTTGGCTCAAGAGAGGTAAAGAGGCTTGCAGTTTCCCTTCTTTTCATTGCCAAAGACACGTGTTTGGTAAACAATGTCAACCTGTGTTGGCCCGGAACTGAGTGGGGAATTACTACTGCTTATCACCTCACCAGTACACCCCATACACCCCCACACACTCCTCTCTCATAGAATCTCTCACTTCTTTAATTCTCTACATTCCCCCCCCCCCCCCCAAACCCACCTTTATTAATCTTGGCATTAACATTTTAACTGCTGCGAGGCGTCCTGCTGCAAACACAGTGGGCAACCCCCTGTGTGTGTGTGTGTGTGTGTGTGTGGGAGTCACACTGAGAATTTCATAGGAGACAAAGTGACTAAACCCACGCATCCCTCAGATAAAAAACCCTCTAATTTGCTGTTAAAAAGGCTTTTCTTTTGCGTCTGCTTTTTCTACATGTTTCTTTCTTTCTTTCTTACATGTTACTTGTTCACATTTTGGCTGCCTTTTTTTTTTGTCCTTTCAAAGAAAAAATGAAAGATTGATGAATTTCTAAACATTTGGGTTGAGCAAACGCAACACAGGGAAATGTTTTTTTGACAGTAGGCTTTGTCAAATATGATTTGAGTTTTCTTTATTGGGTTGCCTTGCTGAGCATTCGATTAGGATGCTGCCTTTTGTAAATACATTATTTTTCTCCTTCATATGATTGATGTTCTATTTCAAAGTAAAGTGATGGCAAACAACTTACTACTGAAAAGAGGGCTTTTGAGTTGGAAGTTATTCATCATCGTTACATTTGGCCTTTCTCATGAGGGCCACAAAAAGCCAAATGGTTTTATTCAGTTATCAATGGAGCTGTTTTACTTATACAAAATAACGTGTCTTTGATTGGACTGTGATATTGAATCTTCTGTCTTGATCTTCTCTCTCTTGTTTGGTGTACAAAGGCTCTTTTACACAGTGCCATTCTTTAACCACTAGTACGATTATTGGTTTACCATTGGATTTCCAATGTGACATTTTGAAATACAATGTCCAACATACACTTGTCAAATATCAAATAACATATGGACATGAGGCCAAAATACATTATTTTATATGTTGAGCCATCAGATGTATTTGAATAACCCTTTTTTTCTGGGGAACAATACAGTTCCAACAGCATGTAAGAAAAACATATATACAGTAAATGGTATTGTGTATTGGTTAAATATGCCTAATGCAGCAACTGCATAATTCACCACACAAATGTCATTATATTAAATGACGTATTCTGTGGACACTGAGTCCAAAGGGCTGAAAAACGTTATCGATATATTGCGTCAATGCATGAGAAAGCCAACAATAGCCTGAGGCTTTGTCCAGCTATTAGGATGAAGCCAATCTGCCTTTTATCCCCCCTGCACTTAGGCCAAATAAAAGAAGCAAGCGCTGAAGAACAAAATGTACTTTGTTTTTAAAGGATAGAGTGCAGACAAACACTCCAGAGATTCTCTCTGCTCTTTAAACATTTTTCTGAAAGCCCACAATAAAACACCACATAACAATGACTTAAAAGTAGTTCCACATAACAAATGCATTGCCAAGTATTATATACACACAGTAAGGTACCTGGTTTACCCAGCATCTTCAAACATTTATATTTTGCTACTACTACTACTACGACTACTTTTTTATATCTGTTAAATCGGCACCTATTATATTCCAGCCAATCCCTGAAAGGAAGGCTCCCTTCTTCAGTATGTGTTCCCTCTCAAGGTTTCTTCCATCTTCTGCTGCGCTGTAGGACATTTTTCTTTGCCCTTCTGATGACAAAAGGCCAAATTACACTTCTGTGTTGAATAGGTATGCCATGGGCCTCTTCACAGCGCATGCATTTATGTTTCTGCATCGGTGAATATAGTCACAAAGTACAAAGTACAAATAAACACATATGTGAATCTCCTCAATCAGTCTATCATAAATGCATGTAATATAAATGTAAATGTAACATAAAAGACTAAATGGGCTGTCCATAGCCCTGACATGTAGTTACATTTAGAGAGGTGCGTATGAAAAACATCCTCTGTGGGCTATGGCGGTGACGTAGAGACCCACAGTGTACCTACGGTGGCTACGCCACACACAAGTCTAACTTGGCCTTTAGGGTTAGAAATGTGGACAAATACCGCCCTTTAAGACTGTAGTGTGTTAAACACACACACACACACACATAGAGCTGTATTGCAACACTGTGTGTTATACAAACTATCAATATTTCTCTCTGTGTCTCAGTCTCTCACACTCACCCACACTGTGGCTCTGAGGGAGTGAGTAAATCTCACACACATTTTTTTCAACTGTTCATTAACTATTCCTTTCAGTTAATTAAAGGTTACTCAGATGGAATAAGGCTCATCAAGTCACTCCGCCAACACTCAAGCTTGCACACATTCACACATACACACCCACATATAAGCAAACACACACACACACACACAATCTGTCATAGTGAATGGCTCATGACATTCACTGGCTTAGCCACTCTTCGAACAGACACTTGCAAAGATTCATTGGGGAAACTCCAGCTCTGCACAAATGTGTGTTCAAATGGTCCCACCTGTAACGAGACATGTACACGCACTGGTGTTCTTCCATAAGTATTCCAAACAGTTTGTTACATCTTTGCCGTTTGATATAATTCGCATTGTGAACCAACTTGAATCATCTCACATTTGTGCCGTCCCCATTGGTACAAATGCACATGAGGAGGTAAAGGAAGTGTGTGTATGTGTGTGTGTGTGTGTGTGTGTGTGTGTGTGTGTGTGTGTGTGGGGGGGGGGGGGGGGGGGGGGTAGTTTGGTCTTCATACAATGAGGATGTCTGTGGCATTTATCTTTTGCACATATGTCAAAACAGATTTGACAGAAAGGTGCATTACTCTCTCTCTTTTTTGAGTAGTTATGTTCCAAAATATTTACTCTTTTTTGATCTAAGTGAAAGGGCAAAACTAATATTTTTAAATAAAAATTACAGTGCACGGTGTGTGGAGTCACAATGGGTCTTTCTGAGTCACAATGAGTGCAAATGTACTTCTGCACAGAAACAACATTGCTGCCATTGTCCCCATTGTTTAGTGATTTTTTTGTTGTCCCCTTACTCAATGACAGTCACAACAAATAGTTTTCCCTGTTGAAAAGCCCAAGCCATACTTCAGGGCTTGTGTAGTTAAAAAATGCATTTCCCTAGCACCACTGGCCCCATGCTGAGATAAATGAAGGCATTTATTCTCCTACCGTATCAGGCCTGGAGATATGCTTTCATTAGGACACCGATTAGCATAGCGCTTGTTACCGCTGGGCTTGTTAGCGAAACAGGGGCTGTGTGTCTGACTGTCTCCACGTGTCCTTGCACTATAACAACATAGAAATCAGCTACAGCTTCACATGCAACAAATATATAGCTGCACAAGGTGCTGAGGCAAATACATTGTAATGATCAGAAATTTAGTTTATGCATCTGAACAGTAGTGCTAATAAGATGGAGGGCATTGTGTATCGTTTATATTTTAAGAGGGATCTGTCCTCACTTTTTGCTGCATTATATATTTAGCATCTTTCAAATAGGCTTCTATTGCTTTAATAAAGCATTCATTATGAATAAAGGGCATTATGTGTGTGAAGGTACCAGCAAATACATAAAATAAAATGTATGTGGCTTTTTGTTTCCAATTTTGTGTGTTTATCAAATTATGTTTTTATCTGTACAATGCTTTCTCTGTATGGTCTGGAGGCAGCAAAAAAGACCTGCATTAATTAGCATCAGTTAAGCCACCCACACAGTGGGTCAGCACGATCAGTTATTTTGAGAGCTAGAGAAAAGTCTCATGTCAAAAAAGAAATGGGTTGACCTAACTTGATGAGCAACTGCATAAACATTTTCTGAGGCTAGTGGCAGATGGTAAATGACAGAGAATTAATATGTTTAAAATAAGAAAAAATTTAAAGCATAATTGTAAGTCGCTTTGGAATCAAAGGTATCATGGTCAATCCATCACTCTTGACCATGAGGCCCTGGTCAGTCAGGATGTTCTCTGGACACCCAAATGGCTGCAATACCTGCATCCAAGTCACCCGGGGAGTCGTGGCAGCAGGCTGGTCATGAGAAGGTCCCTACAAATGCATACTTGGAGAACAAGACCACCATAACCAGAACATGTGGGTATCCGTCCCCAGTGTGGCCGAGGGACAGACAATCCAAGGCCCAGTGCACACAGAAGCCACGAGCATGGCCCCAAGCTTCCGGTCCACAGAGACCTTCTTTTGACTGCAGGGACTACGTGGCCTTGATCAATTTTGAGCTTCCCCTTTCAGGCATTCATTGCACCAATATATTTTCCTGGAGCTCCAGCTACCCCAGTCCACAGTTAGCATGTTCTCCTTAACTTCCTGCTGCTACACTACAGTCAGCTCAACCTCACTCTGTACCCACTCACCTGGGCCAGCTCCTGGTCAGCCTCTAGCTATTCTGCCCAGGAAGCCCCACTAAGATGTCCCAGTGCTAACCCCAGGGCTCCCACCCATCTGGCACAGGACTCGGGTAGTTGAGACATCAGTACGTACTTTTGTGTTCTAGTGCTCCGAACCTGGCTTATGGCATAAAGAAAAATCATAGTATGTTGGGCTGTCCACCTCTGTTCTGTTGCTCCGAGGCAGACTGCAGATGTTGCAGGGGTCAGTTATCAGTGTACATTGTGAATGTCGCCCCCAGGTAGTCCTTGCATTAGCCCACTTAAGGGCCAACCATTCTATTTTTGAAGGAACTGTATTTCAGAGAGTTTTTCTCTTTCTCTGTGGCATGTACACTATGGCATACACAATAACACGTTCTTGTCCCCTACGTTACTGGGCTAGCATGACCCCAACCCATGTAAACTGATGTCTACATATACTGTATGTCTACAGCCTGAGTGAAATTAGCATAGGCCTGGAGCAGAGCCTTCAGTAGGTCTTGTTTTAGGTTCTAAAAGGTCTGCTTACAGTCCTGTGTTGCTGTTTGGCCAAGATCAAGAGGGTAAAGGTCATCTATATTACATGCATTTCTAACATTGATCACTATGAAACCCTGGAGTCAAATAACATGATATTCAGTTGTTGAGTCAGTGTACAGGCCTATACAGTCAGGATCAGTAGGTTGTACAATTTTTCAGCAGAAATTTAAGATGGCAGACCATGATTTTAGGTCTGTACCATAGTGGCCATGATGACCCAGTCTGCTGGCAACCAAACTGTGTTAAGCCCCCTACATGATAATAAACTTGATGTAGAGCATGGAAAGGGGTCATGCTGCGGGCCACACTGCCTTTGGCAGGGGAGTTTTGATAGGATTAAAATAGCCAAGAGAGTAAAAGGGCAGAGATGACAACTTGCAAGGCTGGGAGAGTTTGGGGTTATTGCATGGTTCTGCCATTTCAATTGTTTCAAAAAGAACTAACATTTGGCTTGCCTTCAGCATTGAGGCCTATCAGCTTTATCAAGCAATCCTACAGGTTGTCCTACTCTTTCTTACTGTTCTAGTTCAACAGTGTTATTTGTACTGGGTTCTATCTACTTGGCCATGTCTGGTTGATTCCTAATGTTCTGGTTAGTATAACAGTCTTTTACCTAGATTTGCAAAGAAATACTGAAAATGAAGGGCCTACAGAAGTTTAAGTTTGTCTTTTATATAATCTATTTTGGACTGTAGTTTAGTGTATTTTTTATTATATTTGCACATTGCACAGTAATAGCCAGCAGCTTTTTCTCTTTGCAATGATTTTTGTGTCTTTTCCCCCTTCTTTTTCAGTCAGCTATCATTCTTCTAGCGAAAGCTGATGAAATACCGCCAGGAAATTAAACACGTACGCCTACCTAATTACATTCGTAAAAGATGCATTAAGGCAACCGCGGGTCATTAATTATATATATATTTTTTCATTATTTGGGGGTGTAAACTTGTCACCTTTCGCCAAAATCTGCCATTTTTATTTTTAAAATAAGTATTTCACGTAGATTTGTAATTTTTTTTAGGGGGGGTCGTCTATTTCTCTATCTGTGGGTAGGTGTGTTTACCATAATGTTCTGCTACTCTGCTTGGGCAGTTTGATTTGCAAACTATTCAATCCCTCAATCCCAATCCAATAAAAACAAAAATTTGAGTTGAGATTCCTGATGGATATCTATATATTATATGTTATATATTATATGAATATCAATATTGGCTGATACAATGTTTTTTAAAACTGACGACTGTCATCAGTCATCAACACATCAAACAACCAAGAGTTATTAGTGTGTATAGTTGTCCAATAGTGAAATATCTAGAAAGGTTTTGAGGTTCCTGGTTTAAATTAGATTATTTTTTATTTGATTGAATTTAGGATATTAGTTAACCTTGTCTAGCAAGAACGAAGGGCCTGCAAATAACAGGTTTTTCCCAAATTAACAGGCAAAGTATGTTGTAGGGGTGACTCCGAATAGTCGACTATTCGACAATTCGATCGAAGGAGCCTGCTTCGACTGCCAATCTCATAGTCAAATTGTCAGCAAAACACAGGATCATTCCATTCGGGCTATAGGTGGTGCTGAATGTCTGATTTTACATATAGTTTATTTCTCCCAATAAATCATGATATATAGCCTATTTTTGTATAAATATCAAGTGCAAAACACACTGCCGCCACAGCGCCGTGGCGGGTCTATGACACAAGTGCCGCCCCTAGCAGACGTAGGAAGCGTCGCGCTGCGGCGCGTCAACAGGAATATAGTCGTCTCCGTAGCAGAAGAAAAAAAAAGAAAAGAAAAAAGCGCCTTTTCGGCGGCACTTGACGCGCGGCAACGCTGTGAAATAGGACAGTGGCGTGAAGTGTAGCGGGGCGGCGCGTCACTGCCGCCGCCGGTGTGACGCTCAATATCCACTATACGCGAATTGCCGCGCGGCCAATTCCGCCTCCATTCACTTTCTATGGGACGCGAGCAATTCGCTGCGCAAAGCATGCTGGGATTGCTTGCGGCGCGGAGCCAGCTGCGGCGCTGCCTGGCTCCGCTTCTAAATTTGCATAAAGTTGAGAAATTTCAAGCAAATGTGAGCGGCGCAAATCCACGCGGTCATCAGTCAGCAAACAGGATGTGGGCGTGGGCCGTAACGTTGACCCTTCTGATTCATTACCACAATGCGGGCGGGAGCTAGTTGATCCACTAGACGACACGCGGGAGCTAGTGGTGGATTTTCTTGTTTGTTTGCGCGAATCGTTTCGCGTCGTTCAGTTCGCCACAGAGAGTCGTTCGTTCGTTCGTTCGTGTTTCCGGTAGCGCTGAATCATTCACTGACTCGTTCAGTCGTTCACTTAGCCCCTCCCTCGTTCGCGAATCGCGAACGACTCGGCGAACGGCGAATGCCAGCCGAGTCGGTCAGACTCGGCTCCTCCTCGTTCACGAATCAATGCAGCTGAGTCGGTCTCGGACTCCCTCGTTCTTCTCATTTACTAACTAATCACGAAATCACGATTCACAATCGTGCAATGGTGCAAATGATGGTGTTAATAAATGTGTTAATAGCAAATACAACATTGTGTCTGGTTGAATATGTTAACATACTATGTATTTAATTTGAGTTCAACAGATTTATTTAATGTATGCATAATGACATGTCAGGATCAAAATGCCCCGTTCCCCCAATTCAAGGTAAAGTTAAGGCTCATTTATGCTCAACGTTAAATACGCATACGGATACGGACGGAGCCTTTCGTCCGTACTCTGCGTTCATTTCGTCCGTTTTTCGACCGTTTCCACAAAGCTTACGGATACGCACCAAACGGAGCAGTACCACCGGAAGCCGTGGGGGCGCTGTTGCCGTCACTACCCGATACGGAGCCTAGAGCCAGTGTGAGACAGAAGAAGAAGACACACGATGGCTGAACTTTTTGAAGATAGACTCTGTGAGTTAGTAAGGAATTACTGCCACATTTTTGATGTGAGTTCGCCGGGACACAGGGACAAACATTTGATTCAAAACCATGTTTGTTGTTTTCTTTTTACAGTCTATGGTTTGTTGTCATAAACTTTTGACTCTGCGCTGCCCCCTAGTGGATGTATTGGTTAACATCTATGCCAACGTAAAGGACGCATGGAAGTATGTGAGCAGTGACGGTAACAACGTTAGAAACGGACGCGTACAATTACGTCCGTACGTCGAGCATAAATGAGCCTTTAGACAAACCAAACGCAGCGGGATGTGTGTGTGTGTGTGTGTGTGTGTGTGTGTGTGTGGGGGGGGGGGGGGGCGTAGTAGATTATTGGATGTATATCAGCAAGATAATAGACTTGATTTAGCAATGATGAGTTTTAAAGTTAATGATGTACAGTTGTGTTTATTCTGGGCATATTTTATTTACTATTGTGAAGATGGCCATTGGCCACCCCCACTCAAGACCAAGATCCACCAAGGTGGGGGTCCCGGCCGGGTTGCGTGCGTGAGAAGGAAGCATGAAAGAACGAGACGGATTGACGAGACATTCAAATATTTTGCATGACACAGAAAATACAAAGACAGCATGTATTTACCATTTCACAGATATGTAAATGTAAAAGGCAATATTCAAATGTGAAAGTGGTATTGTTAATGTGTCAACCATTCGAAAGCGTCCTAGACTCACAGACAGACAAACAACATACATTGGCTGGCTCTCGTGATGACGAGTCGTGAGTGACGTCTCAGTCCTCGAGTCAATCAGTCAGCGAACGACTCGCGAATCAGCGGCGCCGCGAATCAGCGCGTCACCGTCAATATCCACTATAAGCGAATGATCGCGCGCGATTTGCCGCCTCCATTCACTTTCTATGGGACGCGAGCAATTCGCTGCGCAAAGCATGCTGGGATTGCTTGCGGCGCGGAGCCAGCTGCGGGGCGGCCTGGCGCCGCTTCTGGATTTGCATAAAGTTGGGAGATTTCAACTTCATGCAAATATGAGCGGCGCGAATCCACGCGGTCACCATTCAGCAAACAGGACGTGGGCGCGGGCCGTGACGTTGATCCCTCTGATTCATTACCACAATGCGGACGGGAGCTAATTGATCCACTAGTCAACACGCCCCCAGCGACCGAGTCTGCAAGGCGGCGCGATGTCACGCGGATAATTCGCGTATAGTGGATATTCACGGTCAGAGAGACTCAGCGAACGAGACGAACGAGCGAACGACGCGAACGAGAGTGGCGAACGAGGTCAGTCCGTTCACTTTAAAGAGTCGTTCGTTCGAACTGGTTCGTTCGCGAACGACCCATCACTAGCGGGAGCTAGTTGATAAATATGTACATTCTTAGTCGGGGACACCCTTAGTATGTTGCCTCATATAACTTCGGATTGGATTCCATAATGCTAATAATCCTCCCAATATGATTAGTTAGTCATATTTCCAAAAATAAATACATTTCTAAAATACTAGAAATAATTTTAATGATTGCTATTGTGGGGCAGAGAGGAGATTACTATTGTGGGACAGAGAGAGGATAATTAAATATTAGACCAACATACAAAATTAATAATAAAATGAATACTACGTTTAAGGATGGGGGACCCCACTCCCAACTAATGTTATGGTATACCAGTGTACTGGCATCATCATGCACTACACTAGGCCTACTACATTTACCATGGTTAAAATAGGCTGTACAAGACTGTAAATGACTCAGAAATAATATTAGTGGATATCACTGTGGAGTGTGTTTTGTTAATAGCTGGTTTACAGTCTCACCTGGCCTAAGCCAGACTGATTAGACTCGGGCTGGGTGGGGCTGCACACCTGTGGTGCATGAGCAATCATGGCACCCATGATAAACCAGCTATTAACACACACACTCAAGAGAGAGCTACTGTCATGGCAGCCTGTTGCAGCTGCTCGGCAAATAACATCGTGCCATCTCCAATGAATGCAGTTTACAACATCTACCTGTGTCCTGTGTCGGAGGGCCCCAGCAAAAGCCATTAAGGTGGCGTGTGGCAGAAGCAACTGCCACCCAATGTGGGGCGTCTCCAACGGCAGCAACGGCCAGCGGAGGAGTGGGGAGGCAGCGCAGCAACCGCCATGGGCATCCGTCTGTGGCTAGCCTCCCCAGCATCAGTCAGGTCAGTCAGGTCCAGCCGCACCTCTGCCAGCTAGCACAGCGGCCCAAGGCCCCATGCTCCAGGAGGAGATGGGGATCGTGCTTCGTCGCCCTAGTGGAGGGGGTGGGGCACCTACTCCAAGGAGCTACCTCCACGGCCCAGCTGTCAGGCCTCCTCCGAGCCCAACTGGCCAGCCCCTGCAAACGGCCAGTCCACAGACGCCTCCGCCAGGCAGCAGCCCCAGGCCTCCGGTCTCCAGGATGAAGGGAAAGGGTGGATGAGGGTGTGTGACACTGGTGTAGAGGCAGTGGGGTTTGGGGGTTGTTTTTAGTTTTATTTATGTATGTATTTAAGTATGGTGAAGAGTCCAGGTGGGTGTCCCATCAAGGCGGATAAAGGACAGCCTGACTTATTCTGAGTCGCGCTCATTTAAGTGAGAGTTTCGTTCCATGACAGTGGCTTATACGAGTCTCTGCTCAGTAACCATGGTAACCACAGAACTAACCTGGGCCCAGATTCCCGATAACGATGGATCCACGCTCGTACGATCCTTCTTATGAATCATCTTTCGAACGATCATTATTTTTTTCCGTGCGTTTCCCAAAACTCCTCTTAACATGAACGCACGTGCACAGATCTAACGATCGATCGTAGCCTTGTAACTGTCTACTGACACGGTGCTGAAATACATATTATACCATGGTCTGGGTGAATACTCGATTCTGATTGGCTGGAGGGTGTAGGTTAAAAAGTACACCTACGAAAGATGTTGACGCTATATGAAGACGCTATGGCCACGTTGCTTGGCAACGCCTGCATACGGGATATATTAAATAGTCCACTCGACTTGTAAAAATAAAAAAACCCTCACGATTTTAACTCTAAAAACACATTAAAGTATTATTAATTGATTAAATATTTATTTATTTCGTAAGTGACCATGGTATAAGCGGGATAATGCCCTTCGAGGTGTCCATTAACAGAACCGTTCACGCCTCCGCGTCGTCCGTTCATTTCTGTTAATGGACACCACATCGGGCATTATCCCTTACATATTGCAGCTAAGGCCCGGGTAGCATTAGGTGAGCCGGAGGAAGGCGATGAAGACAATGACGACGACGAAGAACAAGGGTTTCAGGAAGACCTCCCTCAAAACTATGTGGCTGGTTTTGATACACGTAGAAGAGTGATTGAGACTTTTTTCTAATCAATTGTTTCTAAGAATAGGCAAATAGGCACCAAACTATAACAACCTAACGGCACAAAATAGGCCCAGACGTGACACACCATTACCAATAACATAGACTAAGCTATATTAGCCTATCATAACTTTAGCCTCAGTGGAGTCACCAGCTGGACATTCAGTGGTATTGGATGTTTTGTGCAACGTTAACGATGCTCGTAGCGCGCTACGAGTACCCCTGGAGCTCTCGTTAGCTATGAGCGTCTTAACGACGGTCGTTACGCAACGATGCTTTCGGGAAACGGTGTGAAAACTGTCTGATGGTCGTACAACGAACTTAACGAACCACTTAGGCTAACGATGCTTTCGGCAAACGGGGCCCTGCTCTGTTGCAGGCTAACTGTCAAGCTTAGTTTAGCTGTGTGTCAAAGAATGTCCAACGGGCGGAAACAGACTCCCAAAAGACCGTTCCGTCAGTGTATTTGTGCGCTTGCATCACTTATGTTATGTCCATATGTTGTATATATAACTTTATATACAGTGTCTTTGTCATGTTCGTGTTCAGAAACATAAGTGACGACCTTTCTCTCACAATGTGATCGAGCATTATTGTACGTGTTTACTTTAGTTCAAAAGACCATATTAATAACAATAGTCATGACAATAATGTTTTACCACTTTCACTGTCTCCAAAATCAATCAAACTGTATTTATATAGCACAAGACATATCAAATGCAACAACAAATGTTGAAGATAAAAAGGGTTAAAAAGAATGAGGTTAAATAAAAATCCTTATTTAATTTCCTGCCCAGCATTATGTGAAGACCTTCCTCTGATTGCCTAGTACTCGTTGCTTTTGTTGGTTAGATTGGTTAAGGTAAAAATATTGGGGTCAGAGCCAGTCAAAGGCAGAGGTTCCCCCCTCTATTCCCGCTCTTAGCGGGCGCCCCCTGTTGCAGCTCAGTGCCAGCTCCTCTGCCAGTGTGAGGTCCTCAGGTGGAGGTCCCCCGCCATTAGCAGTGGTGTCTTTTTAGCAGTGGAGTCTTTTTTTGGTGGCTACAATGGTACATATTTACAGCTCAACAACTATTTTCACAAATACATTATAGGCTACTTACGACTCTGAAAAATGTTTTTATACTTAATTTTCACTTGTTACCATGTTCTTTTTTTGCTATTGAGATGGCTCAGAGATTGAGATGAGATGTAACAGAGAAGAATGAATATAGGCCAAGGGTTACTAGATCAGAAAGGCCTCAAACACCTTACCCAATTAGGCCAATTAATTATTAATTATTAATGTGCAGTGGCGCTTCTCACATGCATAGGTGATACCTTTGTCCAAAGACGACATCTCTGGAACTGGTGCATCGTGATTGGCCAGCCATCGCTTTATTATTTTTTTATAGAACTTTATTTTTCATTTTTTAAATAACATATACAAGACATTTCCAAGCCCGGCAATTTTAACAATAGTCACAGTAAGTACTATATTTACTACTGTAAAACGAAAAACGGGAGGAAATATGTAAATGTAAACACACACACAAAATAAACAGTAATAATAATTAGATTAGATTAGAATATAATTAAAATAAGTAAATAAGTAATAGTAATAACCAAAATAAATAAATAATACAACAAAAAAATTAATTAATTAATTTTAAAACATAACTGGGGGGGGGGGTGTTGTCTCCGGTTCTCCAGGTTCACTAGATAAGAGTTAAAAATTAGCAGGCTGATGACTGGGTGGGGGTGATCTCAGCAGCAGAGAGGAGAGAAGAGGGAAACGAGCGGGCACAGGGTAATTGTTGAGCCCAATGCTATTGAAAGGGAGTTAAAAATGGATTTCCAGAAAGTGCTCAATCTTGGACAAAGCCAGAACATATGGAGGAGTGATGCAGGAGCTTGCCTACATCTATCACAAGTAGGGTCCATATCTGGTTTAATTTTTGCTAATCTGACCTTAGACCAATAAATGCGATGTATGAATTTAAACTGTATGAGGGTATGACGAGCGCATATTGAAGAGGAATAAATCCTAGTTAAAACTTCTTTCCACTCCTCATCCTTAAACTTATAATCCAAATCATCTTCCCATTTTTGTCGTGGCTATAACCGAAGAGGGGGAGAGTCCAGTAATGAGGTCATAAAGTGCCGACACAGCTCCCTTACCATTGACATTCATTTCTAGGATAGTGTCAAGAGGCATTTGGGGTGGGAGTCTTGGGAAGTATGAAAGTTTTCCTGACGAAGTCAGGGGAGGTTAAATTTTGAAGATAACTGTGAGAATGATGCAAACTCTCCATCAACATACAGATCATTAAATGTTCTAATTCCCTTCTTAAACCAGAGCCCAAAGACATTGTCATTCAGTGATGGGGGAAATGCTGGGTTTCTATTGCAAGGAGAAGACAACTGGGATGAGTGAAGCCCAAAGTGGGATCTGAACTGTCTCCAGATGCGTAAAGACTGATTAACTATCGGGTAATAGTTTGGGCGATTAGGTATCAGAGTTAGTGGGGAGCAGAGAAGCGCTGTCAGATATGCTGGTTTGCAGGAAGTTTCCTCAATTTGTACCCATGCGGGGACCCAATCACTGTGGCCAGTAGAGAATGCTGTGGATGTTGGCGGCCCAGTAGTATGACTGGAGGTCTGGGAGAGCAAGCCCCCCAGATATTTTCGGTAGTTGAAGTATAGACCTTCGTATTCTACTAGGACCTTTATTCCAGATGAAAGAAGAGATGGCTTGGTTAAGGGTTCTGAAAAATGCTTTCGGAATGAAAACAGGGACACACTGAAAAAGGTACAGAAATTTAGGTAATATGTTCATCTTTACAGAGACCTGTTAGTGACAGAGGGAGAGATGACCAACGTGTAAAGTCTGATTTAGCAGATTCCAGAGCTAGTATGAAGTTCTTATTAAATAGGTTGGAGAGTTTCCGCGTGACAGAAATTCCGAGATATTTAAATTCATCCAAAGTTAGTTTAAAGGATGTAGCTGAGGGTGGGAGCTTATTTACCCCTATGTTTATGGGAAAAAGCTCACTCTTATTGACGTTGAGTTTGTAGCCAGAGCTGCAGGCAAACTTTTTGATACAGGCCAGGACCCTAGGCAACGAGGAGGATGGTTTTGAGATAAAAAGTATGACGTCATCAGCGTAAAGAGAAATTTTTTGTTCAAGACCTCCTCTGCAAATACCAGAGATCATATTGTCTGAGCGAATAGCTATGGCGAGGGGTTCTATAGTAAGAATGAAGAGGAGGGGGGAAAGGGGGCATCCCTGCCTTGTCCCCCGCTGTAACCGAAAGTAAGGGGATGAGGTATCATTAGTACGGACAGAAGCAACAGGAGAAGAATACAGAAGCTTAATCCAACTAATGAAAACCTCACCAAAACCCAACCTATGCAGAGTGTCAAATAAGTATTTCCACTCAACCCGATCAAATGCTTTTTCCGCGTCAAGCAGCACCAGAACCTCTTCAGATTCAGGTTCGGAAGGGGAGTAAATAACATTCAGAACCTGCCTAATATTGAAAAATGATTTTCTATTTTTAATAAATCCCGTCTGATCATTATGGACAAGTTCAGGTAAGATGGGTTCCATTCATTTAGCAAGAATTTTAGCAAGAATTTTGGCATCTACCGAGCAGAGGCTTATAGGCCTGTAGTTACCACAGTCCAACAGATCTTTACCTTTCTTTGGGATTAAAGAAATTGAGGCTTGACGGACAGAGAGGGGCAAGAGCCCACTTTTAAGAGCATCATTAAACATGTCAACCATAGGTCCTGCTAGGGTGTTGTGTGTGGCTTTATAGAATTCAACCAAAAAGCCATCTGGGCCCGAAGCTTTGCCAGATTACATAGACTGAATGGCACAGGAAATTTCCCTAGCAGTGAGGGGCAGGTCAAACTGAGCCTTACATTCAGGGGTAATGGTGGGTATTTCTAGATCACCAAAAAATGTATCCAGTGCCTGTGCGTCTGCACTTGAACCTGATTGATAAAGGTGGGAGTAGTAGTCTAAGAAGCAGTTATTTATGTCAGATGGATTAGTGAGGATATCACCAAGAGGGGAACGTATTTGGGAGATTACATTTTGGGTCCTCTGTTGCCTTAGCTGCAGGGAGAGTAGTTTACTAGGTTTATCTCCAAATTCAAAATAACTGTCACGATTTTCGAAGTAATTGGACTGCTTGGTTGGTAGATAGCAAGTTGAACTCGGTCTGTAAGACAAGCCTCTTCTTGTATAATTCAGGATCAGGATGATTTGCATGTTTCTTGTCTAGGTCAAGAATGTCTGAGGAGAGATTTAACAATTTTGACCTCTGTTGTTTCGCGGTGTAGGAAGAATGAGAGATAATCTCACCACGGATATTAGGGCTGAACGATATATCGTTATCGTATTGATATCTCGATATGAACATTCACGATATTAATATCGAAAAAGCAACAATATAAACGATATAGATTTCCCCCCCGCCCCCCCATGCTTGCCCTGCATGTACAGCTCTGGCTAGGGTGGCCATTCGTCCGGCTTTAGGCCGGACTGTCCGGTTTTTCAATGCCCTGTCCGGTGCGTATTTGTCCTCCTTTTTGAGACAACCCCGCCGGTCATAGGTCTGCCCGCCGGTCATAGGTCCGTGGTGTGTTATCGATCAAAAGCACGTTGTGTTGCATACTGTGAGTCTTGAAGCGGTGCCCGGTGATCGCGGCTTTAGTTCCCCGTGTCTGGTCGCTGTAATTCGGAGTGTGAATATCGGTTGAATATCTAATATCTTTCTAACTTTAAAAAACACTTTAGTATTTTTTAAGACGGTAGTCGCACATCCCTCGTAACTACGCCGTGAAGGTGAACCCTCCCGGACTCCGCTAATAACATGAACCGCTCCGCCGGAGGAGCCGCACATCCACACGCACCGGACACCAGAATACAAACACACATGTTTTCCATTTGCTTGCTTTTAAATAAAGTTGTGTGCAGTTATACGGTTAAATACGATTATTGATTAATAACCGATCGCGTACTGCGGTCAAGACAGCCGTCTCTTGGTTTCGCGTGGTCAAGCCAGCCGCTCCAACATTTTCAATATTTCCATAACTGTGACATTTTAGGTCAGCCTCATATATGTTTTCTGACTAAGGTATTGCTTTTAGATAGTTCATGCAATTGTTTCTAAATGTGTGGCTCATCTTTTTGTTGCGAGCCTTTTCCAAGCGCCGGCTGCATATTGTATAGGCATATGTCGGCCTTTTTCCCCTTTTTTTTTCAAAACAGTTATACAGTTTAATGCCCACTTTTACTGCCTTGTTTGATTATTGTTGGCCGATAAGTAGGCTACTTATTGTAATTGGAATACAGATTTAGTCTTGTTGAATCGTTTCCAAACCTTTAAGAGCGCATGTAGGCGCATTGTTCGGCTTTTACGAGCGCCGCATGGGCCTATAAGTTAACCTATAATGCCTGTAGGCCTATTTATTATTTTAAAACTGTTAAACAGTTGTAGGTCTTCAAGTTAACTGTCTTGTATTATTGTTGGCCTATACATTATTGTTGGAATAAAGATTTCATTGATAAAAACATGCTGCATTTTATAATAATAATACATTTCATTTATATGGCGCCTTTCACGTCACCCAAGGTCACCTTACAAAGAATACAACAACATCAAGAAATATAAAAAATAAAAAACATCAAACATTAATTAAAACCAGACTTCAACCTTAAAACAAGTGTAGTGCACAGTGTCAGAGTGAGTATGCCTGTTTGAACAGGTGTGTTTTGAGTTTGGATTTGAATGTTGTGATGGAGTCAGACTGTCTTATGTGTGGGGGGAGGGAGTTCCATAGTTTGGGTGCCGAGCAGCTGAAGGCTCGGGCACCTATGGTGCTGAGGCGTGATGTGGGTATGGTTAGTAGACCAGGGGGGTATACTACGAAGCTCGATTAGTGGGTTAGCGAGGTATGTTGCGCTCAAAGCCTGGGTTAGCTGTCCTACGAAAGTCGCTCTCTTTTAGCGTCGCTGTATCACCATGGTAACTTATGCTGGCAACCAAACCTGGTCGGGAGGAGGTTTTCAGCTAAGACTTTCCGATTAGATCGGCTTCTTAAAGCTGCAGCGCCGCTTTCGGGACAGATCCGATCCCTTTATGAGAGATACAGGTTCTCATCAGAGGGTATTTATGAGAGATACAGGTTCTCATCAGAGGGTATTCGCTATTTGGTCGTCCTTGTTGGACCTTATGAGGGCAATGCTACAAAAAGAAGCCGTGCGCAGTGTGTCTGTGTTTCACTGCGATGTGTTGCCACGGGTACATATTTGCATACAGTTGGTGATGCCGAAAATATAAGCAAAAAGGTGCCTTGCGATACACAAGGTTGTAGCTGCTGCCCTAAATACGTTCGTGGTGTTTCCCAACTTTTTGCCAACACAAACTGTCAAGTTGCAAGTTATCAACTTGCAGGTAAAAGAAAACACCTGTATACGTGGATGAGCGGTAGAGTGGCGGTAGCGCGTCAGTCTTCAGATTCTGCGTGCTGGGTTCGATCCCAAGTGAAGTGGGTATGTGTTTTTTATTAAAAAAAAGTTATATTTCTTATGTCATATGGAATATTTATTCATTAATGTTATGGAATTATCCAGTTTGGTAATCTAGATGGGGGTAAAAGGCGTGATGATGGACAGGCAACATATGAACCCCGGTCGCTGGCGTTCAGCTCACATCCTAATCCACCACACCACCGTCGCTACCATCCAGCACATGCAATACGTTTCTTACATATAGGATGTATTTGAAAGGAATTCCCTAAATTACACAAAAAAGCAAGTTGGAGGTTGCTTTTGCATTTTGCAATCATATGCGTAAGAATTGTTCGCCATTAATCCCAATAGTATTGGGATTAATGGCGAACAATTCTTACACATTCACAGAATCTGCTGTTTGTTGCCAGCATGGGTAACTGTATCGCCCCTTGCCGTTATTTGCTTTTTAAACTCCTCGTATGAGTTCATAATCACTACTTGCTCCTCCTAAGTGACATACACAGTCCGTGTTCGCTCCGTCGGATCCATTGCGTCAAGGTGAATGACGTTGGGTTACGCCCTTTTTATGTGAACGCGCATTGAACCTAAAGCGGAAAACCTGGCTTGACAAATTTACCTTTAAGTGAGCTTCGTGGAACCGTTTAACTCTGATCGCGAGTTTCGTCTTTAGCAATCGAGGTTTTCCCAAGAAAACCTGGATATGTTCAGCGAGCTTCGTAGTATACCCCCCTGCAGAGGTTGAGCGGAGGGTGCGGGAGGGGCTGTAGTCCTGGAGGAGGTCGCAGAGGTAAGAAGGGGCTAGGTGGTGGAGAGCCAGTGTAGTGTACCGGGAGCCAGTGAAGTTGTATGAGGATAGGGGTGATGTGGTCAGATGATTTGGTGCGGGTGATGATCCGGGCGGCCGAGTTTTGAATGATTTGCAGTCTGTTGATGAGTTTGACGGGGAGTCCGGTGAGGAGGGCATTACAGTAGTCAAGGCGGGTAGTGACAAATGAATGAACCAGGATTTCGGTGCTGGAGTGGGACAGTTATATTTTCTACCAACGGGAATTTTAATATAGCCTATAGAAAAATAACGGTTCATGACTGGCAGTGAGTTCTTATACATAAAACGGCACTTTCCACATTCTTTTGTATTATGTTTTTATTTTTCTGAAAAATGCTTGGTTTTCACCGAACCCATAGTCATATCGTATCGTATCGATATCGAGATATCTGGCATGAATATCGAGATATGAAATTTTGTCCATATCGTTCAGCCCTAACGGATATATGCTTTAAGCGATTCCCAAATTATACAAGGTGACACATCCGTAGTTGTGTTAATTTCAAAAAAGGTCTTAATTTGACGGGTAAGGGTTAGCACACAGTTTGTATCCGAGAGCAGGAGAGGTGTGGGGTTCAGTGTCCCGAGGGAAGGAGGCCGCCGACAACAGGAACGCTTTTCACTCACTTTTATTTGTTTAGGTTTAGTTATCTTAATCTAACAAGCATATGGGGAGTATTGTAAAAGCCACACGCGTGGAGAAATCGTCCGCGCGTCTCTCTGGCGGTCTGCCTGAACGATTCTCTCGAGCTGACGACTTCCGCCGGAAGTCATTCAGCAGGAGGCGTGGCCTCCATGACGCACAATGGCTAGTGTTGCACTTCCGCCCCAGTGTATTATGTGTACCGCCATCCTGTGGTCAGGTCGGGTAAATACATTTATTTCTACTCCTTGTGTGGCTGTGTAGCTGCTGATACATATGCTTATTATTAATCCGCAACAGAGGGTTAAACCTCCAAAATCTGCAGTCGGGTGGTTTCTGCGCGAAATGCAGGCCCAACAATAACAGTGCGTGATCAGAAATTATAATACTGTCGTACGAACAGGATTTAATGGTTGGTAACATTTTTTGATCAACAAAGAAATAATCTATTCTAGAAAAGGAGTGGTGTACTAGAGAAAAAAATGAATATTGACGTGCAGTAGGGTATAAGAAACGCCATGCATCCGCAACTCCATAATTCTCTAGAAAGGATTGAATAGTTTTGGCAGTTAGAGACCGGGTGTTTGCCCTGAGAGAAGAGCGATCAAGGGAAGGATTCAGTGCACAATTGAAGTCCCCTCCCATGATAAGCTGATGGGTGTTCAGATCAGGCAGAAGAGAATGTGGTGCAAACGTTCCTTCCTAAATATTAACGTTTCCAAAACCAAGGAAATGATTATTGATTTTAGGAGGAAGCCTTACTCTGTCCCCCCTTCGTTAATTGATGATCAGGCTGTAGAGGTGGTACACCAGTACAAATACTTGGGCACAATAATTGATGATAAACTCACCTTTGATGCCAACACTGATGCTGTATGTGCAAAGGACCACCAGCGCATGTACTTTTATCGTAAACTGAGGAATTCTAATGTTGACCGTTGTTTTATGAAGATCTTTTATTCTTCTTTTTATTGAGTCTGTTTTAACCTTCTCTTTTATTTGTTGGTTTGGGTCCTTGACTCTGAAAAACAGGAATCAGCTGGGACACATTGTAAAAGTATGCAGCAAAATCGCTGGTCTCAATCTGGACGAACTTTTTCTCTTATTCAAATCCAGACCCACAAAGAAGGCACAGAGCACTCACCCTCTCTTTGCAGAGTATAAGCTGCTCCCATCAGCCCGCAGATATGCTCTGCCAAGGTGCAGGACAAATAGACTCAAAAATTAATTTGTCCCTATCACTGCTGGACTCCTCAACAGCATCATGTGACTTGTCCTCCCTCACTGCGTGTATTCCTGTGTGTTTGAGTGGATTGTTTGTTGTTATTTATTTATTTATGTTCTCTGAAACTGCTGACTGCACAACAAATTGCCCCTCGGGGATAATAAAGTTTACCTTGACCTTGACCTTGAAATCAATTTGGAAATGAATTGGTGGTCATCCCAATTTAGTGCATATACATTGCAAAGTGTGAATTTAGAGGAATACAGAACGCCGGATACAATTACAAATCTGCCAAATGGGTCCTCAAGTGTAGACAAAGGGCTGAACTGGACATTGTTTCGGATGAGGATGACTACACCCCTGGCCCTACTCTGAAATTTTGAATGGAAGATTTGTGAGATCCAGGGCCTGTGAAGGCGATGGTGTTGATTTAATTTAAGATGTGTTTCTTGTAGAAACAATACATCCGCATCAAAACTCTGAATATGTTTAAATACCTTATTTCTTTTGATCGGTGAGTTAAGGCCTTTTACATTCCAGCTTAGGAAATTAACCACTCCATCGCTGACTAGGACAGCCTTCTTCACCTGGTTACTTGCCATATGAGAAGAATATGAGGATACAGCCTGTAGGTGAACTGGTATTTACTGGAGAAAACTAGAGACAAGGGGGAGGTGGTTACATAAACAAAAAAAATTAGATGTAAATGTTGCCAGAGGTGAAAAACAACCATAGAAAAAAGTAAAGAACAGAATAGAATGCCCATTAAAGGGGAACACATGGCATTCAGAACTAACCCAAACACTGACAGAGGAAATTCCCTGGCAGTGCACCTACCCACATCCAACAAGGTTGTGCTGAAGGATATACCTAGACTTGAGAGCACTGTGAACATATGTATGTAACTATTGGAAGCCCAGAGTAAAGTGAAATCTTCACAGAATTGAAATCTATGTGCACTAAACTCAAATTGTGCTAAGGGTAAAAATAAAATATATATGAAAAATAAATACTAACAAAATTATGGTATAGAGGAATTCAATTATAGATATGCATTAACGAACAAGAAATTGAACATGTAAAAGATATAAACACAACACAGGTTAAGTCAGCAGTTGCTTATCACACACCCACGCCAAAAAAAAAGGACCATACCAGTTTTCCAAATAAATAAAAGTCTAGTTGTCGACCAAGGCAACTAACAGGGCCAATTTTGGCTGACTATTTAAGTGATAAGATGGGTGTATGAACGAAAAACACTGTTGCTGTGGCAACAGGAGGCGGCCAGCAAGGCTTTTTAAAGCAGTCCAAAAAGAAAGGGAAAAAAAGCAATATAGCCGATTATACAGGCCTGTTAAAACGTCCATAGCGTTAAACCGCAACTAACAAAGTAAATGCCTGCATATTTTGTCCATCAGCATTAGATCACATTGTCTTACTGGGAACTCAAGTTCGGCTGTATAACCTCTTTGAAGAAAACGGAGGCTGAGGAAGGCTCGTCAAACTCGTGCTCTTTGTCCTGGTATCTGACCCGCAGTTTGGAGGGATACAGGTGGCGGAATCTGATGCCGGCGCCGTAGAGCTCAGCTTTGATTTCCTTAAAAATAAAGCCATCGCTTTATTTTAAACATACATTAAATACAGTATAGGCCAATATGGGACTTCCGGTGGGCTTGGACCAAGATGGCGGCGTAACTTGATTGCTCCACACAGCCTTGCAGAATTTAATATAAATCCCCGAGTTATATTTACTAGTTCAACAGCAACCATGTCAAAAAACGTGTCGAACAAGGAGAGTGATATTTTCAAGCGTGCAAGGAGTTCGCAAAAGCAGAAAAACGAGCCAACAACCGAGAACGAGGAGGAGGCTAGCATAGCCCAAACTGGCATAGCCGCCGTGCTAACAGAGCTAAAGACACTTCATGCGAGTTCAGTGGATTTGGTTCCAAACTGGACGGAATAGACGGACGGCTCTGCAAGATGGCCAACTCCGTTGAGGCTCTAGAGAATAATATGAATGAGGTGAAGCGAGACGTAGCATCCAATATTGCACGGATGGAGGAAGCCGAAACCCGCATCATGTCAACAGAAGACATGTTGGAGACCACCACGGCGGACTTGAGTAAAGCTTCAGGACGGATCACATACCTTAAATCCACAGTTGAAGACCTGGAAAATCGCAGCCGGAGGAAGAATCTACGAATGTTTGGACTTAGAGAGGGAGAAGAGGGAAACCGACAAATGTTGGACTATGTGCAAGAGATGTTGCCGGGCTGGCTGGGTACGGATAAATCCATCACGCTGGAAAGGGCTCACCGTACACTGGGCCCGGCAAAACCGAACCAAGACAGAGCAGTCCTCATACGCTTTCTGAAATTCCAGGACCGGGAATTTGCGTTCCACTGCTCCAAAGTACGTGACATTAAACACAATGGAAACAAACTCTCCTTCGCCCAAGACTTCTCCGCTGACACAATGAGACAGAGACGTGAATTCAACGCAGTCAAGAAGCTGTTTATTGATGCTGGCTCCTTCCGAGGGTTTCAACAAAATCCATGCAGGATAAGAGTACTCCATAATGGCAAGATTCACCTCTTCTCGTCGCCGGAGGATGCAGAGAAATTCCATCGCGGACTTTGAAGAGACAGCACGGTTTGTTTACGAATGGAGAATCAGCTGATGCCTTTTGAGGAGGTACTGCACTAAATAATGTTGAAGAAGTCTGTACTCTCATATCCATGAACAGGTTACCTTACTCTATACAGTAGACATAAGGACATACATTACATAAGGAGCCTGGGAAACATTTTGTTTATTTGATTACGGTTATCCGACCTGACTAACTTTTAACAAGATGTAATTCAACTATGTTCATTTATAGATATGGTGCACGAGGGTACTATAGTTTAATTTAACCCAGTTATTTCCAAAATTCAACTTTAAACTTTATGGACGCTACTATAGATAGATAACGTGGGTTAGTTTACACGTCGGGTTAATCAGCTGATGCCTTTTGAAGGGTCATTACCGTAAATATTGGAGAAAAGGACTATATTATATATTGTGTAAAAGGCCCAGAAGTTTTACGTTCACTGTTACTTGTTTGAGGCTTATCTTTCAACAAACAGGTGACAACTAATTAAAATGTTTTGGGCACAGTGCTGAAAGGAAAGCACGTTTTGATTTAATTCTCTGTCTTTTAAATACCATAATTTTATTTTAAGGAAAAGGGAAAAAGTCTTAGTTAATTTCTTTTAACTACAGAATTAAGAAATAACTTTTTTGGATTCTATTATTATCATCATTATTGAGCTACTCTGCTCCTTTTGTTTGACATGTTTAGTTGGAATAACCATTCAGTTGGGGATATTGTTATGTGATCTTTTTGACTGCATAGTTTGTGGACATCATTTGTGGTTTGCCTGGGATAGTTTTACCGGTGAAGCTGCTCCTCAGTTATGTGGATCAGTGTTAAGTCCTACAAGTGTTACAGGTTTTGGAGGAAGATGAAGGGGGGAGGGGGATTACAAGGGTTCAAGGGTTCGCACTGTTTTTTATTTGTTTTTGGTTTTTTGCAGCAGCCGTCTATTCTGTTCTCTTTTTTATAGTTAAGTATGTATCATAACTGTAACTCCTCTAACATAAAAATAATGAGCTGGAATGTCAGGGGGCTTCGGAAAATTACAAAATTAAAACAAGTTATGAGTAGGATTAAACATCTCAAATCTAAAATCATATTTTTGCAGGAAACCCACCTGACAACTGCAGACTTAAAGCGTGTACAGAACAGATGGCCTGGCCAAGTAATATATGCATGCTATAATAATTACGCAAGGGGAGTGCTTATCCTTATTCACCGGACAATACCATTGCAGATTGTTAAAACTATCCGAGACCCAGGTGGAAGATACGTTATCGTCCAATGCAATATCCTATCAATGACATGGAACCTAGTTAGTATTTATGGTCCCAATGAGGATAACCCCAGTTTCTTTAGGAATATCTTTCTTGACTTGTCTACCATGAACAGATTTTTTATTTTAGGAGGGGACTTCAATTGTGCTTTAAATCCAACAATAGATCGTTCAACGGGCTGTGACACAGGTAAAACACAAACTAGAGAACTACTGAAACAGTTTATAGAGGATCTTAATCTAGTTGATGTCTGGAGAGAACGGAATCCTGATAAAAATCATTACTCCTGTTATTCAAGTACACACAAATCACATTCCCACATAGATTATTTCATTATTTCCAGGGAACTCTTACCCAAGGTTAGCGAATTCTGGTATAATGGTATCGTGATAAGTGACCATGCTGCTGTATCACTCAGCATCCAAATTGACAAAATTGTCCATAGCCCACTGTGGAGGGTTTATGTGGAGTGTGTGCTGTTGATGGCTGGTTTACAGCCTCACCTGGCCTGAGTCACACTGATTGGACTCTGGCTGGGTGGGGCTGCACACCTGTGGTGCATGAGCAATCATGGCACCCAGGATAAACCAGCCATCAACACACACACTCGAGGAGGAGCACCGTCATGACTGGATGTACTATCAGCTCGGCGAATAACATCTTGCCTGAAACTCCAATAAACACCTTGAATAACATCTACCCGTGTCCTGTGTCGGAGGGCCCCAAAAGAAAGCCACTTAGGTGGCGTGTGGCCGGACCGTACCCCGCCACACTGGCGCCCAATGTGGGGCTCCTCCGACCAGGACGGGACACGGAAGGGCTGTCCAAGCTACACTGGAGCCACCAGCCGCGGCGAGGACAGCCACCCCAGCACCAGCTCCCCCTGAACGGCAGCGACGGCCAGCGGAGGAGTGGGGAGGCAGCGCAGCGACCGCCACCGGCAACCGTCTGCAGCTAGCCTCCCCCGGATCCAGCCTGGAGCAGCCCAGGCCAGCCGCCCCTCTGCCAGGGGACCAGGAGCCCAAGGCCCCATGCTCCAGGAGGAGATGGGAGGGGGATCATGCCTCGTCGCCCTGGTGGAGGGGGGTGACTACGAACTGTTCCAGGCCCTCCGAGAGCTACCTCCGCGGCCCAGCTGTCGGGCCTCCTCCGAGCCCATCCAGCCAGCCCCTGCAGCCAGCTACCCCAGAGACACCTCCGCCAGCCGGAGCAGCAGCCCCAGGCCTCCGGTCTCCGGGACGGAGGGGGAGGGTGGGGTGGGCGTGTGACCCTGGGGAGGTGTGGAGGTAGTGGGGTTTGGGGGGCTGTGTTTATTTTTTGTTTAGGTATGGCAACCCTGAAAAGAGTCCAGGTTTTTTGTAGGTATGGTAACCCTGTTCAGAGTAAGGTATGTGTTTTTTTTTTGTTTGCTTGGATGGGGGGGGGGGGGGGGGGGGGGAGTAGGCGAGGCCGGGGATTCTCCCTGGCCTCAATCTGGTGTTGGGGATATGTGGAGGGTTTATGTGGAGTGTGTGCTGTTGATGGCTGGTTTACAGCCTCACCTGGCCTGAGTCACACTGATTGGACTCTGGCTGGGTGGGGCTGCACACCTGTGGTGCATGAGCAATCATGGCACCCAGGATAAACCAGCCATCAACACACACACTCGAGGAGGAGCACCGTCATGACTGGATGTACTATCAGCTCGGCGAATAACATCTTGCCTGAAACTCCAATAAACACCTTGAATAACATCTACCCGTGTCCTGTGTCGGAGGGCCCCAAAAGAAAGCCACTTAGGTGGCGTGTGGCCGGACCGTACCCCGCCACACCCACCTACTTGGAGATTCCAGGCGAGATGGCTGCAAGACCAAGCTTTTGTTGACACTGTTGACTCTAAAATTAACAGCTTCTTTGCAATAAATACTGATGAAACTAGTGCTTGTACCAGATGGGAAGCATTTAAGGCGTTCATCAGGGGAGAGATTATTAGTTACACCAGTTATAAAACAAAACACTATAAAATGAAAATGGTAAATTTGGAAAATCAAATCAAAATGTTGGAAAATGACCTGTATGTCAAAGATGATGATTTAAAACAAAAGGAATTGCTTATATTAAGAGCTAAATATAATAAAATGTCCACAGATGAAAGTGCCAAAAGGTTAATGTGGTTGAAGCAAGCCTACCATGATCAAGGAGAGAAGGCTGGAAAACTCTTAGCCTGGAGAATCAAAAAACAACAAACTGGCCGAGCAATAAATAGTATTAGGACACCGCAAGGGAATTTAACGATAGACCCGCTAGAAATAAATACATGCTTCAAAGAATTTTATGAATCCTTATATAGATCAGAATGCAACCAAGACTCAGATGCACAGGAAACATTTCTTGATCAGCTTCAGTTTCAGTCATTATCTGACGACATAAAAAATGAATTGGATAGGAATATAACAGCTGAGGAGTTGTCAGAAGCAATCCAAAATATTCTATGGGGGTTGCCCATAGAATTTTATAAAACATTTAAAACTAAATTAGTAGAGCCACTTCTAAATATGTTTAAAGAATGCTTCCTGGAAGGAACTCTTCCACCCACTATGAGATTAGCTCTAATAACCCTCATCCAAAAACCAGGCAAACCATCCACAGAGTGCTCATCGTTTAGGCCAATCAGTCTGATGTGTAGTGACACTAAAATACTTTGTAAAATGCTAGCAAGAAGACTAGATCCACACCTCCCTAAACTCATACATAATGATCAGAATGGGTTTGTACGAAATCGTCAAGGTTTCCATAACATCAGAAGAGTCCTTAATATATTACATTAAAAAGCTGGTGGTAAAGACACAGCAGTACTGTCATTAGATGCCCAACAGCCATTTGACAGAATAGAATGGCACTACCTTTTTAAATTGCTACCACGATTCGGATTTGGAGAGGGATTTCTTAGATGGATTCATGTTCTCTACACAAACCCAGTAGCAGAGATTCTGACCAATAGTGTTGTCTCAAAACCGTTCAACTTACAGCGTTCAACCCGACAAGGCTGTCCATTATCACCAATGCTATTCACTTTAGCTATTGAACCTCTCGCTATGGCTATCAGAGCCCATGAGGGCCTCACGGGCATCCACATAGGTGAGCAAGAACATAGGATATCTTTGTATGCCGATGACGTCATCCTTTTTCTGACCAGGCTTAAGGATAGTATTCCAAATCTAATCATATTAATTCAACAATTTGGAGAGTTCTCTGGATATAAGATACATTTCTCTAAATTGTTGAGAATAAATAATAACATATGTATCAGCAGGCTGTAATATCTACACATAGCCACAAAGGAGTAGAAATACATATACAAGCTGTATTAACTGCACCTCAACACAAGGTGGCGGCATACATAATACACTGGGGGCGGGCGCTCAACGCTAGCCATTGTGCGTCATGGAGGCCACGCCTCCTGCGCAGAGACTTCCGGGCGAAAGATCCGGTGAGGGTCAGAATCCCGAGGCAGCGCATCCGGACAGATGCAAAGCTAGGGGGCTCTCCACGTGTGATTAATACTATACCCCTCCATTGTTACGTAGATTAATATAACTAAAGCTAAACAAATAAAGTGAGTTAAAGCGTTTCCTGTGTCGGCGGCCTTCTTCCTCAATGAACACCTCACAAATCCATCACTGTTAATTTTAAATAAAAATGAACGTCTGACACCAACTATAAAGACATCGTTTACAAATGCAAAAAAATGGTTTTACTTATTTAGGGGTTCAAATTACACCTGAAATCAAAAATATTGTATCTTCAAATTGTGACTCGCTAACAGAAGGAATAACAGAGAAATTAAATCGCTTGACAGTAATGCCGATTTCAATGATCGGCCGTATTAATATAATTAAAATGCTGTAAGCTCAATAGATACAAATTCTCATTTATTCCATTATCAATTAAGCTACTTAATAACAGGAAATGAGTTGTGTGTGTGTGGGGGGGGGGATGGGGGGGGTGAGAGACAATGAGCATGTTGTGGTGTGTAAAGAGTAATGTGCAATAATTAGTGTGTTGCTGTATGTATAGAGGAATGTGCAATAATGAGTGTGTTGCTGTATGTATAGAGGAAAGGGTAATGTGCAATATTGAGTGTGCTGCTGCATGTATAGAGGAATGTGCAATAATGAGTGTGTTGCTGTATGTATAGAGGAATGTGCAATAATGAGTGTGTTGCTGTATGCAAAGAGGAAAGGGTAATGTGAAAAAAAACAAAGAATCCTTTTCTTAAAAATGTCATCGACATTTGGTATCGTGTACACCAGCATATTGGATTCATGTTCTCTACACAAACCCAGTAGCAGAGATTCTGACCAATAGTGTTGTCTCAAAACCGTTCAACTTACAGCGTTCAACCCGACAAGGCTGTCCATTATCACCAATGCTATTCACTTTAGCTATTGAACCTCACGCTATGGCTATCAGAGCCCATGAGGGCCTCACGGGCATCCACATAGGTGAGCAAGAACATAGGATATCTTTGTATGCCGATGACGTCATCCTTTTTCTGACCAGGCTTAAGGATAGTATTCCAAATCTAATCATATTAATTCAACAATTTGGAGAGTTCTCTGGATATAAGATACATTTCTCTAAATTGTTGAGAATAAATAATAACATATGTATCAGCAGGCTGTAATATCTACACATAGCCACAAAGGAGTAGAAATACATATACAAGCTGTATTAACTGCACCTCAACACAAGGTGGCGGCATACATAATACACTGGGGGCGGGCGCTCAACGCTAGCCATTGTGCGTCATGGAGGCCACGCCTCCTGCGCAGAGACTTCCGGGCGAAAGATCCGGTGAGGGTCAGAATCCCGAGGCAGCGCATCCGGACAGATGCAAAGCTAGGGGGCTCTCCACGTGTGATTAATACTATACCCCTCCATTGTTACGTAGATTAATATAACTAAAGCTAAACAAATAAAGTGAGTTAAAGCGTTTCCTGTGTCGGCGGCCTTCTTCCTCAATGAACACCTCACAAATCCATCACTGTTAATTTTAAATAAAAATGAACGTCTGACAAAAATATTGTATCTTCAAATTATGACTCGCTAACAGAAGGAATAACAGAGAAATTAAATCGCTTGACAGTAATGCCGATTTCAATGATCGGCCGTATTAATATAATTAAAATGGATATAGTGCCAAAGTTCCTGTACCTTTTTCAATCAATCCCACTCCCACTTCCCAAATGTTTTTTTGATAAAATTAACAGCATTCTTGCTAAATTCATTTGGAACAATAAAAAAGCTAGGCTGCGATTAAAGTTGCTTTATTTGCCGTATGAGAGAGGTGGCCTTCGTCTTCCAAACCTGCGGTGGTATTACTGGTCTGCTCAATTACACTTTGCCTCGTTTTATTTTGGCTCAGAGATTCTTCCAGCTTGGGTAAATATTGAGCAAGTGACTACATCAGAACTACCCCTCAAGCTATATCTGTATTCAGCAGACTTTAAAACATTGAGAAAAAAAACAAAGAATCCTTTTCTTAAAAATGTCATCGACATTTGGTATCGTGTACACCAGCATATTGGAGACATCCCTGCTTTATCTCGTTTTTCTCCTATATGGGGAAACAATGATTTTATACCAGGTAGAGGTGATGGTGGTTTCAAGCATTGGGCAACCAAAGGTGTGCAATGTGTAGGGAACCTATACAGAGATGGGAAACTACTTACCTTTGAGCAAATATGTAAGGAGTATAGTATACCAAAAAAACATTTTTTCAAATATTTACAACTGAAACATTTTATATCATCAATAAATAAAGATCTAATGTCTGAGCCACCTTTGACAAATCTTGAAAACCTAATCATTACAAATCTGGCTAAAAGGGGTCTAGTATCTTTGTTCTATGGGACTTTGGTATTTTATGAAAAGGAATCATCCAAAGACAGATTAGAAGCATGGAAAAATCGATATTGGAGAAAATATACCTGAAGAAGACTGGGAAGTGGCATGCTTAAAGGCACAGCAGAATACAATTAATAGAAGATTGAAATTGCTCCAATATAAATGGCTAATGCGAACTTATATCACCCCAGTAAAGCTGAATACAATCTATCCTAATATTCCAGATATTTGTTGTAAGTGTTTGGAGGAAGAAGGAACACTGTTCCACTGTGTTTGGGAATGCTCAAAGGTACAGCTATTTTGGCAGAGTGTGATGGGGGCCATTTCCCAGATGGTGGGTAAGAATGTTCCCCTGCAGGCGAAACTTTGTGTCCTAGGTATATACCCTGACAATTTGGTCGTCAATTCTAAACAATCAGTGTTGATTGATTTTGGTCTTCTTCAAGCTCAAAGACTGATCGCTCTTTTCTGGAAAAATATACAATTACCCTCTGTAAAGTTGTGGTTGAAGGAGATTGCAACATGCCTTGCACTGGAAAGACTTACATATATTGTTAGAGGGAAAAGAAAACAGTTTGTTAAAGTGTGGAAACCTTTTTTGGAGGATGAGAATGTTGCACTAAATTGAAGATCATCACTACTGCTGCTTTTTCAGTTATTTATTTGTTTTTATTTACTTATTGTTTTATCTGTACAATTATTAGGGACCGAGCCAGTGAAACTGGAAGGTCCCTATTGAAATTGCTTCGTTTCTTATTATTATTATTCCTATTATTTCTAGGAACTTTGCCGGCGATTTGCACTATCTCAACCTATACGAAAACTCTTTTTTATTTGGCAAAGTTGTCGGGGCTGGTGAAAAATTATATATTCTATGCGTCACGTTCATGTCGCACACTTGGAAGACCACTAGGTGGCGCTATTCTGAGCAAAACCATAACGCTCATAACTCCGCCATACTTTGTCGCACATTGAATTGAATTGATCTTTATTGTCTCTGTACAGAGAAATTTGTCTTGGGCTTACAGGGCATTGGCAGCACATATAACATCCATTAACATAACAAAGTACCTCCCATACAGCCCCCCCGCCACACCACACACACCACACACACACACACACACACACACACACACACACACACACACAGTAGTTATTGCACAGTTCTCCAAATGTTAGACATCATAAAATACCCTCCCATCATAGCAGCACTCATATATACCTCCACATATTGCACACTTTCCCTATATGGCACATTCCTCTAGATATTGCACATCCCGCTAATAAATAGATAAATACCCCACACAAGCCCATTACCCTGTTATCTAATCCACACTATGCACTCACTCTATCTGTTCCTGCTTAACTTGTTGTTAATTAGTTTGATGGACATGGGCACAAAGGAGAATTTGTATCTGTTTAGCCTACATGTTGGCATCCTATACCTTCTGCCAGAGGGCAGAAGCTCGTACTCATTGTTTAAGACATGTGTTGTGTCAGCAGAAATTTTGAGGCCCTGTCTCCTAACCGTCTCTTCAAAAATTTCTTGCAGAGAACATGGGGACTGTGTGCCCATTATTTTCCCCGCCCTCTTAACAAGAGTCTGCAGTTGAGTTCTTCCTTTTACAGTTAAGTTCCCAAACCATGTTGTAATGCCATAACGGATGACAGATTCAATAGTTGCCCTATAAAACAAGAGCATGACGCCTTCATCAACGCCATGCACCCTAAGTCAAATTCTTCTTCTTCTTCTTCTTCTTCTTCTTCTTCAACGTGCAGCCGTTGACAAATCTTTGAGCAGACAGACTCAACATGTGTGGCCCACTGTAACTGACAATCAAAGTATATGCCCAAGTATTTAAAATTTGATACTTGTTGAACCATCTCTCCCTTAATAAACACAGGACTATGATCCCCCACACCCTTTGGGTCAAAAATCATTTCTTTCGTCTTGTCCACATTTAAAATGAGGTTGTGGTCCTCGCACCACAGCACTTTATCCTGCACCTCTGTGCGGTAC
Organism: Merluccius polli; assembly: GCA_030340625.1. NCBI lineage: Eukaryota > Metazoa > Chordata > Actinopteri > Gadiformes > Merlucciidae > Merluccius > Merluccius polli. The sequence continues at coordinate 255,626 of JAOPHQ010004846.1, forward strand.
TCTCCAGTGTCAGACTGAGCTAACAGAAGACTCAGTAAAACTGTGTCATCTGAGAACTTTATGATGTAATTATTACTATATTGGCTCTTACAATTATTTGTATATAATGTAAAGAGAATGGGAGAACTTACGCACCCTTGAGGAGCCCCTGTATTTATTTCCTGTATGTGAGACAGGGTGGAATTAACTTTCACTTGTTGCTGCCTACCAGTGAGGAATGCAAAGTACCACCTGATTAAGAATGGGTTAACCTCCATCTGATCCAATGTTTTAAAAGGGTCTGGGGGAGGATCGTATTGAAAGCCGAACTAAAATCCATAAACAACAGTCTAGCATAGGCCTTCGAGTTTTCAAGATGTTTTAGAATTAAGTGTGTTGTGATGTTTAAAGCATCATCAGTTCCGCGGTTATTCTGATATGCAAACTGATAAGGATCTAATAGATGTTGCACTTCTTGCTTTAGGTTTCCAACCATTATACGTTCAAAAGCCTTCATTACTATAGACGTTAAGGCTACAGGTCTAAAATCATTGTTATTTTTTGGACAGGATTTTTTGGGAACGGGAATAATAATAGCTCTTTTCCAAACTTTAGGTATACTGTGTGAATCAACAGAGAGTTGAAATAGAGGGCTCCAAGCTGGAGCTAACTCCCTTGCAAATGTTTTAAGGAGCAAGGCAGAAATACCATCTGGCCCTGTGGCCTTTTTTGTGTGTAACCCTCCAAAAACCCTGGCTACAGTTTCTGAATTAATTACAATTCTGTTAGATTGGTCACATGAAATTGTACTCAGTACACTATTGCATTCCTCCAACACCCCATTTGCATCACAGTCAAATCGTCTGTAAAAGTCATTTAACTCATTTGCTTTTTCTAGTTCCTTCATAACATGCAATTCTCCTCCTTTTACAGAGCTAAGGTTGGTCATGTCTTTAACTGCATCCCACAACTGTTTAGAGTTCTTATTTAAGAGGGCATCCCTCACACGCAGACTATGCTGCTCTCGTGCCTCCCTTATTTTCCCCTTCAGGTCTTTCTGAATGGCTTTGAGTTCCATGGTGTTGTTAGTCCTGAAGGCCTGTTTCTTCCTTTGAATACACTGTTTGATTTCAGGTGTGATGTAGTCCTTGTTGTTAGGGTATATTGTTACCGTCTTTTTTGCCACCACAGTGTCAACACAAAACTGAATATACCCTGTAATGGCCTCGGCGATATTGTCAATGTTACTGTCCTCATAAAAGATGCTCCAGTCCGTGGCCAGAAAGCAGCCACTTAACTCCTCTTGGTTACCCTCCCGCCACACACTGACGGACTTTATAAGTGGCTTGCTTCTTTTTAAGGCGGGTTTAAAAGTTGGAATGAGTCGTATTGTATTGTGATCGGAATTTGAAAGGGGTGGACCGATTTTTGAAGCATACGCATCTGTGATGTTACCATAGCATTTATCCAAGATATTACATTTCCGTGTGGCAGCAGTGACATATTGCTGAAATCCGGGAAGGGCACATTCCATTTTGCAGTGATTAAAATCACCCAAAATAAACATTGGTGCATCTGGCTTGCACTGAAGCTGTTTATGAACACAGTCTGCTATGCGTGAGGCGGCAATTGCTGCGTTACCGCTCGGTGGAATATAAACCACGCTGATGAAAATATTTCCATAATCACGGGGTAGGTAGAAGGGCCTTAGACTCAGACACAAGAGTTCAAGATCCGGTGTGCATACCGAGTCCTTTATAGTGTAATTGGAGCACCAAGAATCATTAATGTACACAGAAATTCCACCACCCCTAGTTTTTCCCGAGTTACTGTTCCTGTCCATACGGACGTTTTTAAAGCCTTGTACCTGCATCAGTTGATCAGGGACATCACCCTGAAGCCATGTCTCCGTAAAAATCATAAGGGAAGACTCACGGTATTCATGACAAACTTTTGTGTTGATGCGGAGCTCGTCCATCTTATTCCTGAGAGATCGAACATTACTTAGGAGTATATATGGCAGAGGAGGTTTATGCCGCCTGCGGCGAAGTCGGTGTTGGATACCCCCTCTTCTCCCTCGTTTCCTTAGACGGCGGCGCCCAGTCCTTAGCAGTTCCTCAGGAACTTCGTTCAGCAGGCCCGGTTCAGGTGTAGCCTTCTGGCGTAGGGAAAGCAACCATTCCCTGCTGTACACCTGCAGCCGCTGAGGCGTAGAACAGCCGGCGTCTTGTTGTAGACCAATGCAGGGCACTACCAGCAACCACAGTACTAAAAGTGCCGCAATCCTTCTCTTCTCCATCGTTGTAACTCCCCTTCTTCGCCCGTACACCAACACAGAAAAGGGTCAGGTCCGTAACAAACTTTCATTAAAAAGACTAAAAACTTTCATTAAAAGACGAAAAACAAACAAACAGCCGCCTGCCCCACGCGCCCGAGTCGCAGCTGAGCCGGGCCGCGCCACCCAAAAACCTGATATCTATACATGCAGAAATGAGTGCTGCACCTCCCCACGTCGGCCACTCCTATCTCCGCCCGAATAGTTTTTTCGCTAGAGCGCAAAAACACTCAAAAAAAATTGTTCAAGTGCAATCTGTACGCTTGTCTCCGATTCGCACGAAACTTCACACGTAGCATCTCCAGACTGTCCCATGAAAAAAAGTAATTGGAAGTATTTTGATATTTCAAAAATTAAGCGCGCTATAAATATTTTAATTTATGTAAATTTGACATAAAAAAAACAACTGCACCATTTCGCCACATTGGTATGTCGCATCAACACCAAACTTTGGTCAATAGTTCCTTATAGTTTAATTAAGCATCGTACACATTTTCAGATCATTGCCACTAGGTGGCGCTCTTTAAAATGAACAAGTTTATATCTCCACATCGGCCAGTGCGATTTAAACGAAACTTGGTACGATGATAGCCCATGGCTCCCTGAGGCTTACGTTAAAAGGACAAAAAAATTCCACCACTAGGTGGCGCTCTAATGTCAGCATAAATCACTGTGCAAACACCGTAATAGTTATGAATATGAAATTCACAGGACACGTGTAGACTGCTGCCCGGAGCTCACCTACCAAAAATCGTATTTGTCGTGGTTGTAGCGCCCCCTACAGGACTTTTAAAAAGCAGCCCCGACACCCCGTTTCACGGATATTTATGAAACTCGGTAGGCACGTGTATCAGTCCAAGACCTACAAAAAAGCCTCTTGGACCCATACCCCAAAACCCACCGGAAGTCACATATTGTAATTTCAATTTGTCATTTTTCAATTTTCGCCGCCTATTTGAACGAACTCCTCCCAGGGGATTTGTCGCCTGGGCTTCAAAATTGTTTTATACGTTCAGGAGGTGGAACTTGAGAAAAGTTGTGCTATTTGCGACTCTACGTCAAAGGGCGTGGCCGTGGCGTGCCGTCAAAGTTGGCCATATTCAATTCCGTGGTCTTTTTTGCCGTTGTATTTGAACGAACTCCTCCCAGGAGAGTTGTCGCTTGGGCTTCAAAATTCTTCAGTACACTCAGGAGATGTAACTTGAGAAAAGTTGTGCTATTTGCGATTCTACGTCAAAGGGCGTGGCCGTGGCGTCCCGTCAAAGTTGGCCATTTTGAATACAGTGGTATTTTTTTCCCATGTTTGGGAACTAACTCTTATTTGTTCTGCTTTAAAATTTGTCAGTACAGTCAGAAGATGGTGCTGAACAAACATTGTGCTACTTGCGACTGTACGTTGAAGGGCGTGGCCATGGCGTTCCGTCAAAATTGGTACTGTGGTCTTTTTTTCCAATGTTTGTGAACAAACTCCCCCCAGGGAATTTGTTTGTTCTGCTTCAAAATCCATCAGTACAGTCAGAACATGGCGCTGAACAAACATTGTGATATTTGCGACTCTACGTCAAAGGGCGTGGCCGTGGCATGCCGTCAAAGTTGGCCATTTTTCATTCAGTGGTCTTTTTTTCCAATGTTTGTCAACAAACTCCTCCCAGGGAATGTGTCCATTCTGCTTCAAAGTCGGTCAGTCCAGTCAGAAGATGGTGCTGAATAAACATTGTGCTATTAGCAACTATACGTCAAAGGGCGTGTCCTTGGTGTGTCGTCAAAGTGGCCATTTTGAATGGAATGTCAAACTGTGCTGCAATTTGTGCCATTCCCTGACCCTAATGTTAGCTACTACGAGTCTCCCTGTGAACGCCCCGGTCTACCGCACACTGCATGGACCGCGTCGGACGCCAACCTGTCGCGACACTATCCACGACACGCCCCGACGGACTCGGCGAGGTCCCGCCCAACGCTCCTTGGAGCTTTAATTTAATTTGTTTTTCATCTTTTGATTGTTTTGTTATATATTACACTTATACATTCTTTTTATTGCTGTGGTCATTGTTATTTGTATTATTATATGTGTGTTTTATATATGTGAAAAACTTAATAAAGTATTGTTTAAAAAAAAAAATATATATATACTGTATATATATATATATATATATATATATATATATATATATATATATACACACTTTTCCATGCCAAGGCCAACCAAATAGCATAAGTTCTGGCTGGGCCCCCATATGGCAAATGTAAAAAAAAACAAAAAACTTCAGAATATATGTCCTTACTTTTATTAATGCAATAATAATTAAATGTGTATCTCAAATCTTGAATCATTCCATTAGATTTAATATTTCTGTTTTCCATTGCAAGTGTTGTTTGTCAGTTTAGTTTAACAACCCTCATCTTTGCTCCAATTTGCTGAGGGCCCCCACTTTGAAAACTACTGATCTAGCCTATACTGATATACTGTATAGTCACAGTATTACTGTATCTAGTGATCTGAATGTTAATTTATTAATAAATACAAAATGAAACTAAGGCATGTCAATTTACGCATTTAGTCTGTCAGCAATTTTTTGCCAAGCCATCTCCCTCACTTTATCACGGCAGTATTGCCCTTTTAGTGATCACTCCTTTATATTTTTCATAAAGTCCCATCAGCAGGGTTGGTTCCGCCGCTGAGAAGAACACAGCTTGCGGTTTTCCGTCTTTTTGAGACATATATTTTCGACTATCGACTCTGAAGGGCTGCTTATGTACACCGTGCATGTGCACAATGCAAGCGTACTTCAGCCTGGTTAGAGTTAGCGCTGAGTTGTGTTAGTGGAACGGCTTGAGCCTTAAGTTGAAGTCAACGTTAAGTCAAGCCTGGCATTTTCAAGTAAGCACAGCTTTCATTAGCTACATTGATGGAATACTCCCCAGGCTGTAAAGAGTCCAGGTTTTGTGTAGGTATGGTAACCCTGTTGAGTCTAGTTTGTAGGTTTTTTTGTTGGGGGTATGTGGAGTGTATTGAGGACGAGGCTCAGTGCTGCTCTAATTAAAAACAGTTAGGTTAGTGAAGCAAATATGGAAAAAAAACATTGCTAACAAAAATCATATTTTTGGAATCCTAATGACTCATAAAAATGGGTCTAAATGTCACTGATAGGCTGTTTGTGTGACACTTGGGTAGAGCACCTATAGCAAAATAAATTTGAAGGGCGCTGCATGCTGAAAAAAGTCACCTTTTTGGGTCCTCACCAGTATGCACCCGTTTCTTGTTTTTGTGATGTATTTAGCTCGCACATCTATTGATTCCTTTTGTGTTATGTAGGGTTGTTTTATTCCACAATGGCTGTTTGAATTAGCTTTCAGGCAGATGCAAATATACTTAATAGAAACTAGAAATGAGCATGTAATGCAAAAATCATTCAAACATTTCTTCCGGGGGAGCATGCCCCATGATTTTACACTGTGATTGGACTGTGTTTGGACTGATTGTTCTCAATGAGTCAACATACTGTGCAGTGGTTTGCACTGCTTCCTTACAGCAAGAAAGTCCTGGGTTTGAAACTCGGGGGACCTTTCTGTGTGGAGTTTGTATGTTCTTCCCATTATCATGTGGGTTTCCTCTCACACCGAAAGGCAAACATGTTAGGTTAATACTCCTGCCTGTGCACTTGGCCAAGGCACTGGCAGTAGACCTGGAGGTCCCCAGGCGCTGTACTGTGGCTGCCCACTGCTCATAGTGCTCCAGCTTGTAATGGGTCAAATGCAGAGATCACATTTCATTGTATAGTACTACTAGTAAAAATAACTAAATAAAGTAAAATGTCTGTATATTATTACTCTTAATAAAGAATAGATGTTCTGTAATTGTGTGCATGACCTGGAATTCGGGATACAGTGTAATGTTCTTGTAATGTCATATTTCACTAAATATAGATTAGGTTTACAAAACTAAATTGATGAATTTAGTTTGATGAATTTCAACTTTATTGTCATCATTTTTTCTCGGAATTCCAAGTTTAAACTCAAAACACACTGGTGCTTTTTTTTGTCACTGCACAAAAATATATTTTGTGCAGTGATTGTGCAGTATGCTGTATGGAGCTAGATAGTGTTGTGGAAAAAACTCGTACAACATTTAACATTTAACTTGACACAATAAGAGAGTTTGGGAGATCTGAAGTATGCAAGATAAAGACTTTATTTGTGCTCAAGAGCACAAATATAGCCGAGTTTGTTTGACAAAGAACTGGTATTGTGATTCAGACTTCAGGTTATATAGGCTACCTTTGTGGTTTCCTCCTCCATACATTAATCACCCAATCACAACAATACATTGTTTACCTACTCGAACCTAAAGATTAGGCTCCTCCCCTGTGGCCCTTTCACAGCTCCACACCAGCTGGGCATACTATTACACTAATGCAGCACATGTCCTTGTGAGATAAAATGAACTATAAACTAAATCACTGATTTGAGATAGTTTACATATAATAAACCCCAATCTTGAGTAAAGTAACAATTCAAAGAAAACAATTGTACCTGTAACAAAATATGAGTCAACATAAAGATGTATGGCAACCTGTATAAGCACAATGAAAATCACACCCAATAAATATTAATTTAACCAATTGACTATGATACCACAATTTATGATTGTAGAATCCACTCAGAGTATGCAATGATTAACTTTAAAGATAACTAACTTAATTAACCATATGTAAGTAGAATAGAGACAAAGAGACTAGACAGGTCTACTTTCCACAGGGTTGTCAGTTGACCCCCCCTCTGACCGGGAGCCAAATGGGGTAAATACAGATGTGTGAGTATCTTGCTGCGTAATTAACAACTGTAAGGGGCCGCATTATCAACACAATAGACTAGGTTCATCCCAGACTAGGCAGGATGTTCACGTGGGGGTTTAGTTGATTCAGTCAACTTGATCAGTGACTTTGTTCTGTTCCTCTCAGGGCAACACCCTGAAAATCGAATTATATTGGGGGCACTGAGCATCAAAGGTTTGTTTATATAAGAGTTTCCCCATCTGTGGTTCTCTGTATTTCTCCACACTTATTAGATTTATATAGCATAATGGCGAGACAATAATTATGTATTATCATTAAATGTAACCGTACATTTCTCCCACAATAGTTTGTTCCACGAGGTATCCTGTATAAAAAAGGTTCTGGACCGCAAATGAGTTCCACACAGTGGAGGCTGTGCCAGGTGCCAATGGTATTGGACACAGAGGGTGGCTATGGATGGATGAAAGATGTGATGTGGCTGAGTGCAGATCCAGTGACTACCCTGAACACCAACATCAATAATTTGAACTTGCTGCCAGACTGCTACAGGAAGCCATTGGAGTGAAATGTGGAGTGGTGTGAAATGTGTAGCCTTAGGTTGGATGAACACCAGTCACGCTAGTGTATTCGGAAATATTATGCATGGGTTTTGCAGAAAGTGCTGGTAAACACCCAGCCAGTAAAGCTTTGGAGTAGTCCGGGTGTGAGTTTTTTGACAGGAATTACCTGATCTTCCTGATATTGTATCCCGATCTTCTGATAGAACGGTATACAGATTCAACACGGTCAGAAAATGTTAGCCCAACAAAGCCCCAATATTTCTAGCAGACTCGGAAGGTACTAATGATCAAGTCAACTGAAAGGTCACACAATGCTGGGTGAGATGGATGGTCTTTCCGGCATGACTAGAACTAGACAGGTTGAGGTGAAGGTAGCGCATTCATCCAGACAGATGTCTGAGAGGCACAGCAAAATACCTGCTAAGGCTGTGGTGTTATCTGGGGGGAAAAAAAGTTTAAATGAGTATCATTGACATAACATGCCTTCCGGCGCTGTAAAGACGGCAGCCTTTTCCAGTCGCTCCGCAACACCGCATTGTTTATCTATTGTTTTCTTTACCTTATCTACTTTTATTTTATTTTATTTATTTTTTTTTTTCACTGTATCCTATGGATATGCAACGTACAATGCAACCAAGAACCAGCTTTCTTGTTTATTCAAGAGAGGAGCTGCTGGCTCTGAAGACAATGGCGAAAGCTGGCGTAACGCACAGTATACCAGCTGATCTGCGGAGGAAGCCCCGAGGGAGTAAAGCCGGCGTGAAAGTTAAATCGTGGCGAGCGGACCAGCGACGGCGTTTCAAACCATCGATCCCTTCAGTGATGATGGGAAATGTCAACGCTCTGGCAAATAAGATGGACGAGTTGTCTGCGCTCATAAATCGGCGTATTTATCGAGAGAGCAGCTTGTTTATCTTCACGGAGACGTGGCTAACCTGTAGCACACCGGATGCTAACGTGGAGCTGCCGGGATTCACCTCAGTGAGAGCCGACAGAGACACTAAAGCCTGCGGGAAGAGCAAAGGTGGGGGACTCATCGTCTACGTTAACAACAGATGGTGTAACCCAGGACATGTCACTGTGAAGGTGGTCTTATGTTGCCAGGACTTGGAGCTGTTAGCCGTTAGCCTCCGGCCGTACTACCTCCCGAGGGAGTTCAGTCACGTGATCGTCATCGGTGTTTACATCCCGCCGAGAGCCGATGCAGCCGCTGCCTGTGAGAAGATACACTCAACCACAGCAAAGCTGCAGACCCAACATCCAGAGGCTTTCATCGCCATCTCAGGTGACTTCAATCACGCCACCCTGGACTCTACTCTGCCTGCTTTTCACCAGTTTGTTGACTGTCCAACTAGGAAAAACAGGACAATAGACTTACTGTATGCAAATGTGAAGGATGCATACACAGCCACCCCCCACCCCCCGCTGGGAAAGTCTGACCATGATCTGGTCCACCTGCAGCCACAGTACACCCCCCTGGTTCAAAGACAGCCGGCCACAAGGCGCTCTCTCAGAATATGGTCCCCGGAAGCGGAGGATGCCCTGAGAGACTGCTTTGAAACAACAGACTGGAGTGTACTGCAGAGTCCGCATGGTGAGGACATTGAGGGACTGACACACTGCCTGACGGACTACTTGAACTTTTGTATGGATGTGGTGGCCCCTGCTAGAACTGTGCGTTGTTTCCCCAATAATAAACCTTGGGTAACACGTGGAGTGAAAGCAGTGCTCAACAAGAAGAAGGCAGCATTCAGAAGAGGAGACAAGGAGGCCATGAAGGCAGCTCAGCGGGAGGTGAAGGTGTGCCTGAGGGATGCGAAGGAGAGCTACAGGAGGAAGGTGGAGCAGAAGCTGCAGGAGAACAACATGAGGGAAGTCTGGAATGGTGTTAAAACCATCACAGGCTACAAAGCCAAGAGCAGCTCAGAGGGGGGGACACTGGAGAGGGCGAACGAACTGAACAACTTCTTCAACCGGTTTGACCAGCTCCCTCCCCTGCCCTCCTCCCCCCACCCATCCCCACTGCAGACCCCTCTCTCTCCTCTCCCTCCCACCCCCATACATCCTTCACACAACATCAAAGACGACCCCCTCCTCCCTCCCCACACCTCCCTCTCCTCCATGCATCACTGCAGACCAGGTCAGGAGTGAACTGAGGAGACTTCGCCCCAGGAAAGCAGCTGGTCCGGACAGGGTGTGTCCCCGGCTGCTAAAGTCCTGCGCCACCGAACTGGGAGAGCCTCTACAGCACGTCTTCAACCTCAGCCTACAACTGGGGAGGGTGCCCACCCTGTGGAAGACATCCTGCATTGTTCCGGTTCCGAAAAAGAGCCGGCCCAGCGAGATGAACGACTACAGACCGGTGGCACTCACATCTCAGCTGATGAAGACACTGGAGCGGCTCTTCCTCAGTCTCCTCAGGCCACAAGTGCAGCATGCCCAGGACCCCCTACAGTTTGCCTACAGGACAAAGGTTGGCGTGGATGATGCTGTTCTCCACCTCATGCATCGAGCCCACACGCACCTGGACAAGAGCAGGGGCACAGTCAGGATTTTATTCCTGGATTTTTCAAGTGCCTTCAACACCATCCAGCCTCCTCTTCTTCTGGACAAGCTGGCCAGGATGCAAGTGGACCCACGCCTGGTGACATGGATCTCCAGCTACCTCACAGACAGGACACAGTATGTCAGGCTCAAAGACATCACATCAGACACTGTGGTCAGCAGCACAGGAGCGCCTCAGGGGACTGTGCTGGCCCCCCTCCTCTTCACCCTGTACACCTCGGACTTCAGCTATAACTCTGAGTCGTGTCACATCCAGAAGTTTGCTGATGACACGGCCATCATGGGGTGTATCAGGGAGGACCAGGAGGAGGAGTACAGGAGTCTGGTGAGGGACTTCGTCGTCTGGTGCCACGCCAACCACCTGCAGCTCAACACCTCCAAAACAAAAGAACTGGTCATAGACTTTGGGAAGTCTAGACCGCCCCCTCAGCTGGTCCAGATTGAGGGGGCAGACGTTGAGGTGGTGAGCAGCTACAGGTACCTCGGGCTGGTGCTAGACAACAAGCTGGATTGGTCCAAGAACACTGACCACCTCTACAGGAAGGGGCAGAGCAGGCTTTACTTCCTGAGGAGGCTGAGATCTTTTAATATCTGCAGGAAACTCTTGTGGATGTTTTATCAGTCAGTGGTCGCCAGTGTCCTGTTTTACGCTGTGGTGTGCTGGGGGGGCAGCACGTCAAAGAGAGACTCCTCCAGGCTGGACAAGCTGATCAGGCGGGCCGGCTCGGTGGTCGGCATGAAACTGGACTCTTTGGTGTCAGTGGCAGAGGAAAGAACACTGAACAAACTGCTGGACATTATGGACAATGTCAGCCATCCTCTGCACACGGCCATCACCGACCAGAGAAGCTCGTTCAGTGACAGGCTGCTGCTCCCGAGGAGCAACACCAACAGATTAAAGAACTCCTTTGTCCCCCGAGCCATCAAACTTTACAACTCCACAGTGGGTTGTAGGGGGGGCAGTGGGAGGAGGAAACAGGACACAACACCCAGGACAGTAGAATAAGAAGAGTAGCATGTGCCAAATCATGCAGAGACTCAATATTATTTATTACTATTACTACACACTTATAATTAATATTCACTTGACTGCATCTGTAATGTAATGTAATGTATCACTGAGTTACCTCAACAACTGTCGCTACCTCCTGCTGCTATATATAGACATGTACATATACTCATACATATATATATATATATATATATATATATATATATATATATATATATATTTATACATATGCCGTTTCCACACTGTTTTGCGCACCATTTGCATTTTCCCTGATATTTTATTTTATCTTATCTCCCTGATAGTTTATCGTATTTTATTTATCTAAAATGTGTGTTTTTTATTACTTTGTGTGTTTTTTTTCTACTACTTGTTGCACTATTGTGGTGTTGCACTGGAACCTAAATTTCCTGAGGGAACCTCCCCAAGGGATCAATAAAGTTTTTATCTATCTATCTATCTATCTAACAGTAATGGGAGAAACCACACCCCTCAATGATCAGTGAAGATGTGCACAGTGAGAAGATGGGAGCCTAGAGCCGACCCTAGTGGCTGATTTACTAGTGCCGACCCTAGCTAGATGATTTCAAGTGGACATGAAGGAAGCTCTCTCTCCAAGCGTTTGGTCACTGTATCGTACGTTGAATGCACTGCCCTTTGGTCTCCACCCTATTAAATAAATAAACCTAAAGCATTTATTCATCAGAAATGTTTAAATTGTATTTATTTAGTTATTTTGACCAGGCTTAGTAACGGCTTCTGTATTTTTATCTACCCATAAATAGATAAAAACAAACAGGCAATGGTCTTCACCAGATGTGCTGGGATCATCTAGCCACCAGCTAAAATAATGGCCTGAAATATTTAATGTATATAAAGCATGGCATTAACACTGCCAGAGATAGGGTTTTGGTTCATACTTGTGCCACCCATGTTGAGAATGTATGCGTTCACTGTATTGTGAGATTTTATCGAAAGATCCCATCAAAAAATGTAGCATCTTTTCTTACTGCTTTTGTATCCCTCATCCTATCTAAAGAAGCTTTGTTCACTGCCATTCACATGTTGAAAATGTGTAAAAAGAGTCTCCTGGAGACTCGAAGATTGCTTGGCCTAGATGATCCATCATAAAAACTTGGTTGCCGGTTAATGTTGGCAACATTACTTCATTACTCTACTGCAAGAGATGGTAGAAGTAGTGCTTGGAGGTGGTTGCTGTTTTCATCCTCATTCGATTGCCCAAAGCATCACTGGCTGTGCCTGATTGGACAATGTATGAAAAAAATGTCCAATGACACCGAGGGAAGACATTGGTGATCAGTTCAGACAATATTACACCAGAATGGTCCTTTAGGAAGGTAAAGGTTAAATAGGTCAAATAGTTGCTTCTTGTGTTGAAATGCTGAAGAAATAATTAACTATACCATTACATAAGTCAATGGTGTTGGGGAGATCATGAATATTTGATGTTCTTTCTAATGAATTGAATTCAAAGTATTGATTCCTGGCAGATAGCAGTTAGATCCTTGCAGCAGGAGGTAACAATGTAATATTACCTCAATAAGCTCCACATACTATGGCTGTTGGAAAGATGGTGGCAATACAATATGCGTAATTATATAATGATACTGTATTTGTTACGGGTGTAGTATGAACCCAAATGCAGCACACTACAGACTTCTATATGGGAAACAAAAGAGGGTTTATTCTCAATCAGTACAGACAGGGGTAGTAAATACTGTATGGACAGACCAGATCGAGGTGAGGGACAAGGCAGGAGGGGCAGACGAGATCCAGGAGAGGAAGACGAGATCCAGGCGGGGGGCAAGGCAGGAGAGGCAGACGAGATCCAGGCGAGGGGCAAGGCAGGAGAGGCAGACGAGATCCAGACGAGGGGCAAGGCAGGAGAGGCAGACGAGATCCAGGCGAGGGTCGGCAACGGGAGATCAGTCTGGAGATGAAAGCTGGAGAGTCTAGTGCAAACATGTAGAACAATCTGGCAGCGCGTGAGTGAGCAGGGAGGGTTTAAATACTGGCCTGATTGGTAATGGGAAGCAGGTGAGAGGAGTTGGCCTGAGGGGGGCGTGGCTGGCAGGTGAGTGGAGAGTGAATGAAAAGTACTGAGAGGCAGGTGAGAGAGGGGCAGACTGTGACAGTATTAGCATCCCAATACTATATATAATGAACACCTTGTAATACTATAAAGATATCATTATATTGCAAACATTCTATTCTAATACTTCAAAGATGCTGTATATCAAATAAATATCTAACTGTATAATTTCCAATTAAATACAGCAACAAATCCAACACAGATTCAGATACAGATACAATATTCTGCAATATTCATGCACAAAGCATTCAATATCTGTTGTGAGTAGTCAGAGCTTACTCCATTTATTAAACTAACTCAATACAACGTAACGTTAACAGACACAAACACAACTTTACTAACTGAATGTAATAATACTATTTTGAGAATCAAAACATGATCTGACAACACAAAAGCACAATTCTCAAGTATCCTAACTGTACCATCAACATGACGTTCTGTAAGCACTTGGTAAAATTAACATTTAGTTTATTAATTTTCTCTGTGAGGCTGAGATCATTGGTGCTGCTGCCAATGTATTTACTTGCAATGCTTGTCTTGGGAAAGAATACACACACGCACACACACACACACACACACACACACACACACACACACACACACACACACACACGTGATGGCCTGTAAAGGAAGATGGATTAGATTCAATAAGGTCGGGCTGGCTAATATTTAATAAAGAAAGCTGATAAGGCTATGCTTAAAACTATTACTTGTATAGGTAGATATAAACAGATTACAGCCTTTTGATTTTCACTTCCATGTTTCGACACTAGCATGATTTGATCATATGCATGGAGCAAAAGAAAGAATACGAAAGGCAAACAAATGCATTTCAGCACCCACACATCAAAATCTCCCTTGATTTTACCAAGCCAAAGAATATATGTAATGCACCTATTAAAGATATTTCATTGTATCATTCAATTAACTGTTGGACTGCATATTTTCAGATGTTGGTGTCGAGGGAAATGGAAGGTGGAAAGGTGGAGAATGCCCTAATGCCAAAACAATAAAATTATTGAAGGGAAGAAGGAAAAACAAAGAGCGATCACATTAATTAATTCACAGAATGTGATTCAATTTGTATGGAGATTCTGAAGCTGATTACTCCCTTGGCACACAACACTAAAGGAGCTGTGAGCTTGGAACAAACATATTTTGGCTTTGAAAGTTTTTACACAAAAAAAAAAGATCACTTCACTTTTCCCATGGTACACATTTTTATATCATGTGCAATACATCTGGTATGAATGCTTGAAAATGTACACAAGTGGGAACAAGGAATCCCACCTTAAAACTAAACATAACAGCACTACTGGTTGTACAGCAGGGTGTGGACATGTGGACTTGGCCAAATGTAAATAGATACGACAGATGGGAATGGACTCCAAAATCACGAATTCCACAGCATGGGGCCCAGCGTGAGTGCAACAATACTTAATGTAAAATGTTTGTCAAGTTCCAAATCTTGCGGGTGTGAATGAAAAGGGGAAAGAGAGTGCAATGAAGTATGAGTGAAATTAAAAAATGGTTTGCACAGAGATAAATACTGGTTTTATTCAGGTTTTAGTTTGATACTATGCTTATGTGATATTGGAGAATGCTCCACTATAATAAACAGCCTTTACATAACATTCTATCTATTGCGGATAAGTGACTTTTTAACATATTAAGGCATTGTTGTATTCCACTAAATACATGTCCTATAGCTTTTGTTTTTGTGTTGTGAAAAATCACTCTGCAACATCAAAAACATTTGGGAAAAGTTGGACCATTGATGTCATTCATCCAGGATTTGTATTCGGAAATGGTGTCAATGTAGCAGACCACGATTTTGTGGGGTAGTAAAAAAACAATATTAACAGATTTTGTATTTCATAACATGAAACCAAAATTTCCAAATAATTCAGACTAAAAAACAAAACGCCTTCTTCACCTTTGCTTTGGCTGCATGCTTCATGTCATGCCAAGTCGGTCTGTGTAGTATTGCTGAATGTGCAATTAAAGGATGTGAGGATGTCGGTGTCCCTGCTCTATTCCTGTCTTGTGTCAGTCTGCTATTATATTCTAGATGTGGATCCATTCATGATGGGTGGCGCGACTGGCAAACAAGTAATTTCAAGATTACACTTACACTGAAACTGGCTACAATGTGATATCACTTTGCAGGTTTGGTGCAAAGAACCCCAACAAAAAACATACCAAGTTTGTTGAGCATCACAGCTGTCAAAGTATTTGGGAGTGCAGATGGATGCAGATCATACCTGGACTAAACTAAAGCAGTAGCATTAGCATGTGAGGTCAAAGCAGACATAGGCTAGACAGAACCCCAGGCACCTCTTTCCCTGGATAGAGGATCTCTCTAAACTGTATTAAGATGGGACATATGATCGGCCCCTATTATTATTTTATTTTATTTAGTATAATTATTATTATACAAATATAATAGATGGACAAACTAGTGACCACATTTTTTGCAAATGCTACTATGCTTAGTTTGAGGTATATATGTAATCTGTTGTCAACATTTGTGAGGAGACAGACAGCATTTCAGAGATCTACTGCTTGCTTGGTCAGGACCTATACTACATCCAAAGTATCAGTGTTTGGCGTACTATCAGCTACAGCCTCTATACTGTATCTTGTCAAGACAGGTGAAGCTTTGTTATGATTGGATTTATATCGGGCTAAAGGGGAACCGTCAAGTTCAGGTATTTTCTAATATAAGAGGGTACTGCTACTATGCAAGTTGGACTAATGATTCGTCCGAGATTTGCATTCGGAAACAAAGTTGATGTTGCAGACCGCGATCTTTCACAACAAGTGTATGAAGCAGTACTCTCCTATATTACAAAATAGCCGAGCACAGAGACTCCCACTTAGTGGAACAAGCTGTCTCCACTGAGCTGAAAAGGCTCCTGGAAATGGATGTAATAGAGTGGAGGATTAAATGATCCCAGCCAAACATGTAAATGGTGATGGACAGTAAGCTATTTTCTCAAATGCATGCTTTTGTTTGGAATGCATAGAACCATTGTTTTTTCTCTCAGAGATGAGAGATGGCAGAGATGAGCCTGAATCCTGACTCATTTCATAACACATAAAGGGCCAAAGACGTTTTCCAAGCTGATATCAAAAGATAAAAAGACCTCAAGCCGGTCCAAAAGTTACACAGAGCTTCTGTAGTCTGTCGGAATTTCTAACAGACACGTTTAAGTCAAGACCTGTGTATGTCATTACTTAACAAGTCTAACACAGACTTAAATGGGGGGTGGGTTGTGGATTCTGCTACCTGGGATGTTCATTTTAAATGATGTGGAAACACCAATTTGCATGCCTTGTTATTGCCTTGCTTGCTGTCAAGGTTCTTAAAGAAAAAAATGGGCACTATCAACTGAGTGTGGATCATCACAAGTTATGTTAAAATTGTATTTATTCACACGTAATGTAATCATATTTAAGCAGAAATCTCAACCAGGGGGGAGTGAATCATACATAATTGACACAAATTAATAAAATAACCTTTTAACTTCATACAAGATTGTCAACTGTAGCCTTGAGTGTGAAGAAAATAAAACATTGCAGCTGTTGGTAATTGCACGTGGGATGTTTGAATGTAGAATACAAAAAAATATAGCAAAAGCTGGCTGAGTAGAACGATGACTGATGTCTACACTGGACAACATTGGTGTTGGGTATATTCTAGTTCTCACCAAATCAAATCCAACTTTGATCACCAGTGTGGAATGATACATAATGATATACTCCAGTATATGCAAACACACACACCCCGGACACACACCCGTAACACACCCCGGACTGACGACCGACGGTGGGGGGGCGCGATCGTAATGCCCAGGCATTACGATTGCGCGTGGTGGTGCAGGTGCAGGTGTTTCAACTTCCGGGGCAGTTGTAGTTCAGCTCAGCTGTCAGTCAAAACAAATAAGCCAATAGGAAGGCACCCCAGAGAAACCCACCCACACGTGAAATTTGTGCCAGAACTGCAATCAAAAAAGCTGGCATCGCAAACAAAGAACCAGAAGCGCAACCGCAAGGCTAGCAGGACACAAACAAACTTTGTCACTGAGAAAGAGTATTGTAAACAAAAAGACAAGTGATTCAAAGAGTTAAAGACGTTTTGTTTCAATTCTGTATTTGATATTTTGCGAGTTTAATTTTATTCTTTGACTTTATTTTTTTTGCTTCAATTCTGTGTTTGATATTTTGATCAATCATTTTTTGTTTGAATTTGAAAAAGTATTGTTTGAACATATTGTCACAAATCTCACTCCATAGCTTGAAGGATCTAACAATTCTCTGCCTCTTGTTGATGCAAATGCATGTTGGCCTCCCTTTTTTACTATTCTAATTCATTTTGAAAATCCAATTTGCTGATGTTTCTCAATAATAGACTTTGTCACTTAGTTTATTTGCTACTAGGCAAGTGAAAAAAATCACAGCTTTTCTATCACTCCTGCAATATTGTGGCGATCACGGCCATGCCCCCTATGGGGGTCCGGCGCAAGGGGTTCTGGGGGGTGCACCCTGGTGGGGGTTTGGACGTTATCGGCGCCCCGGAATCACCGTGGGGTTGGTGGTTGGGGAGTTATTATTGTGTGTCATTGTGTGTGTGTGTTCCCGTATGTGCAGTGTTTTTCATGACCGTGAGTGAGAGTGTTAGTTGTGGTTGTCAGGTGTGCCATGTTTCTGTCTGTGTGGGTGTGTCTAAATAAAGGTGACTCCCGGAGCCGTGCGGTGTATGGGGCACGGGAGTTGCGTGTGCACTTAAACCTGGGCTCCTGTCTCACTCCTTCCTTGCCGTCGCCACATTTGGTGTCAGAAGTGGGATCCGAAAGGAAACCATGGAGAAGCGGACTTTCCCCGAGTGGGGATTGCCTATGGCAACGCGTCCCAAGGAGGAGGAGACGGAGGTATGGCCCGGCGTTTCGGCTCCTGGCGTGTCGTCGGTCGCGACTGGTGCGCAGCACCACCCAGTGGCCGATGGGGGCATTGCACGGTTGGCCGGAGTCCACCGCCCCCAGGGAGCCCGGCTGCCCAAGTATTCCGGGGCGACGCCGCTGGAACCATACCTGGCGCAGTTCGGGATTGCCGCGCTGCATTACGGCTGGGATGGGGACGAGTCCGCCACCCAGCTTGCCCTGGCATTGGAGGGGTCGGCGGTGCAGGTCCTTATGGACCTGGGGCCGGCAGCCCAGCGGGACCTCCAGGCCTTGACCCGGGCGTTGGACCTGCGTTTCGGCCAGCGGGTGGCCGCTGACCACAGCCGGGAATTGCTGGCTGGCCGCCGCCGCCAGGAGGGGGAACGCTTGGGGGCTTACGCCGCGGACGTGCTGTTGTACGCCCAGCGGGGGTACCCCACCTACCCTGCTGCGTTTAGGGAGGACCTGGCCCTGCACGCCTTCCTTTGGGGACTTGCCCCGCCACGGCTAGGACAGCACGTCCGCCTTACCAGGCCCCCGACCCTCGGTGCTGCGCTGGACGAGGCGGAGCGGGCGGAACAGGAGCTGTCCGACCAACCCAGCCTGCAGCCGCCCGGTGCCTCCCGGCCTCGCGTCCGGCAGGCGGTCCATTGCGAGCAGGATGAGGACGGGGAGGAGGTTTGTCAGGCCTGGACTCCAGCCCAGCGCCCCCGGCAGCGGCTGCCACCCCCTGACCGACGTGCGTCCGGAGGTGACCGGCGCTGTTTCCGGTGCGGTGAACCGGGCCATCTGGCCCGTGACTGCCCTGCCCCGGCACCACGGGCTAGACCCCTTCGGCCGGCGGAAAACTGCGGTGGAGTGGCCCAGTGAGGGGACCACCACTCCGAAAGCTTTCCCCTCTCCATGGTCGGTGCGCTCTGGTTGGCGACCCTGCCCGCGCCAGGGGCCTCTACCTCCACTGCAGGCTCGACGGCCGACCATGCCAGGCCTTGGTGGACACGGGGTCGACCATCTCCCTGGTGCGTCCGGGGGTTCTTCCGGGCACCACCGGCGCACTCTCGGGGGGGATGGACGGCGACCAGCGGTCGCCTGACGACCGTGACGGGGCAGGAGGCCGGGATGAGGGGGAGGAAGCAGCTGGTCGTCCAGGTGGGTGACCAGGAGGTGGTGCATGGGTTTTGGCTCGCCGACATCCGGGACCCATGCATCATCAGCCTGGACCTGCTGATCCGTTGGGGTGTCAGGGTGGACGTGGCTGGAGCAGCCATTACTGTAGGCGCCGAGACCGTGGCTCTCCAGTCCGGGCGGGGAGAACACAGGGGCTCTGGCGGGCAGCGGAGCAATCGACGGGTTACGGACCAGGTGCCCCGGCCGCGGCCCTGCAGTAAGAGCGGGCCTGTAACCACCGCCTCCCCTTCCCCGGAGACCATCCAGGCTGTCCGCGCGCTCTGGCAGCGCAGTGGAGTTGGCCTCGACGTGCAGCAGAGTGAACAGCTGAGGCTGGTACTCGAGGACTATGGGGACATTTTTGCAGCTCGGGATGAGGACTGCAGGCGGACTGGGCTGGTGCAGCATGCCATCGACACCGGCTCTGCTCGCCCATCCGCCTGCGGCCCCATCGACTAGCCCTGGCCAAATGCCAGGCGGCTGACGACAAGGTCCGCGAGATGGCTGCAGCGGGGGTGATCGAGCCCTCGTCCAGTCCCTGGGCGGCTCCGGCCGTCCTGGTGAAGAAGAAGGACGGCAGCTGGAGGTTCTGCGTGGACTACCGGCGCCTCAACGAAGTCACGCGAAAGGACTCGTACCCGCTCCCTCGCATCGACGACGCCCTGGACTACATCGGGGGGTCTAGCTGGTTCAGCTCCCTGGACCTGCGTAGCGGCTACTGGCAGGTGGAGCTGGACCCCGAGGCCAGACCAAAGACGGCGTTCACCATCGGGCAGGGGTTGTGGCAGTTTCGGGTCATGCCGTTCGGACTGTGCAACGCGCCGGCTACGTTCGAGCGGATGATGGAGATGGTACTGGCGGACATTCCCCGGAGTCGTTGTGTGGTGTACCTGGACGACTTGCTGGTACATGCCCGCGACTTCAGCGGGGCGCTGGTGAACCTGCGGGAGGTTCTTGCCGCCATCCGCCGGGCCAGGTTGCGGCTGAACCCTGCCAAGTGCCCTGCTGACCAGGGAAACGCTGTTCTTGGGGCACGTGGTGAGCGAGCGGGGCGTAGCCACGAACCCGGCCAAGGCGGCAGCAGTCCGGAACTGGCCGACCGACGCCGGCGAACTGCGGAGTTTTCTGGGTCTGGCGGGGTACTACCGCCGGTTCGTCCATGACTTCGCCACGATCGCCAGCCCTCTCCACCGCCTGACCGAGGCGGGCCGGCCGTACGTCTGGGACGACGCCTGTGCCACGGCCTTCGCCCGACTCCAGGCGGTCCTCACCGAGGCTCCGGTCCTGGCGTACCCCGACGCGAGTCGGCCCTTCATCGTCGACACCGATGCCAGCAATGTGGGGGTGGGTGCGGTCCTCTCCCAGGGGGGGGGGGGATGGGGAGCATGCGGTGGCCTACTTCAGCCGCACGCTTAGTCGAGCGGAGCGCAATTACTGCGTGACCCGACGGGAGCTGCTGGCTGTGGTTCTGGCCGTGCGGCATTTCAAACCGTACCTGCATGGCAAGCGCTTCCTGGTCCGCACCGACCACGCGTCCCTCACCTGGCTCCTCAGTTTTAAGAACCCTGAGGGCCAGGTGGCTCGTTGGCTGGAGGCGCTGCAGGAATATGACTTTGAGATCCAGCCCTGGAGTGTCGCTACTGCCGGCGGCAGAAGGAGCGGGCCGACGAGCCTCCGGTGGTGGCGGCTGTCCAGGCCACCGGGGCTGTCCAGACCGCCGGTGATGCTGAGGGGTGGCTCCCGCTGTCGGCGCGCCAGTTGGAGCAGCAGCAGCGGGCCGACGAGACCTTGGCGGCGGTGAGGGACAGGCTGGCGGCAGGGCGGCGCCCCAGCTGGCCGGAGGTGTTGGCGCGGGGGGCTGATGTGAAGGCCTACCACTCACAATGGGGATGCTTCCAGCTCCACGACGGGGTGGTCTACCGCCGGTGGCAGGAGCCTAGGGGTAAGGGCGACGTCCTCCAGCTGTTGGTTCCCCGTGTGCTTCGTCCACAGGTACTGCAGCTGGTCCACGGCTCGGTGGGAGCGGGGCACTACGGGAACTCCAAGACCCTGCACCGCCTGCGCGGGCGGTTCTACTGGCCGGGCTGTCGGCGGGACGTTGAGCTACACGTCCACTGCTGTGACACCTGCACGGCACAGAAAGGGCCTGCCCAGCGTTCCCATGCCCCGCTCCAGCAGTACCTGGTGGGAGCACCGATGGAGCGGGTGGGGGTCGACGTCCTGGGGCCATTCCCAGTCACCGACTCCGGCAACCGCTACATCCTCGTGGCCATGGATTACTTCACCAAATGGCCCGAGGCGTATGCGGTGCCGGACCAGGGCGCCGCCACCACCGCGGAGAAGCTGGTGGAGGAGATGTTTGCCCACTTCGGGGTCCCCGAGGAGCTCCACAGTGACCAGGGGCGGAACTTTGAGTCCCAGGTCTTTGGGGAGGTCTGCCGGCGGCTGGGGGTGCATAAGACGAGGACGATGCCGCTCCACCCCCAGAGCGACGGGTTGGTGGAGCGGTTTAACCACACCCTGGCCACCCAGCTCGCCATCCTCACCAGCCAGCACCAACGGGACTGGGACCGCCACCTTCCCCTGGTCCTGTGGTCCTATCGGACGGCGGTGCAGGAGCACTGCACGCCAGCGGCCCTCATGTTCGGGCGGGAGCTCCGGACACCGGTGGACTTGGTGTTCGGGTCCCCGCCCGAACCTGAGATTGCCGGGGGTGCGGCGATGGAGTACTTCCGCCGGCTGAGGGATCGCCTGCTGGCGGTTCATGACTACACCCGCCAGGCTCAGGCTGCCTCTGGGGTGAGGCAGAAGAGGGGCTACGACACTCGCTGTAGGGGACGAGCGTTCATACCCGGGGACAAGGTGTGGGTGTACTGCCCCGAAAGAGGGGGTCTGCCCTAAGCTGCGGCGCCACTGGCAGGGGCCTGGGGAGATCCTTGGCGTAGTGTCCGAGGTCGTCTACCGCCTGCGGATGCCGGGACGGGGCCGGGTGGTAGTGCTGCACCGGGACAGGCTCTCGCCGTACCGCCCCCTCGCCCCAGCTGTTGCGGAGGAGGAGGAGGGGGGCGGAACGGGGGGCCCCCCGGCCCCTGCTGGCTCCCCTGCCCCTGACGGGGCCGTTGGCCCCGCGGTTGCCACTCCCGGAAGGATCCAGCGGCCTACCCGGCGCCGCCGGGCGCCCGAACACTTGAGGGACTATGTGTCGGGTGAAGGGGTCGTCGGGGACGACTGACCCCTCAGGGGGGAGCTGTGTGGCGATCACGGCCATGCCCCCTATGGGGGTCCGGCGCAAGGGGTTCTGGGGGGTGCACCCTGGTGGGGGTTTGGACGTTATCGGCGCCCCGGAATCACCGTGGGGTTGGTGGTTGGGGAGTTATTATTGTGTGTCATTGTGTGTGTGTACCCGTATGTGCAGTGTTTTTCATGACCGTGAGTGAGAGTGTTAGTTGTGGTTGTCAGGTGTGCCATGTTTCTGTCTGTGTGGGTGTGTCTAAATAAAGGTGACTCCCGGAGCCATGCGGTGTATGGGGCACGGGAGTTGCGTGCGCACTTAAACCTGGGCTCCTGTCTCACTCCTTCCTTGCCGTCGTTCCACTCAAACACAATGATGGCCAGCAGGGTGCGTCCACAGTAACAAGTGGCTGCGGAAACTCACCAGACCCACCCACAGAGCTGCTTGGAATGCACTACAATGTTAAGTGAGGCAAGGTTTTTATGCAGTTTTAGACATTTTCCAGATTTTGAGCTAGACACTACAGACTAAACACGATAACAATGATAGAAGGCAATTAAGGAGGGCAGTTAAGTACGTAAGTAAGATAAATAAGGAAATTATATGGTAATAGAATAAAGATTAACAGCAAATGATTGTCTCATTTTCTCATTTCTCATTAAGTGTGTGTGTGCGTGGTGCATGTGCATGTGCGGTGTTAGTTCAATTCTATATATTTTTCTTTACCATAGTAAGTACCTTGACACAATGTGTCAAGGTAGTAACTTTGGTAAAAGTGCAAAAAAACTGCAAAGCCTTGACTATACTTTGAAATAAATAAAGTAATAGGTATACAAACTGGTGATAGCTTTTCAAACAGGATGCTTTTGCTGCTCAGTGGAATGTGTTTTTTTTATCAGCTGATGAAAAAATGTTGTTCTTGTTCAATTTGCAGTTGGACTATAAAGTGAATGCTTATTTATTTTTTAACTCTCCACAACTGCCTCTTTTGTTCCTGCATAATTTCTTCTGCATGAATTATAGTAGCCCATTTACTGGGTATGGCAGACCTTGCTAGAACCAGTGTAAACTAACATATAAACAAGGGCATACATAACAACAATAAAGTCAATTATTATCTCCTATATTATTCATGAATGAATATGAATACTGTATATGGAGCCTTACTAGATATAAAGCCGTACTCTACTTTGTATATAACGCTATTCCTTGTATTATGCTATTTATCATTGTTTATTTAAATTAGAATATCCATATCCAAGCATATAGAACAAAACACAAAATCATAATCAATACTGAATTATTAAGCCACCATCTAAGAGGCATAAATAGCCACTGTGACTCTTTTTTTGGTGTCTGTGATGCAACTTAAATTAATCTTGACATGCAAATTAAAAGGCCACAGTTAATATGTCAAAATGAAATGGAAAATATGAAGAAGAAGAAGAAGAAGAAGAAGAAGAAGAAGAAGAAGAAGAAGAAGAAGAAGAAGAAGAAGAAGAAGGATGTTGCTGTGTCTGACACATACCAGTTACCCCAAAGTCTGTTCTGCTCCCCTGCTGAAAAGATTCCACTGTTATACTTGCAATAACATTTTGATCGCAAGTGATTTACTCTTGATTGAGAGTGAATCAGATTATATCTGGACTTGAATTAAGATTATTAGATGCTTATTCTGAGAATTAACTAAGTAAATATATCAACCATTACAATAAAAAACAACCATGAGTGGTCCTGGGGGCATTGTTCTCAAAGGAGGATTGTGTCCATAGAACTATATAATACTATTATATGTGCTTGTGTTTAACTGTGATGGCCAAGACATTACTACACACAAACAACAACAATCATAAAAAGCAATCCTGATTCTAAAACATTTACAGATCAGTGTACAGTGTCTATGTAGGCTATTCATCGATTCATCTACTGTATTTCCCATTCTTCACCCCAGTCAATGTCATAGTTTACAGAAGCCCATTGATACAGTTGAGAGTGAGTGTAAGACAGGAAGGCACTGAACAGAAACCAGCCTATGACAAGGTCGAACATATTCACACAAATGGAAAATTAGCACTGTACGCATGGCGCATCCAAAACTATGTATCAATTACAATATTTTGTGCTTACAGTCAATGAACTGAAAGTTAATTGTCGGCATGTCGATTCGGAAAGTGTTGTGTGTTGCCTTTTTGGAGATGAGAGCAGCCTCGCAGCCGACCAGTCAGTGTGAACCCAACACTAAGCCGATCCGGCAGCACCTATTGTCAGAGACTGGTAGGACACATGCGAGTACTCTAATCCCATGCCACGCTGTCAGACACTTCAATCTCTATTTGGCTACTCCTTCCCCTTCTTTTCTCCCTTTCATTTATCTTTCTTTCACGCTCTGCACCCCCCACCCTGCAATCGTATCACTCATGGTCATCTGCTTTTTCACTTCACGTCACCCCCCACCAACCCACCCACCGCGACCAACCACCCACTGCCCCCCATCGCTTTGTTGTGCATCCCCCCCATGAATACCTTCTACCTCCCCCTCTCTCCCTCCCTTCCTCTCTGTCCCCCTCTTTTATTCCTACCATCCGCTGCCCCGTATCCAACACACACATATTCATACATGCTTTTTTTTATCAGAGGAGATAGCTTTATCAGGTCTTGAGCCTTCTGTTGTGAAGTCTATCCCTTTATAATCCACTTTCAGAGTTGTGTACCATGCACATGCATGTGAGCATGTACATACACACAATGCAAGATTTCTGTATATATATATGTACATGTACGTATAACGCAAACATGTACAGTATATGGATTCATCAAGACTTTGACATTGATTGAGTTCCAATTGAGAAATAGCTCACATATGGCACTCCTCTAAACAGAGGACGAAGCTTTAAATGTTTTTATGATGTCAGTCATGACAATCCAGAAAATTCAAATTCTGTATTAATTCCTTGTATGGCAGCCAACTAGCAGTCAAATGTAATTCAGCCACCATAATGATGTTTTGGCGAACAAGAGACCGGATCGGATCCTGGATACAGTCTGCCCGACTGGCCCTGCATATTCTGGAATCTGCCTGATTTCAAATCATTCCCAAAGCTGCCTAGAAAATCTGTCATGTAGTGGGTGCGAGGGACTGTCCATCTTAGTCCAAGAAAACATAATTTTATTCGTCTAGTTTTAGTCAACAAAAACTGTCAACATTTTAGTCTAGTTTTAGTCAGGACAATTATTTTACCCTTTTACTTTTTTTGTCAGCAGATAATATAGAACATTTCCATCTAATCAAAAATTATTTACTAAAAGTAAGTCTTTGAGACGGGTTTCTCAAGCCAGGTGGCGCATTAGACCAGGGGCTCATCTCCTGTTTCCAAAATGCATCACAAACTGCTTGAGAAAGCACTATCATTTTGTGACGCGAGCCGTTGCTGAACCGCGTCAATTTCAACAGAGCAGATCGACTGGGCAGGAAGTGAAATAGTAAAAGCCATACAGCATCCGGTCAATTTTCAAAATAAAAACACCCTCCCGATCGAACACGGCCACAAATCGTTGTCGTTTATAACTGACTTTGTCTATAGGCTACAGCACAACACATTAGGACATAACAACATAACAACACTAAATACATAGACGCAATTCAAGACGCGTGGTCTTGTAGTTCTCGCGTGATCCCGCAAATCCAGCCGCCTCGCAGCGCATAACCAGGCAGAGGACGCAGCCGTTCCGCGGCGCAGCGGCGCTTACATCCCCGGTGGAAATCCGGTATAGACCCAGCTCCCAACCCAACTTTAAGAATAGATTAACAGCGATATTTTTTTTATCGCCCGATAAGAGTCTCGCGTTATCGCAGCACGTTAACGCCGATAACGGCCCACCACTAATAATAACATAATATAATTTTCGTCTCGTCTTTGTTCGTGAACTAAAAATGTCCATAGATTTTAGCCCAGTCTTTATTTAGTGAACTACATTTTCGTCTCGTCTTTGTTAGTCCACAAAAATGCATACTGATTTAGTCCCAGTTATTGTTTATTAATGGGGGTTTCAGTCTCGTCTAGTCTAGTTTTCGTCCGGTGAAAAATGTGCGTTGACGAACATATTTTTGTTTAGTTTTCGTTAACGAAATTAACACTACTCTTGTACAGGACATCTGTGTTCCCAATCCAGTCCAAGTGCACTCCTGGGTAGTTGTTGTTCTGGGCCACCTCCATCTCCTCTTCCTAGATGGAGACAGGGGGACCTTGGTCTTGAAGGCCACCACCATCTCCTTTGCCTTGCTGATGTTGAGCAGCAGGTCTTTCTGCCCACACCACCCAACAGAACTGTCCACCAGTCCTCTGTACTTGTGCTCCTGCCCTCTGCTGATACATTCCACAATAGCAGAGTAATCCGAGAACTTCTACAATTGGTAAGTATTTGTGTTGTGCCTGAAGTATAGCGAGTGAAGAGGAAAGGATCCAGAACTGTCCCCTGGGGTGCACCAGTCTTGCTCACAACCCAGTCCTATGCACATTCCTGCAGCCGTACGAACAGTCAGGTAGTCCGTGTTGGTCAGGTAGTCTGTAACCCAGGAAACAATAAGTTAGCCCACCTACATCCTCAGCAGCTTATCTGCAAGTAGTAAGTTGATGACGGCCTCTTCCACACCAACCACTGGGGAAGTCATCCATCGTCTCATGTGTGCAGGGGTGTTATGTGTGCTAGAGCCCCAGTCTTCCCATGGCCTTCATGATGTGGGATGTCAAGGGTCTACTGGTCTGAAGTCATTCAGAACACTATTTTTCTTTGGAACCGGTACCAGGCAAGATGTATTCCACATTGATGGTACCCCTTTTAAGAGGTTCTGGTTAAAGAGGTACTGGAACAGTCCACACAGTTGCTCCACACAGGCTTTGAGCACCCTGGGGTGCACACCATTAGGGCTTGCAACCTTCCTTCACCCAGTTATCTCTTTACCAGAGTTTTATGGAAGCTGGGGGTGGTGGTGGTGGTGGTGGATGAGAAATATACAATGTATTCACATTGGATGTATTATATAGTGTGGTAGTATAGATTTGTAGTGTGTTATTGTGGAGGGTGTATGTGGAGTGTGTGTTGTTGATGGCTGGTTTACAGCCTCACCTGGCCTGAGTCGGACTAATTGGACTCTGGCTGGGTGGGGCTGCACACCTGTGGTGCATGAGCAATCATCGCACCCAGGATAAACCAGCCATCAACACACACACTCGAGGAGGAGCACTGTCATGACAAGGAGTAATATCAGCTCGGCGAATACCACCTTGCCTTAAACTTCAATAAACACCTTGAACAACATCTACCCGTGTCCTGTGTCGGAGGGCCCCAAAGAAAAGCCACTTAGGTGGCGTGTGGTGAGGGCAACCCTGCCACACTGGCGCCCAATGTGGGGCTCCTCCGACCAGGACGGGACACGGAAGGGCTGTCCAAGCTACACTGGAGCCACCAGCCGCAGCGAGGACAGCCACCCCAGCACCAGCTCCCCCTGAACGGCAGCGACGGCCAGCGGAGGAGTGGGGAGGCAGCACAGCGACCGCCACCGGCAACCGTCTGCAGCTAGCCTCCCCCGGATCCAGCCTGGAGCAGCCCAGGCCAGCCGCCCCTCTGCCAGGGGACCAGGAGCCCAAGGCCCCATGCTCCAGGAGGAGATGGGAGGGATCGTGCCTCGTCGCCCTGGTGGAGGGGGGTGACTACGAACTGTTCCAGGCCCTCCGAGAGCTACCTCCGCGGCCATGCTGTCGGGCCTCCTCCGAGCCCATCCAGCCAGCCCCTGCAGCCAGCTACCCCAGAGACACCTCCGCCAGCTGGAGCAGCAGCCCCAGGCCTCCGGTCTCCGGGACGGAGGGGGAGGGTGGGGTGGGCGTGTGACCCTGGGGAGGTGTGGAGGTAGTGGGGTTTGGGGGGCTGTGTTTATTTTTTGTTTAGGTATGGCAACCCTGAAAAGAGTCCAGGTTTTTTGTAGGTATGGTAACCCTGTTCAGAGTCTGGTATGTGTTTTTTTTGTTTGTTTGCTTGGATGGGGGATGGGGGGGGGGGGGAGTAGGCGAGGCCGGGGATTCTCCCTGGCCTCAATCTGGTGTTGGGGATATGTGGAGGGTGTTTGTGGAGTGTGTGTTGTTGATGGCTGGTTTACAGCCTCACCTGGCCTGAGTCAGTCTGATTGGACTCTGGCTGGGTGGGGCTGCACACCTGTGGTGCATGAGCAATCATGGCACCCAGGATAAACCAGCCATCAACACACACACTCGAGGAGGAGCACTGTCATGACAAGAAATACCATCAGCTCGGCGAATAACATCTTGCCTGTAAAACTCCAATAAACACCTTGAACTACATCTACCCGTGTCCTGTGTCGGAGGGCCCCAAAGGAAAGCCACTTCGGTGGCGTGTGGCCGGACTGACCCTGCCACACTGGCGCCCAATGTGGGGCTCCTCCGACCAGGACGGGACACGGAAGGGCTGTCCAAGCTACACTGGCGCCACCAGCCGCGGCGAGGACAGCCACCCCAGCACCAGCTCCCCCTGAACGGCAGCGACGGCCAGCGGAGGAGTGGGGAGGCAGCACAGCGACCGCCACCGGCAACCGTCTGCAGCTAGCCTCCCCCGGATCCAGCCTGGAGCAGCCCAGGCCAGCCGCCCCTCTGCCAGGGGACCAGGAGCCCAAGGCCCCATGCTCCAGGAGGAGATGGGAGGGGGATCATGCCTCGTCGCCCTGGTGGAGGGGGGTGACTACGAACTGTTCCAGGCCCTCCGAGAGCTACCTCCGCGGCCCAGCTGTCGGGCCTCCTCCAGAACCCATCCAGCCAGCCCCTGCAGCCAGCTACCCCCAGAGACACCTCCGCCAGCCGGAGCAGCAGCCCCAGGCCTCCGGTCTCCGGGACGGAGGGGGAGGGTGGGGTGGGCGTGTGACCCTGGGGAGGTGTGGAGGTAGTGGGGTTTGGGGGGCTGTGTTTATTTTTTGTTTAGGTATGGCAACCCTGAAAAGAGTCCAGGTTTTTTGTAGGTATGGTAACCCCTGTTCAGAGTCCGGTATGTGTTTTTTTTTGTTTGCTTGGATGGGGGATGGGGGGGGGGGGGGGGGGGGGGGGGGGGGAGTAGGCGAGGCCGGGGAGAATCCCCGGCCTCAATCTGGTGTTGGGGATATGTGGAGGGTGTATGTGGAGTGTGTGTTGTTGATGGCTGGTTTACAGCCTCACCTGGCCTGAGTCGGACTAATTGGACTCTGGCTGGGTGGGGCTGCACACCTGTGGTGCATGAGCAATCATCGCACCCAGGATAAACCAGCCATCAACACACACACTCGAGGAGGAGCACTGTCATGACAAGGAGTAACATCAGCTCGGCGAATACCACCTTGCCTTAAACTTCAATAAACACCTTGAACAACATCTACCCGTGTCCTGTGTCGGAGGGCCCCAAAGAAAAGCCACTTAGGTGGCGTGTGGTGAGGGCAACCCTGCCACAGTTATATTCCAAAGGAGTATTTGGTGCACCACCATATAATACCCCCTGTTTTTTGCGTAATAGTAAGATTGCAAACTTTTGTTTAGATTAGCCATATTTGAATGATGGCCATATTGTGTCCAACATTCCTAAATATTAATTCCAAGATGCAATGACATATTCCACGCATATGTGCATGAATGCGCAAAGAGAAACAGAACGCCCCACACACCTGCACGAACCCACTCACACAATAACAATGTAAATCACTCCTGCGTCAGGCGAACACCTGTCCCAGGTTGTACAACTTATTGTTTACTTCTTATTTACAGTCGAGCAGGCAAAAGGTACAGCTCTTGATGGGGCCTGTCTTGTCTGAACCCCATCACCCCCCCACCTTCCCTGGAATGTAGCTGCACAGTGGGCATCGTGTCCATTGTGTAGCACTGTGTCATTTGTCCTTCACCGCACAAAGGAGCCAAGGGAGCGGCATTTATGTCAAACCCCGGCGCCCCCTCCCCCCCTCCACTCACTCACCTCACTGTTGACAGTTGAACACCTGAGGCAGATGTGTGTGTGTGTTATGTGTGAGCCTTTGCTATGTGACATATGTATAGCCACAGTTGAATGGTTATATGGATGTTACAGATGAACACCAGATGTGCACACACACACATACAAACACACACATAAAGTGTGCAACTTTGGGCTTCCCCATCAAGGAGTTGGTTGACAATATAATACATTGTATTGATACCAACTACTCATCTATTCTCAGCCATGGGCTTGTTCAATCCACCTCTAAATGACTAGTGCATACCTACCTCAAGAGTTTATGTTGAAAGGAACAGTACACATTTAAATACTTGAGCACAAATGAAAGAAACGTGAGAGGATTTGGTAGTTATTTTAAATGATCATTTGCTATCCTATTAGGCCTTTTCCCGATCTGCTCCAGTGTGTTATATGTCTGTTAAGCTGGACAGTTATACATACAGCACGTTTACAAAGATCCACGTCGCAACGCAGAGACGTGACAGAACTTTGCAGAGCTGCAAAGTGCATTTATACTTCCATGTCACGTTAATGTGTACACAAGGGGGCAGAGTTTCCAACCCCAAATGTACATGAACCGACGAGCAAACCTGGAAACGGAATCCAAGAAAAACGAAGTTGCTCAACTAAAAAATTAGTTGGAAACAGTCAATGTGAAAGAGATGTTGGCGTATAGCAACCAACTGAAAAAAGAGTATTTTGATTTCGGTGGGTGCATTCATTTTATTCTTGCTGTAATACAAAACAAAACACCATGCCTGTTACCTGCTCGACCAATCAGCAATTAGTTGACGCGAACCTCCGCAGAGACGGGCGACTCGTTGCTAACCTCTGTGAGTACTGCACATCTTTGCATATGCATAGGTCCGTGACCGGCAAAAGGGGCGTGTACAGGTCTTGGTGAAGCGAGGTGAATCTTTGCATATGTGCTGATAGAGAAGTGTAATCTGGGCTTTACTCAGCATGACTTTCACCAAAGATCATCTCTGTAATAGCATGTTGTTATTTTTATTCGCTGTTCTTTTACTGAATATTTTTTTACAGTGACTGGTAGTGACTGGTGGGTTACTGTGACTGGGGTCAAAGTAAACCAGACTTACTCTGAGCATTTGCATTGTATCTTTTGATGCACATATTGCACTCATAAAAAATAACATGATCAATCAAATGTATGTAATGTATTTGAGTGAACGATAGATGAATCATCGTGTTGTTTTTGTGGAGTGTGTGTGTGGCGTGTGTGTTGTTGATAGCTGGTTTAGATAGATAGATAGATAGATAGATAGATAGATAGATAGATAGATAGATAGATAGATAGACTTTATTGATCCCAAGCTGGGACATTCCAGTGTAGCAGCAGCATTACACACAGTAACAACACAAATAATTAAAGAATAAAATGCAATATAAAAAATGTATAAATAAATTGTAGTGCAAATAAAAATATTAAAAATATATATATAAGGTGCAGTGAACAAATGATGTACAAACATATAACATATAAGGTGCTTGGAGACTGTGTTGTTATGACCAGAGCTATTAGCTGTTATTGTACAGTGTGATGGCATGTGGCAGGAAAGATTTCCTGTATCTGTCCCTTCGACAGCGGAACTGGAGCAGCCTGTGAGAGAAGGTGCTCCGCTGTCTGACCACTGTGTGATGGAGAGGGTGCTGATCATTGTCAATGATGGATAACAGTTTTTTCAGCGTTCTCCTCTCCACCACGGACTCAAAAGACTCCAGCCTGAGACCGAGTACAGAGCCAGCCTTCTTGATGATTTTATCAAGTCTGTTGGTGTCGCTGGCTCTGATGGTGCTACCCCAACACACAGCAGCAAAGAAAATGGCACTAGCAACAACAGACTGGTAGACGATCTCCAACATCTTGCTGCACACGTTGAAAGATCTCAGCTTCCTCAGGAAATAGAGTCTGCTCATCCCCTTCTTGTACACAGCCTCGGTGTTAGATTTCCAGTCCAGTCTGTTGTCGAGCACCACTCCCAAGTATTTATAGTCCTCCACCTCCTCCACCACCTCCCCCCTGATCCGTAGTGGCTGTGAAGGCATCCTCTTCTTCCTCCCGAAGTCGATCACCATCTCTCTGGTCTTGTTGACATTCAGCCTCAGGTGATTCTGTTCAGACCACTCTACAAAGTTGTCTACCAGTGTCCTGTACTCACCCTCCTCTCCACCTCTTATACACCCGACAACAGCTGAGTCGTCAGAAAACGTCTGCAGGTGACATGACTCAGAGTTGTACTGAAAGTCAGTGGTGTATAAGGTGAAGAGGAAGGGAGACAGCACAGTTCCCTGTGGAGTTCCTGTATCACTGACCACCACGTCAGACAGGACACTGCCCAGACGGACAAACTGTGGCCTGCCTGTCAAGTAGTCAGTAATCCAGGAGATCATAGTGTCGTCAACACCCATCACCCACAGCTTCTCACCCATCAGCAGAGGCTGAATGGTGTTGAAAACACTGGAGAAATCAAAGAATGCGATCCTCACAGTGCCTCCCCCACCATCCAGATGCATATGGGCTCGTTGCAGCAGGTAGATGACAGCATCATCGACTCCTAAATGGGGCTGATAGGCAAATTGCAGAGGGACCAGAAACGTCCTCACCTGTGGCCTCAGCTGGGCTAAGACCAGTCTCTCCAGGACCTTCATCACATGCGATGTTAGGGCGACTGGTCTGTTTACAGCCTCACCTGGCCCGAGTCAGACTGATTGGACTCTGGGCTGGGTGGGGCTGCACACCTGTGGTGCATGAGCAATCATGGCACCCAGGATAAACCAGCCATCAACACACACACACTCAGGAGAGAGCCACTGTCATGGCAGCACGTTACAACTGCTCCGACCAGGGAGGGACACGGAAGGGCTGCCCAAACCTGCTCTGGAGCCACCAGCTGCGGTTACGGACAGCCCTTCCGTGTCCCTCCCTGGTCGGACAAGTCCCGTCTGGGGTGCCAGTGTAGCAGTGGTCTCTAACCACACGCCACATCAGTTGCTTTTGTTGGGGCCCTCCGAGACAGGACACGGGTGGATGTTGGTTGAAGTATAAGTATTTATTGGAGATGGTATTCGCCGAGCAGATGTAACGTGCTGCCATGACAGTGGCTCTCTCCTGAGTGTGTGTGGTGATAGCTTGTTTATCCTGGGTGCCATGATTGCTCATGCAACACAGGTGTGCAGCCCCACCCAGCCCAGAGTCCAATCAGTCTGACTCAGGCCAGGTGAGGCTGTAAACCAGCTATCAACAACACACTCCACACACACACTCCACAACATTAATAATACATTAAAATAATAACATGATTATTGCATTATAGGCATTTGACATGCAAACCTGCACACTAACAAAGATGGAAACACACATTTTATAAATGTCTCTTACACATGTTTTTGTATAACCTTGAGAATATTCTAAAGTAAGTTTTTAGTAAGTTTATATGATTTTTTCTTTTTTCTGTCACAAATTAATATGAATATGCAACTCAAAAACATGCCATTAATAGTAACTGTGTGACAGAAATATTACCACTACTACATGCTGCCGCTACTAACACTTTGCTAATAGTTTGCATAGTTTTTAATACAATAATGCGGGTTTCGCAGCAGCCTATGCTTACCGATGCTGCTGTATCAGGGCCTTCACGAATACCCAGAGAATACCCTTGAACAAAAAAAAAACACTACAAAGAATATGCCCTCCAACTACAAAATCAAAATGTGATTGGTTGATTAAATTATCAATCCACACGTAAAATGTATTACAAGGTATTCTGTGGAAACTACCCTGGAGGAGGAGGGGGACGAGCAGGCTCTATATTCTGTCAGAGACAGTGGACAAAAGCATCCGATTGGCAGAATTGTATTCTAATACAATCAACTCAATTGAAAACGTGTGTATGTACAGATATCTACAGAAACAATACTATTTGAAACGTTAATAAAGAAATACTTAAAGAAAGAAAAAATAGATGTATTACTTTTTGTTTTTTCTGAGAGGCGTCTCTGCTGAAAGGCCTGAGGATTACACTTATCTCCTATAACCATCCATTCTGCCTTCTTCAGGTATGCTTGTCAAATAACATTTGCACACATTTGCATATAGCACTATGATAGCCTCCCTCTAGTTGTGATGTTACGCATTGTGCTCCTAAGTGCAATCCTCCACTTCATCATTGTTGCGATGACAGTAAATATAGGTTCACAGGCCCACATTCAAATTAAAATTGACGACACCCCACAAGCCCAAGCCTAGAGGAAACCCCCCCCCCCCCCCCTAAAAAAAGCAGTTCATAAAGGAAATCCGACAAACCCTATACCCTGAGAGAGAGAGAGAGAGAGAGAGAGAGAGAGAGAGGGAAAAAATATTATTTGATATGCAGCTGGTCTGCTTGGGAGATCTAGCCCAGTGTAAAGCATCGTCATCTGCTTTCACATTATGCTGAAGAACCAGCCAGGAGTGACATTACTGTCTCTCTCCCACAACAGTCACATGTCAAATGACACACACTATACGCACACTTACAACACATGCAAATGCATACACATTCAACAATTCTCATAGATACCTATTTATGCATGTGCATTGTGCATGCATGTATACTCCGCTTAGGAATAAATAGGGTTACCCGTATGGGGAGGTAGACACACACACACACACATATAGACCATACATAGATTGGGAATACAGCAATATGCTAAACCATGTAGGAACTGGGTGAAGGGGCTACACGGCAGCATTGCATCAATAAATGATATGGCTGGCTGCTTTAGCTGAGCCGCGCGTTGCATGGCTAAAATATGTTCTGGGAGAATGAGCGTGAAATATGGGGGAAGAATGCTATACCTATTGTTGATACACTGCTATATTCCTGATTGTATAGGAATATAGCAGTGTGGGTCACCATGGCCCCAACCCTTTAGCTTCTGACCACAGAAAGACACTTGCACACTGACATGCCTCATAGATATAAGTATATGCAGACACACACACACACACACACACACACACACACACACACAAGTCCGCCCCCCTGTGTGGATTGTGAGGCCTGCTGCATATTCAGTGAACACACATTCAGGCTTTTTCTATCGACTGTTTATTGATTTCTACCAGAGTGCTAGCTTTCACGTTTTGACAGTGGACAAATGGTGGGGCGAGACTAGTGTAAACTGTTTCCTTTAAATTGGTTCTGTATCAAAATAAAAAATAGACAAATACAAAATGTAAATTATTTTTTACAGACATAATGGCAGTAGGAAAGGGGAAATTATTTAATGGATTGTAAAAAAGAGGCTGAGAAACAAACAATTGTAGTTACCTTTTTTAATTGACGTAGCACTTGTCAGTGGTAATATTTGTTTCCATAATTGGCAAGATGTTGCATATGGAATTTTAGTTAATGATATTAGTGTCGATAAAAATAAAAGTAAGTGTAATGAAATAACACTCTACACTTCTTGAGTTTGAGTGTTTCCAAGCATTGAAATAAAACAAGGCTGAATTAAATTCCAACATTAATTTCTACTGCAAAGTAGGTTAGTTGCAACAATTAAAAACTTGTATTGTGACTTTTTGCAGTTAAATTTAACCCATTACAAAAATAATTATTTAAAGTAATATTCAAAAAGAATAATCATTTTGAAATAACACTCAAACAAGAGATTGAATTGGTGTTGAGAAGGTTTGGTTTGTGTTTATTTTTCATTGCACAAGCATATCACTGCATAACTACTGTCCAAGGTAGGCTTACTAACTCTGTTCTGCCTGATCTCGTAGTGTGGTTTTGCAGCAGCTGGGGCTGGGCCGACGGTAGCCCTATTTCTTCCCCTGTGCTCCATACGAACCATGTATTAACACACGTCACACTAGTGTATCAACAAAGTATCATTGGGTTTTTCATGGGGACAAATGTGAGAGCACTTCGATAAATTCCAACTTCCGATACAACATTGGAAAGTAGTTTAAATGACCAATGTATTTTGCAGTTTGATTATCCGCTCCCATTATTTTTGTAGCAGCCACGCCGGAAAAAAAAAAAGTTTAAAAAAAAGTAGTGATTTATTTAACACGTTATTTTTCATATAATGAATTGAACTAAATGAACATGGTAATTGCCAGCCCTAATACACATACACATATACACACACACACACACACATATATATATATATATATATATATATATATATATATATATATATATATATATATATATATATATATATATATCCTAGGGGGTGAAGAACAGCCCAACCCAAGACAACCTGAGAGAAGAAGAGTGTGGGAGGACAGATTCCTCCCAGCCCAACTCTGGCAGACCTGGGGATAACACACCTGTAGACAATCTGGGTAATTAAGCCTGGAGGCTTTTTATACCTTCAACAAAGTCACTGCCAGAGGAGAGGAGGTAGGTGCAAGGAAGGTGGGCCAACTGAGGCACCAACAGTGCATTAAGAGAGGAGAGTGGTAATAGCGTTGAAATAGTATTTGGATTGTGGCTTTTCATATGATTTCAAGAAAACCTGATGGCAGACAACAGGCAATGTTTGTGTGTGTGTGTGTAAATATATATATATATATATATATATATATATATATATATATATATATATATATATACACACAAGTAGTTAGTTAATTGATTGACAGAAACTGTATCAAATATAATTTTGATAATCGATTCATCGTCATTTATCAAGTACAATTTTATTGTCAAGCTGCTTATCAGATAAAGCAAGCACATTTAAGAGTTCACTTTACACTCTGGTAACTAGTGATGGGTACTTCCGATTATTTATATGTTCTAGACCAAATGGTGAATTGATTAATCGTGTGTGTGTGCTTAATACGTTAGTGCATGTGTGTCTTTTGGTCCATACGCGAACATGTTTTGACTTTCTTAAGCCACATTATAGCTGCCTAAGTGCAAATATGTTTCTGTATGTGTTTGTCCCAACAATGTACTGAAGGCAGTAGAGAAAAAAACCCTCCAAGAAAACTCAGAACATGGCAAGCGAGTCAGCGAGACAAAGTGAGTAAAGAGAGGTATTTATTAATTGTACCTGGTTGTTATTAATTCATTGTACCTGGTTGTGTTTCCAGGTCAAATGAAGAACATCTTATCTTAAAAGAGCCTAATTCCCCACCCAAAAACCAAATGGCCACTCACTGTATTTGCACTTTCATACAACTACAAAGAGGAGTCCCCCTCGGCACTTATTTTGATCCCTTGCCCCTCTGCTGCTGTGCAGGCATGGCTGACAGAGCTGAGGGAGTCCATGATCCCACACACGAATATTTTCCGTCATTGACCGTTTTTTTTAAAACGGTGACGGAAAAATCTGAGGGCCGTCCGTCATTTTGACAGATTGCAATTCACACCCTGACCACTTGGTGGCGATGAGCATATTAATTGACTTTTGTAGAAGAAGAAAAATGTCACGGCAGTTGAGTGTTGAAACAACAAACCCACTTGAAACATTTGATTGCGGGCACGCACGCCAAGTCCATGCAGACCAGGAGGAAGGAGTGACCTAGAAGCCCCACATCACGCGAATTATCCGCGATCGCGCCGCCTTGAAAACTCATTCGCTTGGGGGCGTGTTGACTAGTGCAGCAGTTCCCAAACTTTTTTCCTGCGCACCCCCTTCTATATCCCAACCGGGTTGGCGCACCCCCAATCCCCACCGCAAAAAAAAAAAAAAAACGCAACAAAGCTTTGTTTTATCGCCATATAAAGACATGTTTAATCATGCGCAAATAACCAGAACACGCATGACAATAACACCATCAAAGTTTCAATATAATGCAACAAAGCTACGCACAAGTTTCCACTTTTAAGAGGATGAGTGACAGACACGGCTCAGTGACAGAAAGTAGGCCTACGGTTATTTTCAGCCGCGTAAAAGAAAAATTGCAGCAATAGGCCTATTAAATGACCGTGGACCTCAGGGACGGACTGGCCATCGGGCCGGTCCAGGTCTTTTCTGGGCCGGTCCAGCCCCCCCCCCCCCCCCCTCCCCCCCGTTAACAATCGCGCAGTACCCCCCCTCCCACCCCGTCAACAATCGCGCAGCAGCAGCCCCCCCCCCCCCTGGGGGGGGGGGGGGGGGGGAACTATGATGCAGTCTTTAACATTTTGCAACAGTAGTCAATCTACATGTACCTGCACATTTATGCTGTGAATGGACTTCCTGTTCACATAATCGGCTTCATTATGTGAGGGAGCCGTGATGGGGATGTGTGTTCCATCAATGCAGCCAATCACACTGGGAAATCCTAAAGGAAATGAATATTACTAATCCCAGTCTGAGGTTGCAGCACAATGTCATTAACAGAATATAATTTACAATTAATTTCACACATCCCTACATCATTCACCTGCAATCCTGTGGAACTCCACCTTGATGGCTCTGACAGGTTTATGTCCAGGGAAAACGATAAATATGGGTAAAAGCCGTTTCAGGGCGAGGCACACTTTTCTGACCGCCCTGCATACGGTTGCCTTGCTCAAGTGCTCTGCATCTCCGACATTGTACAAAAAACTTCCATTTGCAAAGAAACGCAGTGCAACACACTATCTGCTGGGATGTGAGAGCATGACTGCGGTTGGTAATGTTGGAAATGTAGGGACGGATTAGATTATGTATGTAAATGATGGATTGTGAAGTGAAACCACAGCAGTCAAATAAAGATTGAATCTTCTTTATTTCCTACAAATACAAGAGGTAGTTCAGTTAATTTTCCAATAGTTAACATAATTCACCTGTGACCATGCACTCACCTCTAACTTGTGCTCTAGTATTTCTATTTCAAGATCCGTCTTCCTAATCTGCCGGTCGAGGAATAGCATTTCTTTATCATATTTTTTTATTTTTTGAAGGAGGTGAATTTTGTAGATTTGTTTCACTGGCAACTGGGAATACATAAGGAGGACATTACATTATACAGATGATACACATGAAATCCACAGAATGAACCTGTTTAGTGAACATCCATCTCACTGTGTCAATCTGTGCAGTGGATGTTGATGGACCCTCCTGCTGCTGCCCAGCCATGTTCTGTTACAAAGGATGAGAATGTGTTAATACTTCAGTGTAGGCTAATAAATGTCCCTCTATATTCCACCAGAATGTTAAGAAATGTGAATGGGAAGAGAACTATCAGTAACATATGAAGATATTACCTCTGTAGGCCTTACTGGAGCCCCCTCCGTAAAGGCAGCAGACACCGTTTCCTCATCCTCTTCATCCTAGATGAGTGATATGTTTCAGTATACTTAAACTACCCTTTGGTAAAATCTTTGGAGTATTGCCTACTTACAGTTACAATGTCTGTTGTGGCTTGAGGGGGCTCCTCCACCAGGCAGATAGCACCATCACAATATGTTGGGACAAAAGAAAAAAAGACATAAAAGACAAATAAATATTTGTATAAGTAGCCTAAAAAAAGATATCTATAGGCCCATTACATTTTATAAAGGCACTTGTGTCTTGGGGGGGTGCACTCTGAGGAGGAGCTCCCTCCAGGGATTCCCTCAGCCATTGGCCTTCCAGTGTTGTGGCTTAGGGCCAGCTCCTCTGCCACCGAAGGCAGAGGCCCGAAAAACGGGTGGAGGGCCACCTCCACCACCTCTGACAGAGGCTGAGGAGCTGGCCCTCAGCCAAAACGGGTCGCCCTGTGGCTGAAGGCATCATCTCAAAGGCATGGGGAAGCTCATCTGAGTCTGTCACCCCCCAGGACACAAGTGCCTACATCAGATGCAAGTATACACTTATGTC
Organism: Merluccius polli; assembly: GCA_030340625.1. Taxonomy (NCBI): domain Eukaryota; kingdom Metazoa; phylum Chordata; class Actinopteri; order Gadiformes; family Merlucciidae; genus Merluccius; species Merluccius polli. The sequence continues at coordinate 296,136 of JAOPHQ010004846.1, forward strand.
TTTAAAAAAAATAAAACTAATATATAAATATGTAGCCTACTTTTTAACAAATATATATCCACCCACCCAACAATTGTGGATGGTGTCATCTGCCTGGTTCAGCCTCCGACTGAAACAACTGTAAACCTTGCAGCTGTAAGTATTCCATACTCAGATCTTGCCTCAGATGGTAGTTCAAAGTATTCTGAAACAGATTATTTTCCTGCATCGCAGGAGGAGGATGATGATGAGATGAGGAAACACTGTCTGCTGACACAAGGAGAGATCCGGAGGGGCCTACTGAAGTGTGTCCTAATATTATGTATAGCTTGTGGGGACTTAACTGTAGCTTCTATAAAAAACCACTCGACGCTCTTGCCTTTCGTTCAACCTTTTACTGAACAATGTGCAGGATACAGAGAAGAGAGAACAAGCATGAACTGCATTACACTGTCGGGGAAAATCGTCTTCTTCTTCTACGTTTTTCTCTACAACAACAACACGTATTCTAGCTTCTAACTCTAGAGAAGAACGCTACTGCCACCTTGTGGTCTGTATGAGTCGCTGTTCACAGCATTTTGACTTAAACATAAGAAATGTAAAACACTTGTAAACAGAAATGAAATGAATGACTTCTTGTAAATATTGTATCCCTTTTTAACTAAATGAATTACTACATTAATGATCAATTATATTAATAACATGCAGATAAATGAAATAAAGATACAACATCCTCCCCCCCACGAAGACAGTTTAGACAGTCTCTAAAGGATATAGGAGTTGAACTGGTCTTCTTAATATTGTCCTGTCTGTTGTGCGCACAGCACAGGATCTCACAAGTCCATCTCTTCCCATGAAGAGTTCCTTGACCACCCCAGTTTTCCAGATCTGCCGTGGCATTTTGTCATCTCCGATGAGCACTAGATCACCCTCTTTTAGAGGTGTGGGCCGTGGAGTGTTTCTGGTGTGGGCGGATCTCAGCTCCAGTAAATACTCCCTTTTCCATCGGATCCAGAAGTCGCTGAGAAGGCGCTGGCGATATTTCCATCTTCGAGTCAGCTCCTCTCGGCTGGAGTTGAAAGTATGCTTGGCAGCATGAAAGGGCTTGGGTGGCAGAGAGGAGAGTCGTTTTCCAATTAGGAAGTGGGCTGGTGTCAGAGGCTGAGGTTCTTCTGGTTCACTGTAGACAAACGTGAGTGGTCTTGAGTTAATTGTTGCCTCTACCTCTGCTAGTAGAGATGATAGCTCCTCAAAGCTCAGTGAAGCTCTTCCCATAATCTTTCTCAGACATGTCTTTACTGATCTGACCAGTCGCTCCCAAAAAAACCCCCACCAAGCTGCTCGCTCTGCGATGTACTTCCATATGATGCCCTTGTTGGAGAAGTACTTGAGCATTTCAGGCTCTTTGATGGCTTTCCAGAGTGCTCTGAGATCTTGATCAGCTCGCTTGAAGGTCCGAGCATTGTCTGAATAGACAACTCTACAGAGGCCTCGTCTGGCTATGAATCTTTTAAATGCCAGTAGGAATTTTTCTGTTGACAAGTCTGACACCAATTCGAGGTGGACTGCACGGGTAACTGCACATGTGAACAATGCAATGTATGCTTTTTCTGTGGAGCTCTTGGTTTTAACATACAGTGGGCCGGCAAAGTCCACTCCGACAGTTTCAAAGGGAGGTGATTCTGTGATCCGATCTCTTGGCAAGGGTGCAGTTATCTGCTGCATGGCTTTTGCTCTGAATCTTTTACAAGTGGTGCAAGCTGCAATCATCCCTTTCACCATTTGTCGGGCTCGGGGAATCCAATATTTTTCTCTTAGTTGCACCAGAGTGTCTCTCATTCCTGAGTGCATCACTTGATCATGACTGTGTTTAATCAGCATTTCAGAAAGTCTGTGATTTGAAGGTAAAATCCATGGATGCTGCTCACTGAAGCTGAGGTCTGAATGTTGCAGTCTCCCTCCCACACAGACTAAACCGTTCTCATCAAGAAGTGGCTTGAGGTCTCTGATTTTTGAGTCTTTGTGTACGTCTCGTCCGGCTTTTATTTCACTTATCTCTCTCTGGAAACTTTGATTTTGTGCTTCCAAAATCCAGTGTCTTTCAGCTTCAGCCACCTCTTCGGCTGTCAGCTCTCCTCGTCTTTTTTCCTTCGAGTGACAGTTGTGGATGAATCGTTTAATCCAGGCTGTGACTCTGAGTACAGTCCTCAGTTTGCTGTAGTTCTCCAGTTTTATCAGCGGATCTGGTGGTGCATTTTCTGTGTTACTCAGCTGGATTGTGACATGGCTTGACTTAAGCTCAGCCTGTATTTCCTCTTCACAGAGCCCTTCATTTGATAGCTCTGGCTGCTTTGCTGAACTCAGAAATGGGGGTCCTGACCACCATAGTTCTTCTTCCTTCAGTTTTGAGGCTGGTTGACCTCTCGTGGTTAGATCAGCTGGGTTTAATTTCCCACTACAGTGCGACCAGACTTCTGGTGGGGTCAGTGACTGTATCTCTGTCACTCTGTTAGCAACAAACTGTTTCCATCTTTGCGCTGAGCTGCGGATCCACTGGATGACTATCATGGAGTCTGACCACATGCAGATTTGGCTTGTGTGCATGTTGAGCGCCTTTAACAGTTTGTTTCCCAGCCTTGCTGCGATCAGAGCTCCCATTAACTCAAGACGTGGCAGAGTGAGTTTCTTGATGGGTGCAACTCTTGATTTTGACATGATCAGTCTGGATACAGTTTTTCCCTCCGCTGTCTGACCTTGGAGATATGCTGCTGCCCCATAGGCCCTCTCACTTGCATCACTGAACACATGAAGAACTTGGCCTTGTCCATTTTGCATTTTTTCTGTTCCATACCACCTGGGAATGGCTATCTGATGCAGCTGGAGCAGTTCCACACACCATTGCTGCCACGCTTGAGCGAGGTCATCTGGCAGCTCCTCATCCCAGCTTATGCCCCTTTGCCACATGTCCTGGAAGAGACATTTTACTCTTATGGTGAATGGTGTAAGAAACACCTTAGCTGACGACCGCAGGACACTCCTCTTTGTGTTCTCTCTCCCTTTGAAAATGTCCATCAGATGTTTGAAGTTGAAAACAAAGTCATCAGTTTCTGGCCTCCATACCAGACCGAGCACCTTTAACACACAGCCGTGTGCTTCAGGTTCCAGAGTGAAGTCGAAACCCTCTTTCAGCCACTTGGCCTTCAGCTCCGCAGAATTTGTTGTCCACTTACAGAGGTTCATGCCAGCCGTGGACAGGATCTCCTTCGCATATTTAGTTAGTGCGTAAGCATCTTCAACATCGCTTGAGCTGGCAATAAAGTCATCAACATACAGGGAGTCTTTCAGAGTGTTAACAGCCTGTGGATGACTTGTCTTGTGTTTTTCCAAGTGGTTTCTGATCGTAGCTGCAAGCAAGAATGGGCTTGATGACACTCCAAACACCACACGAGCCATTCTTAGTGTGCGTGATTTGGTGTCCTCAGCATCAGGGGGTCCCGTGAGCCACAAGAATCTCAAAGCATCTCTGTCCTTGTCAGCAACCGATATTTGCAGGAATGCTTTAGTGATGTCTGCCATGAATGCGATTGGGTACAGCCTGAATCTTACTAAGACAGTTAGGAGGTCTGGGTTTAGATTTGGTCCAGTGAGCAGGCAGTCATTGAGAGAGGGATAGCTGTTCTCATGTGATGAAGCATCGAAAACAACTCTCAGCTTGGTTGTTGCCTTGTCCTCTCTTACTACAGCATGGTGAGGCAAGTAATACTTGACAGTGCTGTTCTCAGTGCCTGCTGTGTGATTGGTGTCTGGGATATCTTCACATATTCCCTGCTGAATATAGTCCTGAATTACCTCACTGTATCTTTTAAACAGTGTCACGTCAGCTTTCAGTCTCTTTTTCAACCCTTCAAATCTTTTCTGGGCAATTCTCAGATTGTCTGGGAGTTCAGGTGCATCTTGTCTCCATGGCAACTCAACTTCATATCGCCCTTGACTGTATCTGACTGAACTGTCAAAGTTCTGTTGTGCGGCAGTGTTATCAGGTCGTTCTTCCTCCTTGCTGGAGATGCCCAGAGACTCTAATTCCCAGAATGCACGTAACTGGTTAGAAACCTGTGTGGCTTCCTCGATGCAAATTTTCATACATGAAGCCTCACTCATGCTTGACATGGGCACTGGTCCTTGCATTGTCCAGCCAAATATGGTTTCTATGGCAACCAGGGACTCTGATAGTCTTTCCACTCTGCCAGAAACCATTTTCCAGTAGTAGTCAGCACCTATCAGTACTGACAGCTCCAGATCTTCACCACTGCTTCCTGAAACATCTGCTGATGGCAGCCCTTTTTGCTCTAGCTGTCGCCTGATTTGTTCCCCTGGAACCTGCATGACGGCGCAGCTTACGTGTGGTGTTTCAACAGCTTCAATCTCGATGTTTAGCTCTCTGTTGCAAAGATTTTGCAGGACTAATTTCACAATGCTGTGTTGCATTGCTGCTGGGCTGCTACTGCCAAAGGTGTGGAGCTTTAAAGTCTCTTTTTTCACAACAGGTAACCCCAGTGTTTTTACCTGTTTCTGCAGGACGAAGCTCCTCTGACTTCCTCCATCCATCAGGCATCGCACCTTTCTCCTCCCCTTTGGTCCCTCTGCCCACGCTGTTACTGTTTGCAGCAGAATTGTATTTGGGTTTTCTGTGCTTGTGTTTACTGTGTGGGGAGCCACAGAAGAAATGACAGCGTTAGTTGTCTCCTGAGCAGCATTTTGGGGCTCAAATTGCTCGTCCTTATCACACATCGTGAGGTGGTGTCTCCGACCACACTTGCTACAAGAGATTTTACTCTTGTTTCGGCAGAATCTGGCCAGATGCCGTTGGCCAAAGCACACAAAACACCTCCCCATTTTCTTCAACTTTTCCTTTCGTGTGTTGATGGTGTCCTCTGTACACAGTTCTGATTTATGGCTTGTACTGTCGCAGAATAAACAGCTTTGGGGAGAGTTTGAGCTGCTTGTATGGAGAGTTGCAGCTGATGGGAGGTTTGATTTTCGGAATTTTCCATCCCATGAATCTGGTTTGTGACGATGCTGTTGAGCAGGTTGTGAATCTTTGTTAAGGCTGCCCTGTTTGGTTAAGTGCATGACACGCTCTCTGCTTTCAACTTCTTGCTGTAGGAAAGTGACGAGCCCTAGGACGTTCAGCTCCTGTCCTGCTTCTGTTTTACGTGTGTAAGCAAGAGCGAGGTCATCTGGAATCATCTGGAGTAATATGGGGCACAGCAATCCTCCATATGTATCTGACACCACCCCTAGTGACTCCAAGCCTCTAATCTGGACTTCACACTCATCATAGAGCTGTCTCAAAGCAGCAATATCTGAAGATTTTTTAACTGGATTCAAGTTGAGCAGTTTATTCATATGTGCACTCACCACCAGGTCTTTTCTTCCAAATCTGTCCCTAAGCATATCTATGGCGATGTCATAATTGTTCTCTGTTATTTTTAGCCCTGCTAGTGCTCTTGCTGCTGGACCCACAAGATATGACTTGAGATATGTCAGCTTTTCAGTTTTGTTCAGCTCCCTGTTCTCATGGATAGCAGTCTCAAATTGATCCCAAAACTCCTGCCACATCGATATTTCACCGTCATATTTATTTATATACAGCTTGGGTAACTTCACTGACAGCCTGTTGGTAAGTCTGTTTGAGACTGTACTCACATCGCTCAGCCGGGCCCGCTCGCGCTTTGCTGCTTCTTCTCTCTCAATTAGCCTTGTTGCGCGGGCTTTCCATAAATTAACGTTGTCCTGATAATCCACTGATTTTATCAGGTCCGCCTGCAGCTCGTCCATTGGTATCTCCGTTTCAATTTCTCTATTTAGGTCCAGGAGATCATGCTGTTTAGACGACAACATGGACAGCAGCTCTCTCAGGCGGTCACAACTCACGTTATCCTTTCCCGTTTCCTCCTCTATTATCTTCAGCAGCTTCGTGGTGGAGGCTCTTAGCACTCCTCGCCGTTGCTTCAGTCTCTGTATATGCTCGGTCATTTCGTCCCGGCACGTTTTTAACTTGGTTAGCTACAGCTATCGGCTAACTCCGTCTGAAGTTAATCTAAAGGTCCCGGGTTTCGGCACCAAAATGTGGGGACTTAACTGTAGCTTCTATAAAAAACCACTCGACACTCTTGCCTTTCGTTCAACCTTTTACTGAACAATGTGCAGGATACAGAGAAGAGAGAACAAGCATGAACTGCATTACACTGTCGGGGAAAATCGTCTTCTTCTTCTACGTTTTTCTCTACAACAACAACACGTATTCTAGCTTCTAACTCTAGAGAAGAACGCTACTGCCACCTTGTGGTCTGTATGAGTCGCTGTTCACAGCATTTTGACTTAAACATAAGAAATGTAAAACACTTGTAAACAGAAATGAAATGAATGACTTCTTGTAAATATTGTATCCCTTTTTAACTAAATGAATTACTACATTAATGATCAATTATATTAATAACATGCAGATAAATGAAATAAAGATACAACATAGCTACTGGTAGTGCTCTACCCATTCATATTCATTTACATTCTTGAGTGGAATTTGGAGTTTGACATGTACACTGAAGTGATGAGTATATGGACAAACTAGCACATTCTTGTCCTTCAACAGAACATGGCTGGGCATCACCAGGAGGAGGGTCCATCAACTTCCACAGCACAGCTTGACACAGTGAGATTGTCGGTCAATACCATGTTAAATCTGTAACATGTAGAACTGTAGGAATTAAATGTTGTCCATGTTTCCCAGTTACCAGTAAAGGAGTTGTACCAGGTGCACCTCCTGAAAACAATACAAAAAATAGAAAAATAAATGGTGTACCTGGATCGGAAGATTTAAAAAACCGACCTTGAAATTCTATTACTGGAACGCCAGTTGAGGTGGGTGCATTGTCATGGTGAAACAGGTGAATATGTTAATGGTTGGAACTATATTACAAATCCTGACTGTTGCTTTTGTACTTGTAGGGAATAAAGAAGAACCAAATCACATGTGAATTTGTCTTGTATTTTATTTTTAATCAAAAGTAATTTCTTGCGATGAGGTCCCTTGCAGCCCTTCCATCCTGGACGTCGGCAGGGATGGGATAGTCATCCGCAGGGTCATTGATTTGTATGGCAGGGTGTTGCTCTCCTCTAATAATTGCAATATTATGGAGAACAACACATGCCACAATGATGTCACATGCCCTCTCTGGGGTGACCCTGAGCTTCTGCAGGCACTGGAACCGGGATTTGAGTATCCCTAAGGTCATCTCAACCCGGGCTCTAGTCCTGCAGTGGGCCACATTAAAACGTTGTTGGGGCCCCAGCTCAGGGTCAGGGTAAGGGGTCAACAGAGAGGGCTGGCATGGATAGCCACGATCCCCCAGCAGGTAGCCATCAAACTCTCCTGTAATTACAGGACACATTTGAGTGCATATAAAAAGGGAGACAACAAACTTTGTACAAGGCTTTAGCTTCCTTACCACGTGCAAATCTGTTGCTCAGACGACACTCCCGGTAGATCCGGGAGTTATGCACCGAGCCAGGCCACTTGGCTTCAACATTTGTCACAATGTAAGCTGCATCACATATCTTTACAGTGCAGAGAATGACATGAGTTAGTTGTAATGTATACTTTTTCATGTACATATTTTTTAAGATGGTAGGTCACATACCTGGACATTGATGCTGTGAAAGGATTTCCTATTCACATAGTCCGCTTCATTTTCTGCAGGCGCAGTAATGGGGATTTGTGTCCCATCAACGCACCCCATCACATTTGGAAGGCCTGCAAAATGACAGCTAATTAAGCTACTGACCCCACTCTCATAATTTAAAATAACAGAATATATGATTTCTACATTAGTCGCCACCTGCAATCCTGTGGAATTCCTCCTTGATGTTTCTAACAGGTTTGTGCCCGGGGAACACCACCATCACTGGTAACAGGCGTTTAAGGGCGAGGCTCACCTTTCTTACAGCCCTACACACTGTAGCTTTGCCTATGTGCCTATGTTACAGGTTGGCACTCTAGTGGACACAAATAATTGTCTGGCACTATGCCACCTAGGAACATGAAGCAGCAGCCTCATTGCATCATTGTATGCTACCTTAAGCCTCTGCATACTGTTTTTCTTATAGTTAGACCACAATTGAGCAGTATATAATGGTGTAATGTAGGTTCTGATGTAGTGCTGTTCTTTGAGGAAGAAGGCCCCCGACACAGGATCGCTTTTAACTCACTTTGTGTTTAGCTTTAGGTATATTATCTATGAAGCAAAAGGAGAGGTATGTATAGTTCACGCGTGGGGCGACCCGTAGCTGGATATCTGTCCAGATACCCAGCCTCTAGGGTTTCTCCCCTTCCCCCGGATGTGTGGTTTGGTAGTACCTGGGCAGGCGTGGCCTCTATGACGCATACTATGCTCTGATTGGCTCGTGTTGAGCGCCCGCCCCCAGTGTATTATGTGTGCCGCCATCTGGTGGCCAGGTGCGGTTAATACAACTTATACTGTATATTTGTTTCTATTCCCTAGTGGCTATGTGAGGATATTACAGTCTGTTGATACATATGTGCGGTTATACATTCGTCACACTGAACAGGGAGCACTTCACAGAGTCAGAGCACATAGAAAACTTCCTTATAAGCATGTTAGCTTGAGAATAAATTTTAAGGCGCTGTCGGTAGAGGTCTTTGTCATCCGTCCAGTCATCGTATATGACATGTCCTAGATATTTAATTTCCTCACACACAGCAAGAGGACTGTCTGACAAATAAAAGGTTGGAAAAGTTGATTTCCTGTCCTTGGCACTTCTCACTATCATTGTGGCTTTTCTTGGTACACATGGTATCTGGCAAAAACTCCCATATCTCCCTGATAATTATCGGGGTGATATCGGAGTTTTACAGAGTAGTTACCCTGTAAGAAAGGTGGAACTGTACTGTAAAAGGAAGCGTGGTTTGTTTCAATGATATTACTTTAGCTCCCAAGTAGTACACACGAGGCCAGAGGTCTTTGTTAGAAAACAGGGTTTATTTTCCAGGTCGAACCAACCCGTGAGAACTGGGTTTAAAGAGAAAAATAATTCAAATAAATAAATACAATTGACAATATGCAAATGTACAGGTTTTTTTAGCAGCACAACAGGTGCATTTACACCAAAAACCACTACACACACCTCACATACAGTCCGCAACTCAATATTAACTTGTAAATTTACAAACTTAACTTACATACATATTCACCACTTTACATCGTATGCAAATCACCATCACGCACCAACCATGCAATGGAATGCAACATAATACAATCGTTCATGTTCTTCATAGACATAAATAAAAGATAAACATGCCTCGTCCACTGCTAACTACTTAAGGAGGGAATTTTCTTGTATGCTTCTTCCTTGTCCTTTATAGTTGTTCTACTTTAAGTGCCTTTAGCTTTTAACTTTAACTTATAGCTTATAGAACGTGCTGCTTCTTTCGCGCTGTTTGGCTAGGTACGTTGCTAAAAGGTGTGGAGTAGGAAACATATGCCGGCGGCAATTAGTTCCGCCCCAATGCCATTATAAACAGTAGGAACAAAAAAAACGGGAGGTTAACAAATTAAACAAACGGCCAATGTGCGGCAGTTACAATTACCATATACTTTCCTGGTAATTGTAGATTATAATCATCTACCACCCATTAGGGTGTGTAGTTTTGAACATGGTATCATGGTATAGTTGCAAGTTATCAAGTAAATACTGGGTAATTACCAGGTAAAAATCAGAGTCATTACTACCCTCACTGTCACTACACAGGTTGATTGGTAATACATAATCTATAATTCCTGGATAAATACCTGGTAGTTTTCAGTATATATCTAGTAAATACTGGGTAACTTGTTGGTATTTACCAGGTAAATATCAGGTAACTACCAGGTAAATAAGTGGTAGTTACCAGGTAAATATGCAATCATTTTTGAGTAAATACCTGGTAAGTACCAGGTAAATATATAAGTTATTATCACCCTAACAAAGTCACATATAGACACACAGTGGGTTTATTGTCTACAATATGCAATTGCAGGATATCTACCAGGTAATTATTGGGTAAATACCTGGTAGATGTCAGGAAAATATCTAGCAAATATCAGGTAACTTGTTGGTATTTACCAGATAAATATGTAATTAAATACTCGGTAATTACCTGGTAAGTACTTGGTAATTGCAAGGTAATTACATTTAATTACCTGTTATTACTTAGTAAATACATTTTATTACCAGGTAATTACCTGGTAATTACCGGACTGTAAAAGGAAGGGTTACCAGCTAATCTGTTCAGAAATTTGTCCTCATGCTCATATGATTCAGAGTCAAGAGTAATATTTTTTTTGTTCGACCATTTCTGTTTACAGTTTAAAATGAACATTTTAGTGCATCCCAGTGCATGTCAATGCAAGTCACATATCCAGGATCTCTTAGAAAATGCATGGTTTTGGTTGTTTAGCCTGTTTCCATTATATTAAGGGTATAGCATATAAACCTATTAAAACTTGGTTTCAAGTCATAACCTCAAAATGTTAAACGAAAAATAGATGACTTAAAAGGTCAATACAAATGAATTCCGTATGCAAAGATTCTCTCTGTCTCTCTCACTGTCTTTCTCTCTTTTTCTCACACTCTGGTTGAACCCCCTCTCTCTTTCTCTGTTTATTTGATATACCATTTTATACATTCTGTTGTCAGTCTAGTTTGATCATCTTTTTTGATCAGTTTAACCATCAGTGATCAGTGTTCCAGGAGACCATCAAGTTAACCATCAGTGATCAGTGTTCTAGGAGACCATCAGGTTAACCATCAGTGGTCAGTGTTCCAGTAGAAAACAAAAAGTTATTGGAGAGTTCTTTGAGAGTTCTTTGACTTTATAAATAAAGTATTTTCATCCCCCTTCCCAACAGTGTGTGCTGAGATCATTCATTTCCAGTGTGAGAGACCCACTGTAAAATATTTGCTATTGTTAATAAATGATATAAGAAATATTTGTAAATAATTAGTGCCACGGGGCCATCGCACCGAGCACTGGTCCCTACAGCTAAAGCTGAAGGGACCAGTGCTTGGGGCGAAGCCCCCAGCACTATTGTTATACTGTGGATTTTTTCTTATTATTCCTCTTCCGGACTAATTTTGATTCGCTACTAGTCCTACAACTCTTCGAGTTGTAGGACAAATGATATATCAAAATGTGCGTCTTCATCGGGATCGGTGTGCTATTGAATTTCTTAAAATAATACGAAAAAATAATACGCTGTTTTTCGCGACGTAAGTCGCGAAAAACAGCGGAAAAAGTCCCATAGAGAATGAATGGGAGGAGGTAAAAAAACGAAGACTTTTCGTCGACTGTCTGCTGCTCCGGCATACTTTCACCTAGAAACTCAATTTAACCTTTAAACAGTAGACACAAGTCTTGTGTATTTGGTGTACTATTCCACGTTTTGATACGTCATATCGTTTTTAATCAATCACTGATCAATGACCATGATCATTTTGGGAGAAATTATGAGATTATAATGGGTGTGTATTGCGAGGAATGTTCGTGTCAGAGTGCAGGTTAGAGTGGGAGAGAGCCCAAAATTAATCCAGATTTTTTTCTCTTTCTACACTGCTCCTGGCCACAATTTACACTTTGCACACATGATTTTTTCCAAATTTGTAGACATACTTGTTCTGTCTCTCACAATGTGCTCAAATAATCAGAGAGACCTACAGAATTTGAATTAGCAGCCTCTAAGTGCGGCCAGTCTGTCTCTTCTCCTCATTAACTCCAATACAAATATTTTCAGCGAGAAGCAGAACGGACCCCTGTTTTAAACTTGCAAGTGTGTCCACAATATCTACTGTAGAAACACTTTAGAAACACCAAATCATTCAGGAAGTCCTTACAGTGATGATGGTCTTGTTTTTTTTCTGATACGTGCTACCGTTTTGTCAGAATAAGCCCAAATGTGAGACCAGCGCAGAGGCAGAAAAGCGCTATTTTCTCAACGTTTCTTTCAGCCTCAGCCTGGGGGCTATCGCGCGCAGGTGTGCGCGCGTGATCTAATTACGATTGGTTAGTCAGTTTAACTGGCGCGAGGCTGTTGTCAGGCAAACTCTACAGATATCGCTCGTCTGATTGGACGGCGGATACAAAAGGACTCCTATTGGTCACTGCCTATCTGCTCTTCCGCGTTGATCACGGTACACAGGAAAACATTGCTTTATGATGGCCGCGGTACACGGGAAAGAGATGGCGGCGGGACACGGGAACTGCTTCTGGTAAGATTCGCCGTTTTGAATCTCAAACACAGGTCCACGGTGGTGTGTTAAAACCCACGCGCGTGCGCACTCGCGTTATTTTTTTTCTTTTCCAATAGCCGCGCTACAACGACCCAGCTGAAACACGGGAGGACACGCTATATTTATCAAAGCTTTGGTCGCCGTGCTTAGGCTATAGCCACACCACTAGGTTTTGTATCTCAAATGGATGATTTGTTTATACACTTTTACACCAGTCAGCAAATACGGTACAGGTCCACCGTGGTGTGTTAAAACCCGCCGTACACACGCACGCACACACACACACACACACACACACACACACACACACACACAGACACACACACACACACACACACACACGACGGGAGAACGCGCTGTTTTATCAAAGCTTGGTCGCCGTGCTTAGGCTTAGGGCTTTCTTAAGAACACACAATGAAAAGTAATACTCTTTGGATGAGACTGAAACTCTCCGTTTAATGGCGCATAATCACTCCTCGCTAGAACAACATTACCTCCTCACCGGAACCACACACACATCGCCAATCACCATGGCAACTCCATAAACAAATCCCATTTACACTAGTCCCCACTGGAGTGTTACATTACGTTTTGAATCTCAAATGGACCATTGGTTTATACACTTTTACACCAGTCAGCAAATATGCTACAGGTCCACAGTTGTGTGTGAAAACCCGCCGCACACACGCGCACACACGCGTTTTTTTTTTTTTTTTTTCAATAGCCCTGCAGTATATAGACCCGGCTGAAACACGCTGTATTTATCAAATTGATTGGGTCTTATTAGTCATATATACCAGTCAGCAAATATGCTACAGGTCCACAGTGGTGTGTTAAAACCCGCCGCACACACGCACACACACGCGTTTTTTTTTTCTTTCTATTAGCCCCGCTGTATGTCGACCCGGCTGAAACACGGGAGGACACGCTGTATTTATCAAATTGATTGGGTCTTATTAGTCATACATACCATTTGTCATTTAATCCTTCTTGTGTGGGTACTCCTTTCCCATTGCCATGGCTTGCTACGCGACGGATAATGCGCTCTGTAGCGCTCCAATCAGTGGCGGTTATAGGGTGGGGGCCAGCGGGGGCCAGTGCCCCCGGAACTCTGAGTCCGGACCCCAGAGTTATTAAAATACAATTAATCGGTATTTTAATGAATTAATGACACATTTAAGTATGTATTTCCAATTTTAATTAATTAATGGCACATTTAAGTCATTATTTAATGGTGTATTTATTTATTTTTGGCACTTTTATTCCTCCATAAACTGAGGAGAAGAGACAGACTGGCCGCACTTAGAGGCTGCTAATTCAAATTCTGTAAGTCTCTCTGATTATTTGAGCACATTGTGAGAGACAGAACAAGTATGTCGGTTGGTATGATGTCCAAATCAAAAATATGCTTTAAACTTGTTAAAACAATATTTTAGATGTTTGTTTAAATGTATAGTTTCCATTTCTGTTGGTGTCATAGTATTTCATATGACATTTCTACCATTTTTAACCAGTTAAAGAATCACAGTCCCATTAAATTGTCAAATGGTGTAACTACTAAAGCATGATAAGTATTAAATAATTCACCCTCCTAGAAGCTATGCAAGTGTATTAATGAAAATAAGTTATCTATTATGAAATATCATCTCAAAGTATATTTAAAATATTTTATTTCTAAATAATAAAATTACATAGTCATATGGGTTTTTGTTGTACTGTGCAAGTCAATATGCCATAGACATGAATGTTTTTTCTCTATTCTTGGGTCAGTTGTTTTAAAATTATTTTAAATTTCATTTTTACAGTGTAGTAGAGTGCTAAAATCATATGCATAGTAACTTTTTTGCTTAATATCAGATTTTTACTAGAAACACTGGTTACGCCAGTTGACATTTATTGGTTACACCAACTGACCGTACTATCTAAACAGAGAATGACAAGCAATTGACACATGAAATTCAATGGAAAGTCATGGAGTAAAATGATTAAAGGTATTTTAATAGTGTGAACACACTCTAATAGATTTGTTTTTCATAACACATAAACAGTATACTTAACAATGAAGAAATGGATTGACCTCTTATTTCAATTCTAAAAAATTACACTTTTAAAGGACAAATATCTAAGAACAATTCATACATCAATTCATACAACAATTCATTCATATTCATCATATTACATTAAAAACAATCATGTCAACAATCAAATTTGAGAACATTTCAAACATTCATATCTCATTTGATAACACATCCTAGCTTTGAGCCTGGAATTTCTTCCAGTCCTCTGTTGTGAGCCTGGAATGACGGGAGTTGACAGGCTCTGGCTCAGAGATCACAGAGAGCACATCAGCTTCATAGTAGAAGAGGAGGTCGGGTGGCTGAGGCCAGGTGAAGACATTCTTTGCCCCCAGCTGTTTCATGCAGCTCACCTCTATCTCATCACCCACAACCTGAGTGATCTGCCCCACAAAAGGCTTACCCTCATAATTGACAACAATGAATTTGCCTTTCTGATTTAGGCTGGGTGGTTCTGGGGCTTCTGACACACTCCTGAAGTCTACTTTCGATGGACTGTAACATTTGCAATCTGCTGCTGCTGGTCTTGAACAGAAGCATGAAATGTCTCTGTACAGAATTGTGGCTGGCTCTGTTGAGATGACTTGATGCAGCTTCATGGTGCCTTTTACAGCTGGCACAAGCTCTGGCACTTTTTCATCAAACTTTTCAACATCCTCCTCAGATATCCAGTAGAAGTTAACGGTAGACTTCTGTTTAATCAGGAAGTCATAAACATCCTCAGGGGTCTGCAAATCTTTTCCTCTCTGCACTGCTGTATCGGCTATACGCTTCACAGTTGCTCCAACTCCATCAGGTGCGCCTTTCCCGTGTGCTTTCTCACTGAAATTCCAAGTCACACTCTTGAAACCTAAGAGAAAAGGTACAGTACTCAAGAGGTAAAAGTTCTTTCGATTCCTGTTTTACAGGCCCATCACTTATGATGTGGAGGGAGGAAGGTGGTGTTTCACATTTTGTCATGGCATCTCTCACAACAGGTTCTAAATGTGCCCACACAGCCCGTTCGTCATGGCGAAGACAGCCAGAGATGGTGGCATAGGTGTGAGTGGCATTACCTGTGTATGCCACACAGGTGTGGATGGTGGCCTGTTTCCGGCTGCTGCCGAAGTGAAATGGCTGGACCTCGCGATTCAATTTACAACTATAATTCTCAGAGAAATCAATATGAATGCACAGTTAATCTCTAAGCAGAGAGTGCTTCAACTCCCTTAGGGACTGGGTCTGGTGCAGCCAGTTAAACTGATGGCGTGTGAAGGGGTCTATTTTCTGGTTTAGGAGACCAAGAAGGTCTGCCGTGCTGCCACTCTTTTCAATTTTGTGATATTTTGCACATGTTTTCTCCTCCACTGTAACAACAATCCTCTCCCACTGCTCCCATGTGATGATACTATTATCTAGTGGGCCCACAAACTCCACCTCGTTGTAGCAACATTTCGCACATAAGCGGTACATGCATTTCTGATTGGTTGAGTCACAAACAATGGCTTCCAGGAGATCCGAAATGCTGTTGGTCAACAGAATGCCTTTCTGACAGAGCCTGTCAACAATCATTTTAAAGTTGTCATGGTCAAAGCAGCTACATGTGATTCGGTCAGACTCTTTGGCTTGGGTAACATAGAAAGGGCAGTATCTTAGGAATTGTCGATAGGAGATTGCATGGTGTTTCAGGGCAGTTGTGTTATAGTTGGAGTGGAGGTCTTTCAGAGAATGAAGAAGTACTCTCCTTTGGTGTTTCATTTTATTTTTTGTAACTGTGTCTTTCTTACCCGACAGCATGCAGCTATTCTCGTCTCTACAGAGAAAGCTTACAACCCTCTCCTTTTTCTCCTCTGCAATTTTCTTTTTGTCTCTCTTGTTGCTCACACTTACATCCTTTCCTTTCTTCACTTTGAGCTTATCAACTTTACGTTGCAGCTTTTTTGCTTTCAGTCTTTCACTCTTAAGTTCCTTCCTTATTTTGATTAGCTCAAACCTTAGCTTTTCCCTTTCCTTCAGCACTGCTCTATGTCTGCTGGTGCTTTTCTGCTCTGCCCTCACAGGAGTTGAGGATGCCCGTGGTCTCTCTAAACGTGGCTGCACATAGTCATGGTCAGTAACATCCACTAAAGGCAATAGAGGGCCATTAAGCTGGTCATCTGGTGTTGAATTCAGTGAGGGAGGAGTAAGGTTCAAAACTTCAGCAAGCACCCTTTTCCTCTCTCTGTACTTTCTCTGATACTGTTTCCACTTTTCCCTCATCTGCACCTGTTTTTCCCTGGGCAGATCTGCGACTGGGATGTTTGTGATCTTTCCCTGTCTCTTTGTCCTTTGATAGCTAAGAGTAAAAAAGATGAATAAAACTGTTAATCTTATGGCCTTAATTCTTCTATTTTAATGTCACATCTCTCACTAAAACTACCCTTTCAGAAGATCTACATCACTGATTTTACTTTCTCGTGTGTGTGTGTGTGTTAGGGCTGTCAAAATTGCTCAAAAATGACATTTGAATATTCCCTCTTAAAAAAACACATATATTCGAATATATTCGAATATCTATATTTGCGCATTATGTCAATGACGTGCATTACGTCAATAACAGGACAAACTAATACAACGAGACATAACTACTTGTATAGGTCGTTTATTTAAGTTTAAACATATTTGGCAACATATTACCTACCCACAATAAGTAAATGAACTAATCAGGGGGGGGGTGCTACGCGGGTGCTGCGCGGTCGGGTCCGCGGCTAGCGGGTCTGTTGCTGGCGGGTCCGCGGCAATCGCTGAGCGATTGTTGACCGGGGGGGCTACGCGATTGTTGAAGCGGGGGGAGCTGCGCGATTGTAGACGGCAGTGGGTGCTGCGCGGTCGGGTCCGCGGCTAGCGGGTCCGTTGCTGGCGGGTCCGCGGCAATCGCGCCAAATTTTTAGATTACTCGCCAGAGTGGCGAGTGGTCTTCATAAATTACTCGACAAATACAAAAATTACTCGCATTTGGCGAGTAAAACAGCCTTATTTCAACCCCTGGAACTAATGGCCAAGACCGCAGACCTCGCTCTCGCTCGCTCTCGCTCCCCCTCACTCTCTCTGCGCATACTGGTTTAAATAAACAACAGCAATAAACAAATGCTGAGTGCTGATCAAGAGTTTTGTGCAAGCAATCCCGACTCATGTCCCAAATGTGGCAGGCTTCATTCAGTGATTGAAACAAATATAACATTAATTGAAGTTTACGCCCACTCGCAAAGCAGAAAGAACGCGCCGCGGCTGGCGCAAGTGTGTTTTTCCACATTCGAATATTAATTTTCACCTTCGAATGTCTGTTTTTAAAAACTATTCGAATATATATTCGAATTTTGAATATTCGTTGACAGCCCTAGTGTGTGTGTGCGTGCGTGTAGTATACCTTTCCTTTCTTTTAGCCAGATAATTCGCCCTTGCAGCAGGATCTGCATTTACCCGCGCTCTGTGGCGAGTCACTTTTTCTTTACTTGTAAGAGGCATCTGTTTGGAGAAGAGGAGAGATGGTGCAACAATCAACAAATCATTTTATCATTATTTATAATAATAATTATAATTATAATAATAATAATGTAATATGTAATAATAATAATGTAATAATAATTATTATTATTATAATAATAATGTAATAATAATAAATAATTAAATAATACTACTACTAGGCCTACTAATAATAAATATAATAATAATAATATAACAATAGCAATATTCATGATAATAATACAAAAAATATGAATTAACATTACAAAAGTAGAACTTTTGTCCATAAATTGATCAAATTAGCCTTATAAAGGAAGAGGTGCAATGGTGTAACCCGGTTACACCATTGCACATTTCAAATTGAGACCAAAATTTGCAGGCATTATTGTGGACGACTATGTAAACACTTAACCTTGGTTCGAATATTTAAAACTATTTTTCATATCAATGTGAATATTTTATGATCATTTATGTTTATTTACATTTTACTGAGGTCATACCATTTGACATGTAATCTAATCATACCTGACCATGATCTGAAAATACTTTATTTTGTCAAATTTTAGAGAGTTACTAACCTTGACTTGTGGCAGTTGGGGTCTTCAGGGGTCCTTCCATTTGATATCACATCCTGTCACATGATCTTCTAGCTCAAAATATTCAAAATGGCTCCCAAAAGGGTGGTTACACCAGTTGACATACCAGAAGTTTGACTTGGCACACATAGTTCCCCATGTTAATAGAAATATTCAGAACTACCATGTTTCTATAATATTATTTGGTATTAAACAGTACTTGTTTTAAATTATGCCAATGTATTTCAGAGGGTGTTTAGAACATTATTACACATTTTTACAACAACTTATATAATTGGTGCTGCGTTTTTGTGGTTACACCATTTAGACAATTTTGCTAAAATTGTCTCAAAACTTAATAAAATCAGGCATTTCAAGATAGGGGGGCAAAGAAATATATATTTTTAACTAAATTATAACTTTATTATGAACTTTGCACATTTTTAAAGTTATTCAAACCTCAGGGACAGAAAAAAATGAGCGGCACGTCTTTCACCCAGACACAAGTCTTGTGTATTTGGTGTACTATTCCACGTTTTGATAGGTCATATCGTTTTTAATCAATCACTGATCAATGACCATGATCATTTTTGGAGAAATTATGAGATTATAATGGGTGTGTATTGCGAGGAATGTTCCCGCCAGAGTCAGATTAGAGTGGGAGAGAGCCCAAAATTAATCCAGATTTTTTCTCTTTCCACGCTGCTCCTGGCCACAGTTTACACTTCACACACATGATTTTTTCCAGTTTTGTAGACATACTTGTTCTGTCTCTCACAATGTGCTCAAAAAATCAGAGAGACTTACAGAATTTGAATTAGCAGCCTCTAAGTGCGGCCAGTCTGTCTCTTCTCCTCATTGACTGCAATACAAATATTTTCAAATATTTTCAGAGAGAAGCAGAACGGACCCCTGTTTTAAACTTGCAAGTGTGTCCACAATATTTACTGTAGAAACACTTTAGAAACACCAAATCATTCAGGAAGTCCTTACAGTGATGATGGTCTTGTTTTTTTTCTGATACGTGCTACCGTTTTGTCAGAATAAGCCCAAATGTGAGACCAGTGCAGAGGCAGAAAAGCGCTATTTTTCTCAACGGTTCTTTCAGCCTCAGCCTGGGGGCTATCGCGCGCAGGTGTGCGCGCGTGACCTAATTACGGTTGGTTAGTCAGTTTAACTGGCGCTAGGCTGTTGTCAGGCAAACTCTACAGATATCCGTTGTCTGATTGGACGGCGGATACAAGAGGACTCCTATTGGTCAACGCCGATCTGCTCTTCCGCGTTCTTCACGCTACACAGGAAAACATTGCTATGATAGCCGCGGTACACGGGAAAGAGATGGCGGCGGGACACGGGCACTGCTTCTGGTAAGATTCGCCGTTTTGAATCTCAAATACAGGTCCACGGTGGTTTGTTAAAACCCACGCGCGCGCACACACACACACACACACACGGAGAACGCGCTGTTTTATCCGCGCGCACACACACGCGTTTTGTTTCAATGTCCGCGCATTATATGACTCAGCTGAAACACGGGAGGACGCGCTGTATTTATGAAAGCTTAGGGTACATTCACACTACGTTTTGAATGTCAAATGGACCATTGTTTTATACACTTTAACACCAGTTAGCAAATATGCTACAGGTCCACAGTTGTGTGTTAAAACCCGCTGCACACACGCACGCGTTTTTTTCCAATGTGAAACACGTGAGGACACGCTGTATTTATCAAATTGATTGGGTCTTATTAGTCATATATACCTTTTGTCATTTAATCCTTCTTGTGTGGGTACTCCGATCCCATTGCCATGCCTTGCTACGCGACGGATAATGCGCTCTGTAGCGCTCCAATCAGTGGCGGTTGTAGGGTGGGGGCCAGCGGGGGCCAGTGCCCCCCTAACTCTGAGTCCGGACCCCAGAGTTATTAAAATACAGTTAATCGGTATTTGAATGAATTAATGACACATTTAGGTATGTAATTCCAATTTTAATTAATTAATTGCACATTTAAGTAATTATTTAATGGTGTATTTATTTATTTTTGGCACTTTTAGTCCTCCATAAAACTGTACTGTATCTTGATTACTTGACTTGATTCGTGTGTGTGTGTGTGTGCGTGCAGACAACATGGAAGATCATCACGTGTGTGTGTGTGTGTGTGTGTGTGTTCTGACAACATGGAAGATCATCACGTGTGTGTGTGTGTGTGCAGACAACATGGACGATCATCGTGTGTGTGTGTGTGTGTGTGTGTGTGTGTGTGTGCAGATAACATGGAAGATCATTACTGCCCTCTCGCTTAACTCTACTCTGCCTGCAACCCTTTTCATCGTTTTTTTGTAACTTTGTTTCCCACATAATGAGGTTGAAAGGGCATAGGTTGCTGTATGAATAAGTACTTCAAAAAGGAATGTTTGTTGTAGGTGTGCTCCTTGTATATAATATCATAATGTCACTACATATTACATAATGTACTACACACTCGGGCAGTAGCCCCCGTGGCACTTTCAAAATTTCCCCCGAGGGAATTTTCTAGTTAGTGCCACGGGGCCATCGCACCGAGCACTGGTCCCTACAGTATCTTGGATACTGGACTGTCACTATTAACGTATAGACTGCTGTGTGTATGTGCACAAGAGAACCTGGGTGCAAAATGTATTTGCCAACGCTGCTGTGTTTTGTCTTGTCTCTCGGTGCATATATGTCAGATGATGCCATAATGCTAACAGTGCTTTCCTTGATTAATGCTGTACACATGGCATTTTTAATCTTTCACTGAGCTTTGTGAAAAATGTTGGCCTGACTAACTCTGAGTCTGGACCACCCTATGTCGCCGTATTACTGTGAATCATTTTTTAAATGTATTTATTTATTTCATTTCATTTTTATTCATTTTATTTTATTTTATTTTATTTCATTTTTTAAATTTCAATTCTTACAGACACGCACGCACACACGGACAACCACCTATGAAACTGAAAACGTAGTAGTGTGGATGTAGCCTTCGGCAGCAGATCGGCTTGACCTGTGTTCGTATTTATACTTTGAAGCTGCTCATGCAGTGATCAGTGTTGGCGGTTGTCGTTGATTTCCTGTCAATGGTCAAAGTAGGTGTGTGTCTGCATCTGTGTGAATAAATGCGTACTGTTACTGACCAATATCTTAAATATTTTAGGGAGGATGGCCACAGATCCAGGAAGAAGACCTCCAGAGGACCACAGCTAAAGACAGCAACCCAACAGACAAGTAAGAGACATTTACCCCTGCATTGTCATTGATTTCATGACAATGGTTAATGTAGGTTGTGTCTGTTTTTCTGTGAATAAATGCTTCAACACTCTGATAACTGTTACTGAACAATGTGTTAAATATTTTAGGGAGGATGACAACAAATCTTGGAAGACGAGGACCAAATATCAAGACAGCAAGTCAGCAGAAGAAAAGTAAGAGACATCTGATCATTTCCAACTGACATTTCCAACTGACATTCTAACAGCTCAAACACAGACACAAACACACAGACACAGACAGACAGACAGAGACACACACACGCACACACGGACAAACACACCAACACCTGCTTTATTTTCTTGCGTGACTTACATGACTTCCTCAATAATATATGGGGACGACTGGGCCAGAGTCAGGCACACTCAAAATTTCTTTAGAAATGTTCTAGTTATTCTTATTGAGTGTGCCTGAAAGCACACTATATGTTATCCACCGGGCTTATTATTGAGTGTGCCTGAAAGCACACTATATGTTATCCACCGGGCTTATTATTGAGTGTGCCTGAAAGCACACTATCTATTATCCACCGGGCTTATTATTAGTGCCACGGTGCCATCGCACCGAGCACTATTGTTATACTGTGGATTTTTTCTTATTATTAGTGCCACGGTGCCATCGCACCGAGCACTATTGTTATACTGTGGATTTAATTCTTATTATTAGTGCCACGGTGCCATCGCACCGAGCACTATTGTTATACCGTGGATTTTTTTCTTATTATTATTGAGTGTGCCTGAAAGCACACTATCTATTATCCACCGGGCTTATTATTATTATTATTATTATTATTGAGTGTGCCTGAAAGCACACTATCTATTATCCACCGGGCTTATTATTATTGAGTGTGCCTGAAAGCACACTATCTATTATCCACCGGGCTTATTATTATTGAGTGTGCCTGAAAGCACACTATCTATTATCCACCGGGCTTATTATTGAGTGTGCCTGAAAGCACACTATCTATTATCCACCGGGCTTATTATTATTATTGAGTGTGCCTGAAAGCACACTATCTATTATCCACCGGGCTTATTGAGTGTGCCTGAAAGCACACTATCTATTATCCACCGGGCTTATTGAGTGTGCCTAAAAGCACACTATCTATTATCCACCGGGCTTATTGAGTGTGCCTGAAAGCACACTATCTATTATCCACCGGGCTTATTGAGTGTGCCTGAAAGCACACTATCTATTATCCACCGGGCTTATTGAGTGTGCCTGAAAGCACACTATCTATTATCCACCGGGCTTATTATTGAGTGTGCCTGAAAGCACACTATCTATTATCCACCGGGCTTATTATTATTATTATTATTCTTACGTTTCTTACACGTTTTTTCGGTCGACTTCTCCTCCCGCAGCTTTGGTCACACATACACAAAAAAGGTATCAAAACGTGCGGCTCTTCCGGGGCAAGTGTGCTAAGACTTTTGTGAAAATAATACGAATTTTTCGCGACGTAAGTCACGAAAAACAGCGAAAAAAGTCCCATAGAGAATGAATGGGAGGAGGTAAAAAAAACAAGACTTTTCGTACTGGCTACTGCTGTCTGCTGCTCTGGCATACTTTCACCTAGAAACTCAATTTGAACATTAAACAGTAGACACAAGTCTTGTGTATTTGGTGTACTATTCCACGTTTTAAAAGGTCATATCGTTTTTAATCAATCACTGATCAATGACCATGATCATTTTGGGATAAATTATGAGATTATAATGGGTGTGTATTGCGAGGAATGTTCGTGCTAGAGTGCAGGTTAGAGTGGGAGAGAGAGAAGCAGAACGGACCCCTGTTTTAAACTTGCAAGTGTGTCTTGCAAGTGTAAGCTACACAGACATATTATATATCAAACTGTTCGCCTGAATCCCGGGATTCCTACGGTGTAAATATCTAAGCTGTGACATGTATACTTTTTGAGTTAGACCGTTTGAAGCCAGCCCTGCTTTCCTCATAGAGAATAGTGGCAGTTTGGAGAGAAGCAGAGTGAGGGACAAAGTGGCAGTTGGCAATCAATACACACGCGCAGCCGCCCCCTCCCCCCACTGGAGTAGTGGGGGGAGGGGCGGCTGCGTAACCCGTTTCTATGACTACTGTATTAGTAGAAGTAGCATGTTCGTGTCAGAGTGCAGGTTAGAGTGGGAGAGAGCCCAAAATTAATCCAGATTTTGTCTCTTTCCACGCTGCTCCTGGCCACAGTTTACATTTTACACACATGATTTTTTCCAGTTTTGTAGACATACTTGTTCTGTCTCTCACAATGTGCTCAAAACATCAGAGAGACTTACAGAATTTGAATTAGCAGCCTCTAAGTGCGGCCAGTCTGTCTCTTCTCCCCATTGACTGCAATACAAATATTTTCAAATATTTTCAGAGAGAAGCAGAACGGACCCCTGTTTTAAACTTGCAAGTGTGTCTTGCAAGTGTAAGCTACACAGACATATTATACATCAAACCGTTCGCCTGAATCCCGGGATTCCTACGGTGTAAATATCTAAGCTGTGTCATGTATACTTTTTGAGTTAGACCGTTTGAAGCCAGCCCTGCTTTCCTCATAGAGAATAGTGGCAGTTTGGAGAGAAGCAGAGTGAGGGACAAAGTGGCAGTTGGCAATCAATACACACGCGCAGCCGCCCCCTCCCCCCACTGGAGTAGTGGGGGGAGGGGCGGCTGCGTAACCCGTTTCTATGACTACTGTATTAGTAGAAGTAGCATGTTCGTGTCAGAGTGCAGGTTAGAGTGGGAGAGAGCCCAAAATTAATCCAGATTTTGTCTCTTTCCACGCTGCTCCTGGCCACAGTTTACATTTTACACACATGATTTTTTCCAGTTTTGTAGACATACTTGTTCTGTCTATCACAATGTGCTCAAAACATCAGAGAGACTTACAGAATTTGAATTAGCAGCCTCTAAGTGCGGCCAGTCTGTCTCTTCTCCCCATTGACTGCAATACAAATATTTTCAAATATTTTCAGAGAGAAGCAGAACGGACCCCTGTTTTAAACTTGCAAGTGTGTCTTGCAAGTGTAAGCTACACAGACATATTATACATCAAACTGTTCGCCTGAATCCCGGGATTCCTACGGTGTAAATATCTAAGCTGTGACATGTATACTTTTTGAGTTAGACCGTTTGAAGCCAGCCCTGCTTTCCTCATAGAGAATAGTGGCAGTTTGGAGAGAAGCAGAGTGAGGGACAAAGTGGCAGTTGGCAATCAATACACACGCGCAGCCGCCCCCTCCCCCCACTGGAGTAGTGGGGGGAGGGGCGGCTGCGTAACCCGTTTCTATCACTACTGTATTAGTAGAAGTAGCATGTTCGTGTCAGAGTGCAGGTTAGAGTGGGAGAGAGCTCAAAATAAATCCAGATTGTTTCTCTTTCCACGCTGCTCCTGGCCACAGTTTACACTTTACACACATGATTTTTTCCAGTTTTGTAGACATACTTGTTCTGTCTCTCACAATGTGCTCAAAACATCAGAGAGACTTACAGAATTTGAATTAGCAGCCTCTAAGTGCGGCCAGTCTGTCTCTTCTCCCCATTGACTGCAATACAAATATTTTCAAATATTTTCAGAGAGAAGCAGAACGGACCCCTGTTTTA
This sequence comes from Merluccius polli, assembly GCA_030340625.1. Taxonomy (NCBI): domain Eukaryota; kingdom Metazoa; phylum Chordata; class Actinopteri; order Gadiformes; family Merlucciidae; genus Merluccius; species Merluccius polli. The sequence continues at coordinate 321,481 of JAOPHQ010004846.1, forward strand.
AACTTGCAAGTGTGTCTTGCAAGTGTAAGCTACACAGACATATTATATATCAAACTGTTCGCCTGAATCCCGGGATTCCTACGGTGTAAATATCTAAGCTGTGACATGTATACTTTTTGAGTTAGACCGTTTGAAGCCAGCCCTGCTTTCCTCATAGAGAATAGTGGCAGTTTGGAGAGAAGCAGAGTGAGGGACAAAGTGGCAGTTGGCAATCAATACACACGCGCAGCCGCCCCCTCCCCCCACTGGAGTAGTGGGGGGAGGGGCGGCTGCGTAACCCGTTTCTATGACTACTGTATTAGTAGAAGTAGCATGTTCGTGTCAGAGTGCAGGTTAGAGTGGGAGAGAGCTCAAAATGAATCCAGATTGTTTCTCTTTCCACGCTGCTCCTGGCCACAGTTTACACTTTATACACATGATTTTTTCCAGTTTTGTAGACATACTTGTTCTGTCTCTCACAATGTGCTCAAAAAATCAGAGAGACTTACAGAATTTGAATTAGCAGCCTCTAAGTGCGGCCAGTCTGTCTCTTCTCCTCATTGACTGCAATACAAATATTTTCAGAGAGAAGCAGAACGGACCCCTGTTTTAAACTTGCAAGTGTGTCTTGCAAGTGTAAGCTACACAGACATATTATATATCAAACTGTTCGCCTGAATCCCGGGATTCCTACGGTGTAAATATCTAAGCTGTGACATGTATACTTTTTGAGTTAGACCGTTTGAAGCCAGCCCTGCTTTCCTCATAGAGAATAGTGGCAGTTTGGAGAGAAGCAGAGTGAGGGACAAAGTGGCAGTTGGCAATCAATACACACGCGCAGCCGCCCCTCCCCCCACTGGAGTAGTGGGGGGAGGGGCGGCTGTGTAACCCGTTTCTTTGACTACTGTCAAAGGTGTTTCCTACTAATTAAGGTCGGTTAGTCAGTGGCCCGAGGCTGTTGTCAGGCAAACTCTACAGATATCCGTCGTCTGATTGGACGGCGGATACAAGAGGACTCCTATTGGTCAACGCCAATCTGCACTTCCGCGTTTATCAAGCTTTTTTTTTTTTTTTAAATTAATTAATTTTAAAAAAACATTTGATTTTTTTTTTTTTTTTTAATTACATTTTTTTTTTTTTTTTTTTTTTTTTTTTGCGTTTATCAAACTACACACTGATTGGACGGCGGATACAAGAGAACTCCTATTGGTCAACGCCAATCTGCACTTCCGCGTTTATCAAGCTTTTTTTTTTTTTTTTTAATTAATTAATTTTAAAAAAAAATTATTATTATTATTATTTTTTTAATTAATTACATTTTTTTTTTTTTTTTTTTTTTTTTTTTTTTGCGTTTATCAAACTACACACTGATTGGACGGCGGATACAAGAGAACTCCTATTGGTCAACGCCGATCTGCTCTTCCGCGTTTATCAAGCTTTTTTTTTTTTTTTTTTTTTAAATTAATTAATTAATTAATTTAAAAAAAATTAAATTAATTTTTTTTTTTTTTTTGCGTTTATCAAGCTACACAGGAAAACAACACCTTTATGATGGCGGCGGTGAACAGGAACTGCTTCTGGTGAGATTCACCGTTTTGAATCTCAAATACAGGTCCACGGTGGTGTGTTAAAACCCACGCGCGCGCGCGCACACAAACACACACACACACACGAGAATGCGCTGTTTCATCCGCGTGCACACACACACACACACAGGAGAATGCGCTGTTTCATCCGCGCGCACACACACACACACACACAGGAGAACGCGCTGTTTCATCCACGCGCACACACACACACATAAAACTGTACTGTATCTTGATTACTTGACTTGATTTGTGTGTGTGTGTGTGTGTGTGTGCAGACAACATGCAAGATCATCACGTGTGTGTGTGTGTGTGTGTGTGTGTGCAGACAACATTGAAGATCAGTACTGCCCTCTCGCTTAACTCTACTCTACACCAGCACCTGCTTGATTTTCTTGCATGACTTACATGACTTCCTCAATAATATATGGGGACGACTGGGCCAGAGCCAGGCACACTCAAAATTTCTTTAGAAATTTTCTAGTTATTATTATTATTCTTACGTTTCTTACACGTTTTTTCGGTCGACTTCTCCTCCCGCAGCTTTGGTCACACATACACAAAAAAGGTATCAAAACGTGCGGCTCTTCCGGGGCAAGTGTGCTAAGACTTTTGTGAAAATAATACGAATTTTTCGCGACGTAAGTCGCGAAAAACAGCGAAAAAAGTCCCATAGAGAATGAATGGGAGGAGGTAAAAAAACCAAGACTTTTCGTACTGCCTACTGCTGTCTGCTGCTCCGGCATACTTTCACCTAGAAACTCAATTTGAACATTAAACAGTAGACACAAGTCTTGTGTATTTGGTGTACTATTCCACGTTTTGATAGGTAATATCGTTTTTAATCAATCACTGATCAATGACCATGATCATTTTGGGATAAATTATGAGATTATAATGGGTGTGTATTGCGAGGAATGTTCCCGCCTTTTCCCGCCAGAGTGCAGGTTAGAGTGGGAGAGAGCCCAAAATTAATCCAGATTTTGTCTCTTTCCACGCTGCTCCTGGCCACAGTTTACACTTTACACACATGATTTTTTCCAGTTTTGTAGACATACTTGTTCTGTCTCTCACAATGTGCTCAAAAAATCAGAGAGACTTACAGAATTTGAATTAGCAGCCTCTAAGTGCGGCCAGTCTGTCTCTTCTCCTCATTGACTGCAATACAAATATTTTCAAATATTTTCAGAGAGAAGCAGAACGGACCCCTGTTTTAAACTTGCAAGTGTGTCTTGCAAGTGTAAGCTACACAGACATATTATATATCAAACTGTTCGCCTGAATCCCGGGATTCCTACGGTGTAAATATCTAAGCTGTGACATGTATACCTTTTGAGTTAGACCGTTTGAAGCCAGCCCTGCTTTCCTCATAGAGAATAGTGGCAGTTTGGAGAGAAGCAGAGTGAGGGACAAAGTGGCAGTTGGCAATCAATACACACGCGCAGCCGCCCCCTCCCCCCACTGGAGTAGTGGGGGGAGGGGCGGCTGCGTAACCCGTTTCTATGACTACTGTATTAGTAGAAGTAGCATGTTCGTGTCAGAGTGCAGGTTAGAGTGGGAGAGAGCTCAAAATAAATCCAGATTGTTTCTCTTTCCACGCTGCTCCTGGCCACAGTTTATACTTTACACACATGATTTTTTCCAGTTTTGTAGACATACTTGTTCTGTCTCTCACAATGTGCTCAAAAAATCCGAGAGACTTACAGAATTTGAATTAGCAGCCTCTAAGTGCGGCCAGTCTGTCTCTTCTCCTCATTGACTGCAATACAAATATTTTCAAATATTTTCAGAGAGAAGCAGAACGGACCCCTGTTTTAAACTTGCAAGTGTGTCTTGCAAGTGTAAGCTACACAGACAAATTATATATCAAACTGTTCGCCTGAATCCCGGGATTCCTACGGTGTAAATATCTAAGCTGTGACATGTATACTTTTTGAGTTAGACCGTTTGAAGCCAGCCCTGCTTTCCTCATAGAGAATAGTGGCAGTTTGGAGAGAAGCAGAGTGAGGGACAAAGTGGCAGTTGGCAATCAATATACACGCGCAGCCGCCCCCTCCCCCCACTGGAGTAGTGGGGGGAGGGGCGGCTGTGTAACCCGTTTCTTTGACTACTGTCAAAGGTGTTTCCACTTGATCTAATTAAGGTCGGTTAGTCAGTGGCCCGAGGCTGTTGTCAGGCAAACTCTACAGATATCCGTCGTCTGATTGGACGGCGGATACAAGAGGACTCCTATTGGTCAACGCCAATCTGCACTTTCGCGTTTATCAAGCTTTTTTTTTTTTTTTTTTTTTTTTATTAATTAATTAATTTAAAAAAAACAAATTTATTTATTTTTATTTTTTTTGCGTTTATCAAACTACACACTGATTGGACGGCGGATACAAGAGGACTCCTATTGGTCAACGCCGATCTGCTCTTCCGCGTTTATCAAGCTTTTTTTTAAAATTATTATTATTAATTAATTAATTAAAAAATAATTAAATTAATTATTTTTTTTTTTTTGCGTTTATCAAGCTACACAGGAAAACAACAGCTTTATGATGGCGGCGGTGAACGGGAACTGCTTCTGGTGAGATTCACCGTTTTGAATCTCAAATACAGGTCCACGGTGGTGTGTTAAAACCCACGCGCGCGCGCACACACACACACACACACACACACACACACACACACACACACACACGAGAATGCGCTGTTTCATCCGCGTGCACACACACACACACACACACAGGAGAACGCGCTGTTTCATCCGCGCGCACACACACACACATAAAACTGTACTGTATCTTGATTACTTGACTTGATTTGTGTGTGTGTGTGTGTGTGTGTGTGTGCAGACAACATGCAAGATCATCACGTGTGTGTGTGTGTGTGTGTGTGTGTGTGTGTGTGTGTGTGCAGACAACATTGAAGATCATTACTGCCCTCTCGCTTAACTCTACTCTACACCAGCACCTGCTTGATTTTCTTGCATGACTTACATGACTTCCTCAATAATATATGGGGACGACTGGGCCAGAGCCAGGCACACTCAAAATTTCTTTAGAAATTTTCTAGTTGAGTGTGCCTGAAAGCACACTATCTATTATCCACCGGGCTTATTATTATTATTGAGTGTGCCTGAAAGCACACTATCTATTATCCACCGGGCTTATTATTATTATTATTATTCTTACGTTTCTTACACGTTTTTTCGGTCGACTTCTCCTCCCGCAGCTTTGGTCACACATACACAAAAAAGGTATCAAAACGTGCGGCTCTTCCGGGGCAAGTGTGCTAAGACTTTTGTGAAAATAATACGAATTTTTCGCGACGTAAGTCGCGAAAAACAGCGAAAAAAGTCCCATAGAGAATGAATGGGAGGAGGTAAAAAAAACAAGACTTTTCTGCTGTCTGCTGCTCCGGCATACTTTCACCTAGAAACTCAATTTGAACATTAAACAGTAGACACAAGTCTTGTGTATTTGGTGTACTATTCCACGTTTTGATAGGTAATATCGTTTTTAATCAATCACTGATCAATGACCATGATCATTTTGGGATAAATTATGAGATTATAATGGGTGTGTATTGCGAGGAATGTTCCCGCCTTTTCCCGCCAGAGTGCAGGTTAGAGTGGGAGAGAGCCCAAAATTAATCCAGATTTTGTCTCTTTCCACGCTGCTCCTGGCCACAGTTTACACTTTACACACATGATTTTTTCCAGTTTTGTAGACATACTTGTTCTGTCTCTCACAATGTGCTCAAAACATCAGAGAGACTTACAGAATTTGAATTAGCAGCCTCTAAGTGCGGCCAGTCTGTCTCTTCTCCTCATTGACTCCAATACAAATATTTTCAAATATTTTCAGAGAGAAGCAGAACGGACCCCTGTTTTAAACTTGCAAGTGTGTCTTGCAAGTGTAAGCTACACAGACATATTATATATCAAACTGTTCGACTGAATCCCGGGATTCCTACGGTGTAAATATCTAAGCTGTGACATGTATACTTTTTGAGTTAGACCGTTTGAAGCCAGCCCTGCTTTCCTCATAGAGAATAGTGGCAGTTTGGAGAGAAGCAGAGTGAGGGACAAAGTGGCAGTTGGCAATCAATACACACGCGCAGCCGCCCCCTCCCCCCACTGGAGTAGTGGGGGGAGGGGCGGCTGTGTAACCCGTTTCTATGACTACTGTATTAGTAGAAGTAGCATGTTCGTGTCAGAGTGCAGGTTAGAGTGGGAGAGAGCCCAAAATTAATCCAGTTTTTTTCTCTTTCCACGCTGCTCCTGGCCACAGTTTACACTTTACACACATGATTTTTCCCAGTTTTGTAGACATACTTGTTCTGTCTCTCACAATGTGCTCAAAAAATCAGAGAGACTTACAGAATTTGAATTAGCAGCCTCTAAGTGCGGCCAGTCTGTCTCTTCTCCTCATTGACTGCAATACAAATATTTTCAAATATTTTCAGAGAGAAGCAGAACGGACCCCTGTTTTAAACTTGCAAGTGTGTCTTGCAAGTGTAAGCTACACAGACATATTATATATCAAACTGTTCGCCTGAATCCCGGGATTCCTACGGTGTAAATATCTAAGCTGTGACATGTATACCTTTTGAGTTAGACCGTTTGAAGCCAGCCCTGCTTTCCTCATAGAGAATAGTGGCAGTTTGGAGAGAAGCAGAGTGAGGGACAAAGTGGCAGTTGGCAATCAATACACACGCGCAGCCGCCCCCTCCCCCCACTGGAGTAGTGGGGGGAGGGGCGGCTGTGTAACCCGTTTCTTTGACTACTGTCAAAGGTGTTTCCACTTGATCTAATTAAGGTCGGTTAGTCAGTGGCCCGAGGCTGTTGTCAGGCAAACTCTACAGATATCCGTCGTCTGATTGGACGGCGGATACAAGAGGACTCCTATTGGTCAACGCCAATCTGCACTTTCGCGTTTATCAAGCTTTTTTTTTATTATTTTTTTTTTATTAATTAATTAATTTTAAAAAAACAAATTTATTTATTTATTTATTTTTTATTAAATTACTTTTTTTTTTTTTTGCGTTTATCAAACTACACACTGATTGGACGGCGGATACAAGAGGACTCCTATTGGTCAACGCCGATCTGCTCTTCCGCGTTTATCAAGCTTTTTTTTAAAATTATTATTATTAATTAATTAATTAAAAAATAATTAAATTAATTTTTTTTTTTTTTTTTGCGTTTATCAAGCTACACAGGAAAACAACAGCTTTATGATGGCGGCGGTGAACGGGAACTGCTTCTGGTGAGATTCACCGTTTTGAATCTCAAATACAGGTCCACGGTGGTGTGTTAAAACCCACGCGCGCGCACACACACACACACACACACACACACGAGAATGCGCTGTTTCATCCGCGTGCACACACACACACACACACACACAGGAGAACGCGCTGTTTCATCCGCGCGCACACACACACACATAAAACTACTGTATCTTGATTACTTGACTTGATTTGTGTGTGTGTGTGTGTGTGTGTGTGTGTGCAGACAACATGCAAGATCATCACGTGTGTGTGTGTGTGTGTGTGTGTGTGCAGACAACATTGAAGATCATTACTGCCCTCTCGCTTAACTCTACTCTACACCAGCACCTGCTTGATTTTCTTGCATGACTTACATGACTTCCTCAATAATATATGGGGACGACTGGGCCAGAGCCAGGCACACTCAAAATTTCTTTAGAAATTTTCTAGTTATTATTATTATTATTGAGTGTGCCTGAAAGCACACTATCTATTATCCACCGGGCTTATTATTATTATTATTATTATTATTCCTACGTTTCTTACACGTTTTTTCGGTCGACTTCTCCTCCCGCAGCTTTGGTCACACATACACAAAAAAGGTATCAAAACGTGCGGCTCTTCCGGGGCAAGTGTGCTAAGACTTTTGTGAAAATAATACGAATTTTTCGCGACATAAGTCGCGAAAAACAGCGAAAAAAGTCCCATAGAGAATGAATGGGAGGAGGTAAAAAAAACAAGACTTTTCGTACTGGCTACTGCTGTCTGCTGCTCCGGCATACTTTCACCTAGAAACTCAATTTGAACATTAAACAGTAGACACAAGTCTTGTGTATTTGGTGTACTATTCCACGTTTTGATAGGTCATATCGTTTTTAATCAATCACTGATCAATGACCATGATCATTTTGGGATAAATTATGAGATTATAATGGGTGTGTATTGCGAGGAATGTTCGTGCTAGAGTGCAGGTTAGAGTGGGAGAGAGCCCAAAATTAATCCAGATTTTGTCTCTTTCCACGCTGCTCCTGGCCACAGTTTACACTTTTACACACATGATTTTTTCCAGTTTTGTAGACATACTTGTTCTGTCTCTCACAATGTGCTCAAAACATCAGAGAGACTTACAGAATTTGAATTAGCAGCCTCTAAGTGCGGCCAGTCTGTCTCTTCTCCCCATTGACTGCAATACAAATATTTTCAAATATTTTCAGAGAGAAGCAGAACGGACCCCTGTTTTAAACTTGCAAGTGTGTCTTGCAAGTGTAAGCTACACAGACATATTATATATCAAACTGTTCGCCCTGAATCCCGGGATTCCTACGGTGTAAATATCTAAGCTGTGTCATGTATACTTTTTGAGTTAGACCGTTTGAAGCCAGCCCTGCTTTCCTCATAGAGAATAGTGGCAGTTTGGAGAGAAGCAGAGTGAGGGACAAAGTGGCAGTTGGCAATCAATACACACGCGCAGCCGCCCCCTCCCCCCACTGGAGTAGTGGGGGGAGGGGCGGCTGCGTAACCCGTTTCTATGACTACTGTATTAGTAGAAGTAGCATGTTCGTGTCAGAGTGCAGGTTAGAGTGGGAGAGAGCTCAAAATAAATCCAGATTGTTTCTCTTTCCACGCTGCTCCTGGCCACAGTTTACATTTTACACACATGATTTTTTCCAGTTTTGTAGACATACTTGTTCTGTCTCTCACAATGTGCTCAAAACATCAGAGAGACTTACAGAATTTGAATTAGCAGCCTCTAAGTGCGGCCAGTCTGTCTCTTCTCCCCATTGACTGCAATACAAATATTTTCAAATATTTTCAGAGAGAAGCAGAACGGACCCCTGTTTTAAACTTGCAAGTGTGTCTTGCAAGTGTAAGCTACACAGACATATTATATATCAAACTGTTCGCCCGAATCCCGGGATTCCTACGGTGTAAATATCTAAGCTGTGTCATGTATACTTTTTGAGTTAGACCGTTTGAAGCCAGCCCTGCTTTCCTCATAGAGAATAGTGGCAGTTTGGAGAGAAGCAGAGTGAGGGACAAAGTGGCAGTTGGCAATCAATACACACGCGCAGCCGCCCCCTCCCCCCACTGGAGTAGTGGGGGGAGGGGCGGCTGTGTAACCCGTTTCTATGACTACTGTCAAAGGTGTTTCCACTTGATATAATTAAGGTCGGTTAGTCAGTGGCCCGAGGCTGTTGTCAGGCAAACTCTACAGATATCCGTCGTCTGATTGGACGGCGGATACAAGAGGACTCCTATTGGTCAACGCCAATCTGCACTTCCGCGTTTATCAAGGTTATTTTTTTTTTAAATTAATTAATTTAAACAAAATTAATTTTTTTTAATTTTTTTTTAAAATTAATTACATTTGTTTTTTTTGTTTTTTGTTTTTTTTGCGTTTATCAAACTACACACTGATTGGACGGCGGATACAAGAGAACTCCTATTGGTCAACGCCGATCTGCTCTTCCGCATTTATCAAGCTTTTTTTTTTTTTTTTTTTTTTTTGAAATTAATTAATTAATTCAAAAAAAACATTTACATTAATTTTTTTTTTTTTTTTTTTGCGTTTATCAAGCTACACAGGAAAACAACAGCTTTATGATGGCGGCGGTGAACGGGAACTGCTTCTGGTGAGATTCACCGTTTTGAATCTCAAATACAGGTCCACGGTGGTGTGTTAAAACCCACGCGCGCGCGCGCACACACACACACACACACACACGAGAATGCGCTGTTTCATCCGCGTGCACACACACACACACACACACACACACAGGAGAACGCGCTGTTTCATCCGCGCGCACACACACACACATAAAACTGTACTGTATCTTGATTACTTGACTTGATTTGTGTGTGTGTGTGTGTGTGTGTGCAGACAACATTGAAGATCATTACTGCCCTCTCGCTTAACTCTACTCTACACCAGCACCTGCTTGATTTTCTTGCATGACTTACATGACTTCCTCAATAATATATGGGGACGACTGGGCCAGAGCCAGGCACACTCAAAATTTCTTTAGAAATTTTCTAGTTATTATTATTATTCTTACGTTTCTTACACGTTTTTTCGGTCGACTTCTCCTCCCGCAGTGTTGGTCACACATACACAAAAAAGGTATCAAAACGTGCGGCTCTTCCGGGGCAAGTGTGCTAAGACTTTTGTGAAAATAATACGAATTTTTCGCAACGTAAGTCGCGAAAAACAGCGAAAAAAGTCCCATAGAGAATGAATGGGAGGAGGTAAAAAAAACAAGACTTTTCTGCTGTCTGCTGCTCCGGCATACTTTCACCTAGAAACTCAATTTGAACATTAAACAGTAGACACAAGTCTTGTGTATTTGGTGTACTATTCCACGTTTTGATAGGTCATATCGTTTTTAATCAATCACTGATCAATGACCATGATCATTTTGGGATAAATTATGAGATTATAATGGGTGTGTATTGCGAGGAATGTTCCCGCCTTTTCCCGCCAGAGTGCAGGTTAGAGTGGGAGAGAGCCCAAAATTAATCCAGATTTTGTCTCTTTCCACGCTGCTCCTGGCCACAGTTTACACTTTACACACATGATTTTTTCCAGTTTTGTAGACATACTTGTTCTGTCTCTCACAATGTGCTCAAAAAATCAGAGAGACTTACAGAATTTGAATTAGCAGCCTCTAAGTGCGGCCAGTCTGTCTCTTCTCCTCATTGACTGCAATACAAATATTTTCAAATATTTTCAGAGAGAAGCAGAACGGACCCCTGTTTTAAACTTGCAAGTGTGTCTTGCAAGTGTAAGCTACACAGACATATTATATATCAAACTGTTCGCCTGAATCCCGGGATTCCTACGGTGTAAATATCTAAGCTGTGACATGTATACTTTTTGAGTTAGACCGTTTGAAGCCAGCCCTGCTTTCCTCATAGAGAATAGTGGCAGTTTGGAGAGAAGCAGAGTGAGGGACAAAGTGGCAGTTGGCAATCAATACACACGCGCAGCCGCCCCCTCCCCCCACTGGAGTAGTGGGGGGAGGGGCGGCTGCGTAACCCGTTTCTATGACTACTGTATTAGTAGAAGTAGCATGTTCGTGTCAGAGTGCAGGTTAGAGTGGGAGAGAGCTCAAAATAAATCCAGATTGTTTCTCTTTCCACGCTGCTCCTGGCCACAGTTTACACTTTACACACATGATTTTTTCCAGTTTTGTAGACATACTTGTTCTGTCTCTCACAATGTGCTCAAAACATCAGAGAGACTTACAGAATTTGAATTAGCAGCCTCTAAGTGCGGCCAGTCTGTCTCTTCTCCCCATTGACTGCAATACAAATATTTTCAAATATTTTCAGAGAGAAGCAGAACGGACCCCTGTTTTAAACTTGCAAGTGTGTCTTGCAAGTGTAAGCTACACAGACATATTATATATCAAACTGTTCGCCTGAATCCCGGGATTCCTACGGTGTAAATATCTAAGCTGTGACATGTATACTTTTTGAGTTAGACCGTTTGAAGCCAGCCCTGCTTTCCTCATAGAGAATAGTGGCAGTTTGGAGAGGAGCAGAGTGAGGGACAAAGTGACAGTTGGCAATCAATACACACGCGCAGCCGCCCCTCCCCCCACTGGAGTAGTGGGGGGAGGGGCGGCTGTGTAACCCGTTTCTTTGACTACTGTCAAAGGTGTTTCCACTTGATCTAATTAAGGTCGGTTAGTCAGTGGCCCGAGGCTGTTGTCAGGCAAACTCTACAGATATCCGTCGTCTGATTGGACGGCGGATACAAGAGGACTCCTATTGGTCAACGCCAATCTGCACTTTCGCGTTTATCAAGCTTTTTTTAAATTTTTTTATTCATTTTTAAATTAATTAATTTAAAGAAATTTTTTTTTTTTTTTTTTTGAAATTAATTACATTTTTTTTTTTTTTTTTTTTTTTTTGCGTTTATCAAACTACACACTGATTGGACGGCGGATACAAGAGAACTCCTATTGGTCAACGCCGATCTGCTCTTCCGCGTTTATCAAGCTTTTTTTTTATTTTATTTTTTTAAATTAATTAATTAATTAATTCAAAAAAAACATTAAATTATTATTATTATTTTTTTTTTGCGTTTATCAAGCTACACAGGAAAACAACAGCTTTATGAGGGCGGCGGTGAACGGGAACTGCTTCTGGTGAGATTCACCGTTTTGAATCTCAAATACAGGTCCACGGTGGTGTGTTAAAACCCACGCGCGCGCGCGCACACACACACACACACACACACACGAGAATGCGCTGTTTCATCCGCGTGCACACACACACACACACACAGGAGAACGCGCTGTTTCATCCGCGCGCACACACACATAAAACTGTACTGTATCTTGATTACTTGACTTGATTTGTGTGTGTGTGTGTGTGCAGACAACATGCAAGATCATCACGTGTGTGTGTGTGTGTGCAGACAACATTGAAGATCATTACTGCCCTCTCGCTTAACTCTACTCTACACCAGCACGTGCTTGATTTTCTTGCATGACTTACATGACTTCCTCAATAATATATGGGGACGACTGGGCCAGAGCCAGGCACACTCAAAATTTCTTTAGAAATTTTCTAGTTATTCTTACGTTTCTTACACGTTTTTTCGGTCGACTTCTCCTCCCGCAGCTTTGGTCACACATACACAAAAAAGGTATCAAAACGTGCGGCTCTGCCGGGGCAAGTGTGCTAAGACTTTTGTGAAAATAATACGAATTTTTCGCGACGTAAGTCGCGAAAAACAGCGAAAAAAGTCCCATAGAGAATGAATGGGAGGAGGTAAAAAAAACAAGACTTTTCTGCTGTCTGCTGCTCCGGCATACTTTCACCTAGAAACTCAATTTGAACATTAAACAGTAGACACAAGTCTTGTGTATTTGGTGTACTATTCCACGTTTTGATAGGTCATATCGTTTTTAATCAATCCCTGATCAATGACCATGATCATTTTGGGATAAATTATGAGATTATAATGGGTGTGTATTGCGAGGAATGTTCCCGCCAGAGTGCAGGTTAGAGTGGGAGAGAGCCTAAAATTAATCCAGATTTTGTCTCTTTCCACGCTGCTCCTGGCCACAGTTTACATTTTACACACATGATTTTTTCCAGTTTTGTAGACATACTTGTTCTGTCTCTCACAATGTGCTCAAAACATCAGAGAGACTTACAGAATTTGAATTAGCAGCCTCTAAGTGCGGCCAGTCTGTCTCTTCTCCTCATTGACTGCAATACAAATATTTTCAAATATTTTCAGAGAGAAGCAGAACGGACCCCTGTTTTAAACTTGCAAGTGTGTCTTGCAAGTGTAAGCTACACAGACATATTATATATCAAACTGTTCGCCTGAATCCCGGGATTCCTACGGTGTAAATATCTAAGCTGTGACATGTATACTTTTTGAGTTAGACCGTTTGAAGCCAGCCCTGCTTTCCTCATAGAGAATAGTGGCAGTTTGGAGAGAAGCAGAGTGAGGGACAAAGTGGCAGTTGGCAATCAATACACACACGCGCAGCCGCCCCCTCCCCCCACTGGAGTAGTGTGGGGAGGGGCTCAATGTTTCTGTGTGCCTCAGTCTGGGGGCTATCGCGCGCAGGTGTTTCCACTTGATCTAATTAAGGTTGGTTAGTCAGTGGCCCGAGGCTGTTGTCAGGCAAACTCTACAGATATCCGTCGTCTGATTGGACGGCGGATACAAGGACTCCTATTGGTCAACGCCGATCTGCTCTTCCGCGTTTATCAAGTTTTTATTTTTATTTTTTTTAATTAATTAATTTTTTTGTGTAATTTTTTTTTTGTAATTTTTTTTAATGTATTTATTTTAAAAAACTTTTTTTTTTTTTTTGCGTTTATCAAGCTACACAGGAAAACAACAGCTTTATGATGGCGGCGGTGAACGGGAACTGCTTCTGGTAAGATTCGCCGTTTTGAATCTCAAATACAGGTCCACGGTGGTGTGTTAAAACCCACGCGCGCGCACACACACACATTTTTAATTAATTAATTAATTATTATTTTTTTAATTATTATTTTTTTTTAATTAATTTTTTTAATTAATTAATAATAATTTATTTTTATTTTTGCGTTTATCAAGTTTTTTTTTTTTTTTTTTTTGCGTTCATCAAGCTACACAGGAAAACAACAGCTTTATGATGGCGGCGGTGAACGGGAACTGCTTCTGGTAAGATTCGCCGTTTTGTATGTGCAGACAACATGGAAGATCATTACTGCCCTCTCGCTTAACTCTACTCTGCCTGCAACCCTTTTCATCATTTTTTTTCTAACTTTGTTTCCCACATAATGAGGTTGAAAGGGCATAGGTTACTGTATGTAAGTACTTCAAAAAGGAACGTGTGTTGTATGTGTGCTCCTTGTATATAATATCATAATGTTACTACATAATGTACACACTCCCGTGGCACTTTCAAAATTTCCCCGAGGGAATTTT